>RJWH01000310.1:0-365827 GCA_004363575.1 Solenodon paradoxus
GTGCGCGTGATCAAGGCTCTGACTGGTTACTAATTGATTGGTTGCTAATATTCTTGGTTGCTAATGTTTATGCTTTGTTTATGAAAATAGGGAGGCGACCGTTAGGCAAACAGGGCAGTGGCTGAGGTACCTCTGAGTGTAATTTTCTGTTGGATTGCATCAGCCTGGCTTTGTGGCCTGGCCCAAGTCCCCAACAACTACTGGTGATTCCAGTACAATATTATGATTTTTCAGTAGGATGCTACTCTGTACATGATTATCAAAAGCTAAGAGAAACTTGCTGATCAAAATGATTTTATCGATTATACATTTTAAACAAATGCTATTTCCAGACTAACCTTATCACTTAGAGCAAGCAGAAAAACTAGATAGCCTATGAAAGCATCTCTTTATTACCATTGAGAACTATTAAAATAAGGAGAATTTGTAAGACTAAACTTAATCTTGTAGGGAAGGGATATTCAGAGAAGTGAGTCAATGTTTGGGAATGTGTTTCTCTTGAGGAATTTGCCACATGCAAGCAATGCATTAAAGGAAGCAGGTCTGACAGAGTTTTAGACAGTCTCCTCGACTTAATTGTACAAAATTTGGAGTTTAGCTTATCCTAGACTTTCAGTATATACTTAAAAGTTCTACAAGCTAGGAATAATCATTAATGGTAAACAGACTATATCTCACAGAGACTGAAACTAAGCTTTAAATATGTTCATTTACTTTTGAAATGAATAATTTGAAATTTTATCAAGAATCATTCATATCATTGATTGATTACTAGAGGCAAAATTAAATTTATTCTGGAGTAAACTAAGGAACTAAGGTTATTCAGTCTCAAATTAGTTTTATTTCCAAATGTCCTGTTTTGTATTCACTGAAAAATAGCCAGACAACATGAGAAAACCTGAATGAAAAAAAACAAAAACCAACTATGAATTACCAACAAGATTTCTAAATAATGAAATCATTATATAAATTATACTGAAATATATGTCATTAACAAATTCAAAGATTGATGATTAGGAAGAAAATTTCAGTAGACTGGAACCTATAGATGAAACAATTGGATGTTTCAATGTATAAAGAAATTAAATACTAAGTATCTCAGTATAATAGATTAGAAATGCATGTAAATAAAATTATTAAATATAATACTATGCAATAAGAAAATATTTATATCAAGTGAATAATTTTAAGAAAAGAAAATGTTGTAAGGGATATTTCAATTATAGGGAGAAGTTCTAATAAAAAAAATTGAAGATTCACAAATACAATAGAGACTAAAAATGAGCCAAGGTAAGAAATAAGCAAATTGGCTAAGAGTATTTTAAAACTCATGATAGACTTCAAGAATCAAACTCAAAAAATGCCATTAAATTCAATCTGTACAAAACCTCAGATTATTACAACACAATATTTGTTATCATTACACGCCCCAACAAAGCTCCTTGTTTCTAGTCTGATATACAGAACTCCACACTACCAGTTGCTGCCATTTATTCTAAACTGCCCTCTTCTTCAGATAATTTCTTTTACTGAGGAGACTACCCATTTTCCCAATAGAAATCTTCCTGCAATTACTAACTTAGATTGTAGGGAAAGATAAAGATGAAATTCAAAATCCTGCCTTAGATAGAGGCAATTCTGTGGTTCAGTTCATGTTTCAATATCCTAAAGGGCATCTCTTTGAAGCTAAACTGCAACTGATACTACATATTTAATTAGCTTTTAACTCCATCCTTGCCTTGCTTTACTCATTCCCCTTCTCTTGAGAACACTTCCATGTTATATGAGCGCACAGGAATTACTGTCTCAAGTTTTATTTCAGGATAATACAGCATCATACAGTGTATTTTGAAAACCAAATAAAGGAATAAATGTTAAAGGAATTGAAGAAAAAGAAGCATGAAGAAGAAGGATTATAGACCTCTAAATATAAATGAAAATGTTCTTTAAAATGTGGAGGTGAATTTCATTTATTTTGAGAATGAAGCCCTTTGTCAATAGGCAGATACTACACCTATAGTCACACATTAGTCATAATCAAAGGTGCAGAATTTGACTTCTCTTACAAGATGGAAACTATGCACACTCACTTCCTTAAAAATATTTGGGACAAGAATTTCCTAGTTTAATCTGAAATTACAGAGATGAAAAAAAATTCTCCAACTTTTGCATTTAGGACAGCAGCTATTTTAATAATATAAATGAAGAAACGTGAATTAGTTCTGGAGGGGAAATGTGTTGAATTTATGTCAACTATTTTGATTAATCTAGTCAAGACAGTTTTAAACAAGGATATCTTTTAACCTATATCCAAGTTTCTGAGAAAGACATAGTACAATACGGTATCAAAGACATCTACTAAAACATGAAGATACTGAATAGCAAGTCATAACAATGTACAAAATAATTATTGAGATCTGTAAATTTATTTTCAGGAAAAATGTGATAGAATTTGTCCTAGAAAAGTTATTCTTTGTTAATATTAGCATGTGTTTCATAGGAAGAAAGAAAAGGATACAAAATGGCTGATTAGATTTAAAAAGGATTAAAAGCAAAGGAGTGTAAATATGGGGCCATAAGTATACTTTAATATATATTGACTTCGTTAGCTAATAAAGTAATCTCAGGCACTCTGAAAATCCAAACGGAGAAAAGATAACATAAATAAGAAATTCTTTATGTCTTTAGTGAAAATCAGGAAGATATTGGAAGAAGCTGGGATATGTGTCAGACTACAATCTAGATCTGACAACAAATAATAGAAGAAAAGGAAAATTTGGAAGGGTGTCTTAGGATGCACTACATAACAAACCCAAGGAAAACAGGTGAGATAGAGATACTCAAATGCAAGTCCATGGTCCAACAATTTCTGTATTCCTCTGGAATGAGTGACAGTAACTATAATCATCAGTCACTGGCTGTAAGTAGTCCACAGGAAGTGTGACCGGAAATGATGCTCATGGTCAATTTCAGAGTTAAGTAGGTTGGTGGTCAATTAGTCTCCCCATACATTGAGATCTGATGGTCATATCTTAAGGTATGTACCTAAGAATGGAAACACTATGTTATATAAAAGTAATATGCTAACTTAAAGTAACCGCTAAACTATTTTTTAAAGAGACTAAGGTATTTTTGCATACTAACCACATGAGAGCTCTAGTATATTCATATCAACATTTTTAATTTTAGTCAGTCTGATAGATGTGTAATGGTATCTCATTTTTTTAAAATATTACTAATATGCTGTCTTCTTATATGATTGTTTACCTTGCTTATAGTTTTAGTGACAGTCAGATTTTTATGGTTTAAAATGACATCATTTGTCTTATTAAGTTGTAAGAGTTATTTTGTATATATATATATACACATACATATATATAATTTGTATATATACATATATGTATATGTGTATATATATGCATATATATATAAATCTTTCATTAGATTTGTGATTTCAAATATTTCCCAGTCTGTGGCTTATCTATTCATTTTCTTTTGAAGGCCAAACTTTTCTTTTACAATTTTGAGGGAGTTAATCTTTCAGTTTTCTTTTATGCAACATGCTTTTGCTAGTGTATCTAAGAAATTATTACTTAAACCAAAATCATATTTTTTTAAAATTTTGCTTACTTCTAGAACTTTTAAGTTTCATTTAAGTTTGCAATCCACTTAGAGTTTAATTTTTATATGTTAAGTAAGAGCCTAAGTTAAATTGTCTTTATGTAGATATCCAAACTCCACACTATGTGTTAGAAAGATATTCTTTTCCCCTTGGATTTGGTGTGACAATGTTTCTATAAATCAATTGATATATTCATGGATCATACTCTATATCCTATGATGCTGTTTCAATATTCGTCTGAAATGTCATCAGTACCATACTATCTTAATCACTGTAGCTTTATAAGTAGTGAAATCAGTGTAAGCCTTCCAACTTTGTTCTTTATCAAAGTTGTTTAGGATATTGTAGGTTCTTTGAATTTGTGTGTCCATGTTAGGATTGATTTACTAATTTTCAACAAAAAGTCAACTGGAAATTTGAAGGGATTATACAGAATTTTGAGGTCACATTGTAGATAATTAGCATAGACACATAGTTTAGTCTTCTATCCATGAGCATAAGTATTTTATTATTTGCAGTTTTTAAACTTTATCTCACAAATGTATTGTCATTTTCGGTTTATAGATGTATCATTTTTTGTTAAATTGACCCCTTTATATTTTATTTTTCCTGCTGCTCTTGTGAAATTATGTTTTATAATTACATTGCTTAATTGTTTTGGCTACTACGTGTGATATATAAATAGGTAAAAGAGAGTCCCTATGTACTGTCCTCTGTGTTGGTTATACAAAGCTCAGAAGGCACTAGCATCAAACTCAAAATATAACACATACAAATTTCTTGAATATAGCCCCAATAAGCATGTTTCCAGACACTTAGCTTCTCTCTTCTTTGTATCCCTTGCAGAATTAGACCCCAATAGATGCTAGCTATTGACAGACAAACCTAAGTCTATAAAAGAATGCCAAACTGCGGTTGCCCTTTGGAGCTATCTGACCTAGAGACACCCGTGGTGCTAGGAGCAACACTGCCTGCATTGATATGACCCCTTCTGAAATCTGTTTCTCCTGATGGTTTCTCTGCCCTCCTACTCTTCTGGCTAGTGACCTCACATCACTTTTTCTGGAATTATTTCCTCTGTGGAAAATTACCCTTCTCTACAAATGATCAAAGTACTATCTAAATAAATCTTATGTGTAACTGCTTCTTTCTCATTGATTAGGTGTGAATGATTTCAACTGATGAAACACAGAAATGTACTTAATATTGACCTTTTATCCTGTAATTTACTAAACTTAATTTGCGGGCATGTGTGAATTATGCGTATATTCCTTTTTGATATTCTACATGAAGTCTCATTTTATTTAATGTTTATGACTTTTTTCATTGCATGATTTTAATCTCTCTCTCTCTCTGTCGCTCTGCCTTATTTAACTAGCTACAGCCTCCAGTATACTTTGGATAGTTGAAATTTTTTCTTTTCTTTTTCAAATCAGTAATATAGTTACCTCTTCCCATGGTCATAAGTGCAAAGCAAGGATGAAATACTGGAGCATGTGTGCTGATGGGTGTTATCTGGATTACCTATGAATTTAAATCCTGCTTGTTTTAAAAGTTTTCTATTCATAAGTGCTTCTCATTTATAAAATATTTATTATAGTAAAGTATTTTTAAATTGCACTCATAATCTTGGTTTATATACATTGACTCTTCTGTAAACAGATTGTTTTTACCAGATGAAATGATTGAATTTTGTCAAAACTCAAATCTTTAAGAACTTATTTTTATTTATTTAAATCAGTCAATTTTCATGTTAGTTGATGTATTTGTTGATGGGATAGTTTCTGACTATGATCTTTGAGATCTGAATGTCATCAGTCTGGAGAATACATACTTTTTTTCTAAAACAATATAGAATATCTTTATCATAAATAGCAATTATACCACATAATTGTTAAAATTGAAAATTTGAATTTGTTTTCAACTCAAGTGTGAATTTGATCATCGATAAGCATTCATTTTTTATGTTTTCTTATATGGTTTATTTATTTTCTATGAATGACACTAAATGATAAAATATGAAATAATTTTTTTCTTAAGGGAGTCTCAGTTTCATTAATATATTATTCTTCATAGTTTTAGAAAAAATAATAAAAAGGCATCCATTTTTAATATAACAGTTGAACAGAGTAGGAATAAAATGAGAAAATAAAGATTTTTTTAAATATGTTTAAAATATTAAACAGAGTAGAGTTTCTTGTTTTCTTATACTTTCTCTCATTTAATGATCACACATAATACCTGTTCCTATAAATCATATTTTAAGTAGCTACTCAACTTTTCTAACAGTAATTCAATTAAATAAATGTACTCAGCATAAACAAGATTATTGAAACTTTAAAAATGTAGCAATACTCAGTAAAAAATAACAACCCCAAATCATTATATTGTCAGAGGAGAAAAACTGAAGTATCATCAAGAAACTATTCAAACTACAGATCATCTTAAAATGCTCTCTTTTTTTTAATTTATATTGTAAACACATTCTCTGACACTCAGACAAAAATGATAGCTATTAGTTCAATAGCAGAATGGATTAAAATACAACCTGTTTATGAAATCACCATGAAATTGAATTGAAGCACATACAGAATTAAACAGCTTGGAAACTATTCAAGTACAAATCTGTTCTTTTTTCAGGCCTTCCGAAGTTGAAACTGATTTTAAAGAAGCCTTTTCTCTATGTTTGTTCTGCCAATTAGAACTCACCACCTTTAAGAGAATGTGACAAAGAGATCTTGAGATCTAAGAACATATCAGACCTCTCCCCTTTACTGGATCTATGACAATGCATGAATAAATAGTCAAGTAAAGTGTTGTAGTAAACTTGGGCTTGTGTTTTAACATGCATATAAAGATTCTACTTATTTGAAAAAGGGCAGCTTAGTGCCAAGGTCAAGAGCATATGATGCCTCACAACCAATCTGATTCCCTTTTCCCCCTGTTTTCGTAAGTCTCCGTGGTAAGAAGAAAATTCCAATTCATTCCTTCTCTTAGAAGATGATTGAATCTTCTTTATATTTTATTTCTTAAAGAAGATAATAAGCCTCACCTTGGTTAAGTAAAAGAAAGTATGTTCTCTTTTCCTTATAGAAAATTCTCTAATCTGTGTACCATAGGCATGGTGCTTGCTATGTAAGTAGCAGGAATACTGACTGTTAAGAATGACTAAATAAAAAATGTATTAAATGTATTAATTTATTATTATTCAAAAATATTGCTTCCATCAAATGAGCATAAGAAAAATCCCATTTTAATTCTCAAAATGTTTAGAATCAAGGCAAAATTTCTTTTCATCCTAATTTTTCTTTCCCTAATCTAATCAATGGCTCCTAGTTCTGTCCTATAACTAATTCACACCACTATAATGGAGTTCTTGATGTTTAGTTCTTTTACTCTAGTGGTGGTGGTGATGGTGTTTGTCTTATTAAGGCAAAGTATTAATATAATAAACTCTATACTTCTTAAAGTATGAAATTTAGTAAGGTTTGACAACCATGAGTGATAACCAAATCCAGAGTTCTCTTCATAACTCCAAAGATTTTCTTGTGTGTCTTTATAATTCTCCCATCTACAAGGTACCCTTCCCTCATAACACTCCTTCCCAAACAACCACTGATTTACTTTTCTAGAGTTTTATGTAAAATAATTATGCATTCTTATATATTCTATCTTTCAAGTTTAATTTCTTCCAACATATTTCCAAGATTCATCCATGCTGTTACAGGCATCAGTAGTTGATTCCTTTTCATTGTAGGAAGTACTATTTTTGATATTATGGTAGAAAACCTTTCTTTGACCCCAAGGCAAGAGTTGTCTATCAGAGGTTTTACACCCTGTTTATGTGACCAAGGGCAAGTAAGCATAGCCTTCCCTCCCCTGCAGCTGTAACCACTGATAAGAACTATCAATAGAGATAAACTTCTATTCCAGGTTTTAAAAGAAGCTTTCTTAGACTCCCTGATAGCTCAGCTTTGGGTGAGGATACTCCTGAGCCAGCACCAATGCTTGTAATAAAGTGCTGTTTTCTAAAAACTCGAGTACCTGTTTGTCAGTCTTCTTGCCATTTGGAGACTTTGCCATAACTATATCAATCAGGATATTTGTCTCATTTTCTGTTTTTTTTTATTTTTCTATTACATAAAAGATGTTGTGGACGTCTATGCTACTTGTCAATCATTTCGTTTGGGAAATTACATAGTAGAATAACTGGATTTTATGGTAGATGTGTGTTTTACTTATTAAGAGATTGACAAACTTTTCTAAAGTGGCTGTGCCATTCTACCTTCCTACCAACAGCATGCGAGATTTCTGTTTGATCATTATTCTCACCATACTTGATATAATCTATTTAATATTAACTACTCTAATAGAGTTACAGTAATATCTTTGTGATTTTTAAATGATTCCCCAAAAATCATGTTGACAAACACATTGTCATTTATCATATATATAATACCCAATTATTTCTTCCAAGTCTGCTTTGTCATCTAATACAACTAATAGTAACTTATGAAAAACAGAAGTGCTTTACTTTGATTAAATTTAACTTTATCAAGCTTTTTTGTTGTGTGATAATTTTGGTGTTATATCTCAGAAAAAATTGCCTGCCCCAAGATCACAAGGATTTTATGTTTTATTTATTTTCTAGAAATTTTACCTGTGAAAATGCTGTCTAAAGTGATATATATAGAACAGCTATCACTATAAAAACATGAATGTTTAATTGTTGAAGACACTATGCTTTCTTTATTGAATTGTCTTCTAACTGCTGTTGATTAATTGTATCTGGGTTTATTTCTGGATTCTGTTTTTTTTCCATTGATAAGCTATCTATCTTTATGATAATGTCTTCCATCTAATTTATGAATTTCTTACAAATCTTGAAATAAAGTCATGTTCTTCTAACAAATCTATTGTTTTGAAAGTTTACTTTGTCTTCTCTATAATTTTATATAAATTTAATTCTTTTAATTCTCATATTATCAATTATAATAAAGATCTCTGATCCCATTTTTGGATCTTTGACTTCTAACAACTTTTGATCTCTGATTGCTCTTGCTGTTATACCACATGTAAGACCCAGCTGATTAAAAAAAAAAAAAAAAAAAAAGCCCGATGCCCTTTCTTTGGCACTGCAGGAGGTTTTAGACTGTGCAAACACCTGCCCTTACAGAAATCCTCTTCTTGGCCCAACCTCGTAATCACAATAAAAACGTGCAACCAATATTCTTTCCTTGGTATCCTAAGCATTTTTCAGATTTACTTGAGGGAACTTCGCTATATTATGTAATTTTTAAACATTTCATATCATGATGGTGTGTGTGTGTGTGTGTGTGTGTGTACGCGTGTGTGTTGTATGTGTATTATTATCAGTCCTGACATCCAAACAAAATTTTGAGTTGACTCTCTTCTGGTTTTTCATGGTAACCACGATGATATTCTTTGGCATCGTGTTCTTTTTTTTCCTGTGCTTGGAACTTGTTCAATTTTTTTATGTGCGTAATGTACACATCAAGTACAAAAAATATTCAGTCACCAGTGTTACAATTACTTATTCTGCTTCTTCTTTTTTTGGAACTTCTATTACATATATACTAGACCAATTGAAGTTCTCTCATAACCTACCTTCTCTTTATTTATTTCATGTAGAAGGAAAGTCAGTTTCCTGTGACCTCATCTTAGTTATAAGTGGAATTCCACTATCTAAGGTTTCAACGTTTTTCAGCATCTTAATTTATCATATTTATAGCCACAAACCACAATATTATGTGTAGGTCACATCTAAATGCTGAGAAAATGTACCAACATTAATAATTCTGTCTAATCAGATATCCACATGTTACAAACATTCTGATACTCTGTGCATATTGGAGGCTCTTTTTACCCAAGGTTTTTTTTCTTGCTATCAGTTTATCACCTATCAGATAAAAAGTTACCTGTTTTTATCTATTCTGTGAATGAGATAAATGGGACCATTAAATTTTCTTTTTCCTTTAAAGTTTACATAAAACTAATCTTCATTGACAGAAGGTGTTGAAAAAACATTGTAACAGGCAAAGGATTATTGCTAGACTGACCACATGTATCATATTAAATGAGACAGTGTTGATATTTTTTCATATTTCCTGACCATTCTGTTGTATATATAAAAGTCAATTTGTCTTATTTTTAATAAACCAGGGTTATCTTTAATGTAGGGCAAAATGTGGCAACTGAGTTGCCCCTGAGCCCAATCTGTTGAGGGGGCCCAAAAGCAGCTGCCTCTTTTGTCCCGCAGTAAATATAGTCCTTGCTGGTGCTGACCATGGCAGGGTGCTCCTGCTCGGAGCATTCCTGGCCCCTGTGAGAAAACAGTTGTAAATGCAAGAGGAGCTCTGTGTATTGCCTGTTTCTTCAAAGGGAGCAGAACACCACAGCATGGTCAAGACTCAGGTAAGTACTATTGGGGTTATTTCTGGCACTGAGGGAGTTACTGGTCATTTCTGGAACTGGGATGGTTAAAGTGGAATATTTACACAGGATATTTAGAGTGGTGCTTCTAAGGGCTTCCAAATTTGTTTTTTGCCAAAATTCCTTGCAATTTATA
Organism: Solenodon paradoxus; assembly: GCA_004363575.1. NCBI lineage: Eukaryota > Metazoa > Chordata > Mammalia > Eulipotyphla > Solenodontidae > Solenodon > Solenodon paradoxus. Next base: position 10,212 of record RJWH01000310.1, read on the forward strand.
TAAAATCCAACCAGACCACATGTCTTTACTTTGAGATCCTCAGTCAGCATCACCACATAGTACTTAGTTATTGCTGGTATGGCTGCTTTGCTCCTGCTCAGATTGCTACCTTCCCCTCCTCTTAGCAGCCAGTACACAACCCCTCCCCATTTTATTGCCATTTCAATGTCTTGTTTTTGTTTTAAAGAAGTACAGTCAGTCTATTTATTGCTGTGCTGGACTTACCCACCAGTGTCTGTATGTACCTACCCTCCTCAGTGTCTAAATTCTGTCATGCAAGGCAGGAAGTGATATTAAGAGGTCAATCGTTGCCTTTGGCATTCCCCAAATAGACAGATGTCTAATCTGAATCAAAGAGTGTTACTGTAGTGGAGCGCAAAAAGTAAGACGGCTCTATCTGAATAATTTTGATGGCAACGTATGTTACCTTTCTGGCAAATTCCAAAGAATAGATTTCCAGGAAGTTCTGCGATATGGCACTAAAGGAATTTCTTGCCATTCAGTGACTCATGACTGTGCCCTATCCAATTAGATAAAACATTTAGTCAGTCCTGTAGGAAGGAAGGAGTACTTTAAGTTAATGATGAATCTTAGTCTTAATGGTAGTGGATATTCCACATATGTGTATTTTTCACTTTTATTTTTAGAATTCCCTGTGTTTTACTTGCCTATTCCTCATTAATCCTCTATAATATGTAAAAAGTCTATATATTAAACTTCTTTTATTTGAATTATCATGTGATGTCTTTCTCCTTTTGCAGTCAAGACTGATACACACTTACATAGCTGAATGATCTAAACCTGACTTTCTTGCTCTTTTCTTTTTATAATTTTGATTGAAATTCCTCTTATTATTTGCTGTTGCCCAAACCTCTAGCTCTTCATGAGTCCCAATGAAATGAGGATAAAATACAAACATCCTAAAACAGCTTTATAGTTTCTATATGTATCTGTTCTTACTATTTCTATTACACTATCTCTTATCATACTAAGTTCAAGGTATGTTTGTCTGAGTCCCTGTATGTGCAAAAATTGTTATTTGCACTGATGTTTAATATGTCTGGAGTGCTCTTTCTGAAAGGTACTTATATGGAGACTCATGATCCTTAATGAAATTTCAGCTTAAATACCACTTTCTCAGTGAGGTGTTTCCAAACTACTTTCTTTAAAGTGATCATTGTTGTCAGTGTCACTATATGATATTACATTATATGATTATGTTCATGCCAAAATATTAGTCCATAAAATATCTGATTTTTATCTCTTTTTATTCTCTTCTACCTTCCCTTGTATTCCAAAGTAAAATGCCCTAAAAGAAAGAAATGTCATTTTCCACTACTATATTCCTCTTGCCTAGAACATGACCCAGTATATAGAAGGCACATGATAAAACCTAAATGAAATTCTTGCTGCCTTTTTTGCTCTATGAGTAAGTATCCAAGGAGTGTTATAAAGATTAACAAAAAGGGGAATCAAGTATTTGCTTAAACTATTTAACTGTTTAATGAATAATGTTTTTTTACCACACAACAGTGTTTCACATTGTGGTTTTCAATTTATTGACTATTCTCATATATGTATCATTTTACTTAGTCCTAATTTAAATTTATAATTAAATATAGAAGATTTTCCTTTCAGCTCTTCAGGTTTTAGAATTAGATATGCAGCTGGGTACCTAGGCTCTTCATGTATCCCCAGTATGTAGATTAGGATACAGGTATTTCTTACCTGTATATACTGGTATATTTACAGCAGAAGTCTTTGGTAGATTGCTGTATGAATGTTAATATTTATATCTCTCCCTTAGTAATCAACTCAGAGGGTTAGATAATACATCAATACTTGTTACTTATACTATTTAAAATGAAAGTGAGCATATAATAAGTGGTGGAATAGATGCCCAGCACTCATTCTCTGCCAGAAACAACCACAGATAATAGTGCCGTTGTGGCAGTATAGGTACTCAAGTATAATGTTGCAAAACCTCTGTGGAGCTGAAGACCAAGGAGGACTGCTTTTAAAAGGCCTATGGCAGGTCACTTGCCAAGGCCCTAGCTGCAAACCTAAAAACAGTCTGTTAAGGGACAGCTCCAATCATGCTGGTCCAAGTGACTGCCACTAACTAATCCTCCAAAGGACCTGAGAAAGACACACCCATCTGTACCCCATTACCTATCTTGCAGATCACAGAAAAAAATGTGAATCTTGCAACTATGCTGTGGCCTGACTCCAAGTCACAAAACAATGAACCCTATGGCGGGCTGCAGTGGTTTGGAGGCACTCCTGCCCATGCAGAGATAAGACAAGAGCTCCAACTACCTGCACCTCCAATAATAGGCTTCCAATCATAAATCTTACTGCACATACAGAAGCAATCTTCTAACTCAGATTCACCTAAGATTGACCACAGCCAACAGGCTGTCCTACACACTGAGGGATCTTTCTCTACCTGGCAGTATCCCATTCAGAAACAGGGTCCGTTCTGTTTCTGACCATGATCTTAGTAATTGGTCTGCCATCTATAGACCTGACTGTGACCCAGGAAGTGGTCTCTTGTCCATGCAATAGACCTGATTGAATATGATCCCAAGGATCTACCATATTTTCCCATGTATAATACACACAATTTTGTCCGAATTTGTGAAAAAAAGATGCACATTATACATGGGTAATGATAACTCTGTATCAATATAAATGTTTTTAATTCTTTTATTTATTCTTATGAGTTAAAAATGTAGCTCTACTAATCAATAACAATGATATCCATATACAAAATAACACTCTGGAAAAAGGGGATGAATGAAAAAAGCACCAATCTGGCTTGACAAAGTCTGATCATAAAGGCCTGGAGGATTACTTAAAAACCAGCTCTGCTTGTTTTCGATCACTTCAATGCCCATATTTAAAAAAATGCATAACAATTGCCACAGACTTGGAAACCCAGCTTAGTGTGATACCCAGTGGGCTAAACAGACAACTGCAATCTCATGTGTCAGTAAACAAGCACTGCAAGTCCCTTGTGAAGAAAGTGGATGTCATAGATGCAGTCAGCTGGCAATGATTTAACATCATCAGGCAGAATCAAGAAAGCAGCCATTACCCAGTTTTGTGTTTGAATCCTAAGATCATGGAACGGTGTCAAGAAGGAAGTGGCTGTGTAAGCGTTTAAAAATGCAATCCGCAATGCAATGGATGGAACTGAGGACAATGAAATCTACGATGAGAGCAATGACTCTTCAGAGTAACATTGAAACTGAAGAAGAAGATACTTCTGATATTGATGGCGATGAAGAGTTCTTTAAATTTGTTATTGGTACATAAAATTTCTTATACCTTGTAACTGTTTTTGTTTTTCGTAATTATTTGTTACATAAAATTTATTGTACTATGCTATGTCAAAACAAATTCTAAAATTCCTTTGTAATAAAAAGGTAAGTAAGCAAATATAAGCAAATCAAAATTTGAATTATTTAATTAAACCAAAATATTTTCTCCTGAAAGTTCAGACCAAAAGTATGGGTGCACATTATACATAGCAAAATGTGGTACTTAGAAAATGAGCAACATTCTTCTCAGGGCCTATCTAGGAACATATACATTTGCACTCTTGGAAACATTTCCACTGTCTGTGGACCCTAAAGTAGTACCATGAGTCAGTTCTAACCCTGCTGAACTGTAATGATGACAGTCCCATCAGATAAGGACCAGGTAAGAGAAGGTCTTTACCCACTGAAACTCTTCTGTGAAGACTGGAAGAGTTATATGTTTTTTCAAATCCATACCACCAACACAGGCTTCATGAATCGTGAAGAATCAGGCAAACATTGACAACACCAAAGTGAACAAATCAAGTTCTAATAACTGATCCTAAAAAGTAGATGTTTATGAAATTCTTGACAAATAATTTAAAATAATCCACTTAAAGAAGCTCAAGGAACTGTAAGATAAGAGATAGACATTAAAGGATTGAAGAATGAATACATAACTTACGAAATAAAATCAAGGGAAATAAAATATACGTATGGGAGAAGAGAGAGGAAAGGGGGAAGAAAATGTATATAAATAAATGATGGTTGAGAATCTTTCAAATCTTGGATGGGAGGGGAAATCTTGATTCAAGATCAAAGGTCCAATAGAAGGATTTCAAAGAAGTTTATAATGAGACACAGTATAATTTTACTATCAAAGGTTAAAGACAAAAATAAATTCGAAAGCCAAAGCAGTAAGAGAAATGTGACTTTTCACACTCAGAGAAACCCTCATAAGATTAGTAGAGATTTTTCAATTGACATTTTGCAGACCAAGAGAGAATGCAATGATATTTAAAATACTGAAAGGAAAGAAAAATCCCTTTTAATCAAGAATATGCTAGATAGTAAAATTTTGCTTTAAGAATGGAGAAAATAAAAAGAAATTTTCAGAGAATGAAGAATTTGTCCTCACTAGATGTGCCTTACAAAGCTGCTAAAGATAGTTCCTCAAGTTGAAATGAAAGTATGTTAAAAATAACATCAAAATATGTAGAGTAAATCTCACTGCTGAAAATAAATATAATGATAGTTACAGAGTAGTATAATAATGTAACTTAGGTACATAAAACAAAAAGCAGCAAGATAACTATAAACCTAGAATTTTCTAATAGAAACACAATAAAGAAAGAAGGATTAATTATATAAAGTGTGTCTGGGGAAGTTAAAGCATCAATTTCTGTATGCAATTGTAGTTAAGCTATATTTCAAAATGTTTGATGCAAAATCCATTTTAGCCACAAAAAGGAAAAGAAATACAAAAAAAAAGAAATGGATTAAAGCAAAATAGTACAAAAAATAATCAAACCATGGAGAAAAGAATTACAAAAGAAGGGAAATAACAGAAGTATGAATGAATAGAAAACAAAGAACCAAATGATAATGGTAATGCTTTACCTATCAATGATTACTTTATATGTAATTTGATTAAACGTCCACTCAAGATTTAGAGTGACTGAATCAATAATAATAGTAAAAATAATAAACAACTGTGTGCTCTCTACCAAGAAACTCCCTTTACATTTAAGGACACATATATGCTGAAAAATTAGAAGAAGCTATTTCATTTAACAGGTGATCCAAAGAGAGCAGACAAGGTTATATTTTTATCAAAGTAGGCTTTAATTTGAAACTGCCACAAGAGACAGAAAAGGTCATTTGTAATGACAAAAAGGCCAATTCAATAGAAAGATGCAGCAATTGTAAATATATTGGCACCTAACATCAGAGCACCTAAATAAATAAGCAGACATTAATGTATATAAAGGGAGATAATAGGCCACTGCAATAGGCACTACTATACAATTATAGTAGGGAGCTTTAGTATTCCATTTTCAATAATGTATGGATTATTCAAACACTTTAGAACAAAGAGAACTACAGATATAAAGAACTTTCAATGCAACAGCAGAAGAATACATATTCATCTAAGTACACATAGATCCATGATAGACCACAAGACATATAAAAAAGAATCTTAAGAAATCATTGAAATCAATCCACATATTTTCTGAACCACATTGGAATGAAAATGGAAATGAAAACTACCATAATGTACTGAAATATAGGGGATACAATGAAAAGTAGTACCAAAAATGAAGTTTATAGAAACACCTACATTGTAAAGAAAAAATATCTCATGCAACCTAACATTTCAACTTGAGGAACTAGAAAAAAGAACAAACTAAGCTCAAAGTTATTAGAAGGAAGGAAATAACAAATATAGAACGGAAAAAATTAAAACATGAATTTAAAAAAGAAAAAAAAAGTGAAACTTAGAGTTTGTGTTTTAAACACATAAAAAAGATAGAAACCTTGTTTTCTGCACTAACATGGTTCAATCTTAAGGACGTTATGATAAGTGAAATAAATCAGATAAAGACAAATAATGTATGTTCTAACATATACGTGAGAACTAAAATAGTCAAATTCATAGAAACAAATTGTAGAATGGTGTTTGCTAGGGCATGAAGTATAGGAGAATTGGGGAGATGTTCAAATAATACATTTTTGTTTATGCAAGATGAGTAAGTTCTGGAGGTCTAATATGCAGCATAGTGACTATAGCTGAGAATACTGTATTCTGTTCTTGAAATTTGCTAAGAACATGGATCCCAAGTATTCATACCCCCACATACACACACATAGACAGCTTGTTAATTGTATCTCAATTAAACAAAGTTTTGGAACTTTTTAATGAAACCTAAGTCAATCATTCTGCTCTCTGCAGGTGGTTTATAATGGTTAGTCTCTTAGACGTGTGCTGTTTGTAGGGTTTGCTGAGAAGTGGTTGAGTTAATAAGCATAGATTGAATTTTCTAGTTACTTTACAGTTAACGACATCAGTCAGGTTGGCGCTGACCATATCATTCATGCTTTAGAACCAAATCAAACTGAGATTGAAGCTCAAATTCCTTATTTTCTTCTCACTTCACTTTGTTGAAGCTACCTCTCCATGACCAGTTTTCTCATCTTATTGGAGAAAATAAGACCAGCAATCACAGATCCCCTCTGAAATATTGAGTAATATAAAACAGTGATGGAACCTAGTATGTACTCCATGTGTGAAGTCCATTAGGGTTTGTACTCAAGGCAGAAAAGCATCTTATTATCGTATTCTGTAAAACAGTGATTATTCAGTCTTTGTAGAATCTCTTTAGTAACTGAACCAGGTTTCATCTTAGATTTCCTTTGTTCCCATACATTTTTTTTAAATTATAAGATTGCTGTTGATTTTTGAGGATTTTTACATTGATAACTTTGATTACACAGCTATCTTTTTCCTTCTTCTCACTGTGTCTAAGTTCACCCTCACACATATATGCATCCAGATCCTAATACTTCACCACTCTCTATATCAATGTAACTTTCATCTCAGAGCATCATGCCCTCCTTCTTGGGATTCATTTTCTTTCTATTGCTTATCACTTTATTATATATTATAATATTAATGTATTGATTTTCTTTTCTACTTGACCCACTCTGTTGGAATGTAATCCATATGAGATAAAAAACAAAATATAAAAGAGCAATGAACAGGGAGAATTTGACCTTTTCAGAGAATTCAATGTCTATTGATTATTTCTTATGATTCCCCATTCTTGTTTATAGCTACAGACTTCATGGATGTGATTCCATATTTTATTTTCATTAAAAGGACCATACTCCCTCAAGATTTCAATACTTTCTCATGACAACAGACCAGAAAACAATGACAACAAATTCATTTCAGGCTGTATATTTGTTGTATTCTCTGTGACATTTTCAAAATCTGAATCTATTTTTTGATCCTTTATTACATGAGGCTTTGGAATACTTAATCATCATCAAAGTATTACCCTGGAGATAGTTTCATAGTGCTATGGCAGAGCCTCCAGATGACAAGAAGATTGACAGCAGTCACTCAAGTAGAGAAAAGCACTTTATTGTACCAGTGCTGTCTCAGGGGCATCCTTACCCAAAGTTGAGCAATGGAGGTTTTGGGGGGCTTCTTTTATATTCTGAGGCAAAGACCCACCTCCTTGGCTACGTGTGGTTTCCACTGGCAATTCTTACCAGCTATGTACAGCCCCTGAGTAGGGAGGATGTTTACTTGTCCTTGGACATTGCTATAGCCTTCTCAGTACTGTGAGATATTCCTGGCAGACTAAATTTTACATTGGGGTCAGGGGAAAGGTCTTCTGTTACAATAGCTGCTGTAGAATTATGTGACAGTGGAGAATAAATATACAGAAAAATAAATATGCTAAGCATAGTCCAGTAAATCGTATATCCTTAGCAATGCTCCTTCATGTGCTATGCTTTTCTACTTATATGGTCTAGGTCACATTAATATTACAGTTGCCACATTAGAAGTGATGGTACTAAAACTTAGAAAAGTTTGCAAACATCAGAATTTAGATGATATAAAACAGGAGTTATAACATATTTACATTTTTTTTTCTTATGGAAACTGTTATTTACTGAATATGTATAACACTGTAATAGCTATAGAATAAATACTAGGCTATCTATCAGAATTAAAGAAAATAAAGTTGGGTTAAGGAAACATCCAGACATTCTAGTGAAAAGATCAACTTAGCAGTACAGAATACTAAATTAAATGGTTTTGACAACCAATGGCATAAAAATTAAAAGAAAAACAAAAAACAAAACAACAACAACAACAAAACCCATGAGAGCTGCAGATCAGGAACATATAGGGAGAAGCAATATTGAAAGATTTTTGTTTTATTTTTAAGGATGACAAACCACAACTACTCCTTTAAGTAGAGAAACTTTAGCAAAGGACATTGTTATGAAAAGATGAAGGGTGAATAAACCACTGAAAGAACAATTGGACCAACCAGAGATTAGCAACAGCATGAAATGCTCATCACCACCAAACTGAAATAAATGGGTTTAGCAACATTCTTGGAGTTCAGGGCTTGTGATTACTTTGTGCAATATGCATGACCCGGAGGTAACTGGAGAATCCTTCGGGAAATTTATCAGGATCTGCCTAAGACAAAGCATAGCATCTTTCAGTTTGTCAATGCCTTCCTTTGACTGCACCCTGCTGTGGAAATCTGATACCAGAGTCTAACAAGCAGATGGCTAGGCTCTGTGACACAGAGCAGAGCTTGCAGAATGAAATTATGGCAAGGGCAAACACACCTGCCTACAGGAGATAGACAAGAGAAATGACTTGGTAGTTATTATTAATACTGAAGTTCTGTAGCTAAGTATTTAAAGACTGAAGCTGAAATTTCCAGTTGCATGCTGTAGTTGAAGAAGTTGGAGTTTATCTCCTAGACCACCTGAAGCAAATGAGGATGGGAAAGAAATTTTCTTAAAAGTGTGAGTGGAGGGGGCGGGAGCTAGGGGGCCAGGATGGTGGCAAATGGGTAAAAGAAGATAAGAGGAAGGAATCTGATGACCACATAAAAAGAACCAGTTAAGAATCTTGTTAAATTATGAGGGCTTAGAACTACATTGAGAGTGGCAGTGAGAAACATTTCATAGACATAATCAAGAACAAATGACGCCTTATTTTCATAGAGAATAAATTATAAGATACTTTTATAATTTCAAGTCAGAGAGAGAAAAATACTGTTTCCTTAATAAAATAATTGGACATCTCCTTTGCTACAATATGTTTGCTATATAGTAGTAGTTAGAATAGTGGGTTCTGGATACACAATGTTTCCATGTTTGTGACACTGAACACATCTTGTAATCATTCCACACTTTAATTACTTAAGGTAAAATATGAGAATAATATCTCTTTATGTGATTTGTATGAGGATTAAATAAAATAATATTTACAAAGCCTTCTTAACACACATCTCATGCATTTTGTTAAAATGAGCTTCTGTTTGATATATTCTATAGGCAATTATGACTACCTTGAAGATGGATTACATATTAATAAATGCAAATATATAAATACATACATACATATATATATTTGATAATAAGAGAAGAAATACTGGAGAAATCCATAAGAAAGACATGATCTGATAAAGATTCTGAGGAGAAATTCTAAAAGTTGTGGCAAAATAATCGAATGAAAATATATATGGAAATAAAGAAAAAGGATAATTTGAAATATCAAAGGAAATGTTAAGAAATAAATAATCAGAGAAGTCACAAAAATGTAACATTTGAAGAAGGATGGAGTGATACATACAGTCAAATATTGCAAGAAATGAAAACTGACACAAAGTGACAGCTTTTGCTAAAGAGGATTATCTATAATAACGTAGGGGCTCAGTTCATTACAGGGATGGAGAATGGATGTACATTACCCACAGCAGAGCCTGGACATCCTTGGTCAGTAGTTCTTTATAAAATAAGGAGGTTAATGAGTAGGAATTAAGCCATATAGTTGAATATGAATGTATCTTAAAGTGATAAACAAATTACTTTATATGATTCTAGCATGCAAATTGAAAATCAAAATGTGACTTGAACAGGTTTTCTTCTTCCTCTGGCTGACTCAAAAACTTTCTTATTCTTAGCCCTCTGTCATTTAAATTATGCAACTAGGCATGTATGATTTGAAGTTTAGCTGTCATCTAGTCTAATTTAGAATTTCTTCTCAAATTACCATGTCGGCATTTACATATTTGTGGAGAATACAGGATTCAAGTCTTAACCAAGAGACGCTACAGAATTTCACAGAATTTTGGAGCAGTACTAAGTTAAAAAAATTAAAAAAAAAATTAGAGAATTATAGTCTGAGGATTGAAGGTGGTTTAAAGTCATCAAATGAAAAATCCCATAAAACTGGGTATCTAGCTTTAGCAGCAATAATTCTAAGTACAGCATTATTCTTACAGGAATTTTTTTCTGTTGTAAATTATCAATTATAATTACACCTATTTTTAAACACAAATTTTAAAAGCTTATAATTACATTAAAAACAGTTTATTTTCTTCATGCTCCATTCCAAAAGTAAATTATTTTCAAATCTTCTATTATTTCTCCCATAATTTATCTCTGTAAACTGCGTAAGTAAATCTTCTTTATTTTGACTTATAAATACTAGGTATCTTTATGCTATATTAAATACATTACATAATGACTCTTTCATCTTTACATCATGTTCTTCCTTCTTCCCATCTTTTAGGCATTACAGTCTCACAATTTTTATTGCATTTCTTATTCTGATTATGAAAATATTATTCTTACTGACACAATAAATGCATTCTGATTGTAATTCCATTGGTTTGTAACTCTTTTACTTGAACAATTGATAGCATTTTCATTTGCCTAACTTGCTTTGATTTAATACTAAAATTTTTCCAATCCTCTACAAGTTCTGTAATATAATTTCTACAGATTTAATCACATTTAATAATGCAGTAGTACATTTTCCTCACTGGGCATAACATACCCTTCCTGAAATAGTTCTTTCTCATGCACTGTGAGACCCAGGATTTTCTTTCACATGCTCTTATGAGACCCCTTCTGTACCCAGTTTGATGTCACACACAGGTATTCCTTACATTGGGTCTATCAAGTTAAACCTGTCTCTTTCCTTTTTTTCTCCCTTGTAATGCCCTGAGAAAGGAAACATGTCACATAAATTTTTTAAGATTACTTTTCAAAGAATATTTTTCACACCATAGCTTTTGACTATTTATTTGGGTTAAAGCAAGAGAAATTCTAATTAAAATCAATTTTACTTGCTAACAGTAAGGGATTTTTCTGTTGAATTCTATTTTCCAATACTGATTACAGAAACTTGAATCAATTTATATTTCAAATCCTGATTTGTTTTTGTTGGTTAGTTGGTTCTTATAAGGAGTTTCTATCTCTCTTTTTCCCCTCTGATTTTCTGAAATTTTATGCTGCCATGCCATTTTATGGATGAATTTCATCAACTGAGCTAAACAATTGATGTGCTCTGGACATCTGGATACTTACATCCTTCAGTTATGACATTTTCTTTTACTATTTCTCTGAAGATTTTTATCTATTCCCTTGACACTCCCTCCCAACCCTCTGCGGATAATTCATTTTAGTTGAATATTGAACTTCTTTGATTATTTCTCTATTTGCTTATCATTTTTGTCTATTGTCCTCTTTGTGTTTCTCTTCAAGCTTTTGTGAGATTTCTCTAACTTTTACATATTTATTTGCCCATCTTAAATATCAAACTTTTAATAACCAAATTTTAATGTCTTTGATTTTCTTCTTTATACCATGAGTGCGGTATTTTTCCTTATGTTTGAGGATATGATTCTGAGTTCCCTTCATCGTATATCTTCATGGTTTAACTTAATTAAATTGTCATCATTTACTTGAAATGAGACATTAAAGCCTTGACTAGAAAATCTGTGTGCACTGTGGCCTTCACTAACCTATTTAGCAAACTGTTTTTTATTTGAAGATGAAAAATGTCCATTCATGCAGGCAATTCTGTTCCTTCAGAGAGGATTCTCTAAATCGTTGTTGCGATATATTAAACTCTTTGTCAGAATAGTGTCACTGGAATAGTGACAAAAGGCAAAAATAATTGGGAATTGTGTTGAGTATTAAATACAACAGGCCTAAATTTTATTGATTATTGTTACAAAATTAGAAAAGGACCTGCGTGGCTTTCATCATGATCAAGGAATAAAATATGTTTTTTGAGAATTGCTTTTCAACCCTGGGTCTGAGGAAAGTTTTTGGACAATTTGTATCAGCTGCTCAGCACTCTTTATGAATTGCAGTTATATTGATGATTTTCCCCAGGCATTGTTTAGATTAGAAAAGGACTATGATACTAGAGTTGGTTATGTGTTGAAAGTAGGTATACTTGAATACCAGGGTCTAAGAAAAGACAGCTGAAAATCTATGTTAGTGTTTCTTTTTCTAACATACTCTGTATCTATGTTGGTAAAAATTGCATATAAGGATATTATAGGGTCTATTAGTGCTATGCAGCTAGTAATCTATAAGGCTTGCCCTTATGCTAAATATTTCATGTCATTCTATCATTATCTGCAGCATCTTTGGGTTTGTACTCCTTGTTATTTTGAGTGTGGTAGTTATTTTTTATTTTTGTATGTTTTCTTTTCTTCATATTTGGAACTGGTCTAACTGCAACTGTTAAGGCAAAAAATATATTCTTACATTATTCATAACCTAACTCCCTAGTATAGTCTGAATCTTCCTTTTTACTATATTTCGGGTCCTAGTGTCTTCAGTCTTGTCTCAACACCTTCTTAAACCACTCCTTCCTGTTTCTGTGGGAATGGAATCAGGCTTCTTATACAGTCAGGTCCTCTTTTTTAAACACTAGTTGCCTTTTATTTTTAAGGAAAAGAACAGGCAAGAATGAAAGCATGTTAGCAGGCAGTCAGGAAGAGAGAGGTGGAAGAAGCGTTTTATTTTACTTTTTCTTAGTTGTTCATACTGGCTATTTCCCCCCAGACCCAGGACTCAAATGGCTGTGCTCATTCAAAGGCGATTGACCTAACCACTATTCCAGCAGGGGCGCCACACACTACTTGGCTTTAATCTAGCATTCTGACTCCTTTAATTATATAGATCAAAGAATTTTAAGGTGAACTATATGATGGTTCATATCATTAAGAAGATGGTACTGTGTTAATACTTTTGGAAGAGAGATTTGCATATATTGGCAGATATTTGCCAATGTTATCTATGGTGATGGGTGATATTGATGACTTGTATTAGGCTAGGTTCTTTCACAAAAATAGCATCTTTGAGGTATCAAAGAATATATAGTACATCTAAATTAAAATGAATAAATTCCATCTTTTCATTCATGAGTGAAACACTGTTTTAACTTTATCGACAACTAAAGGGACTGTTGATTTATTTTAAGGTTATAAAATCTCTAGAAATTTGTCTACTGAATAGTTGAGCTATATCTCAGTAATACTATAATTTTGTGTTTGTTGAATAATTTTGTGATTTTTTTGTGTGTGTTTAGGGAGGTAAGTGATGGGATCTAAGTATAAGAACTGCATTTTCCATTTTGATAATTTTATTATATTGGATTTAATTCATTGTTTAGCTACTAAGCATCTTTAATCATTATTTTATCCAAGCTTATTATTAGATTATTAAGTGCCAACAAATATAGAGATATGAATTAAAATTCTGTATGTGAGCTCTTCATGATGGGTTTCTATTTATTTACAGTGATCTCTCAATATTAATTTTTAAAAGTATTATAATTCATCTTTTAACTTTATTTTCACATAGGATGTATTGTTATCTTATTTAGAAAACGTCATGATTTTTTTTAAATCAACATTATGGATTTTACAAGGTCCTATGTAAAATATCTTTGTTGAACATAACAAAGGTGAGGTCTGTGGTATTTCTCTGACATAACCTAGTAGACTTTCAAAATATATTCAGTTTCCCAGATTTTGATCAGATTTATTGTCCTTAATGAACATTCATTCCTATTTTAATTACTTAAAATTGAGTCTATTTTTCTAAAAGTATTCATTAATATAGAAAAATTTGGATATTTTATATCTTGATAGATGGGCAATTTTTATCATTAATAATGTCCACTTTTTGTTTTTTATTTTCTTTTTTGGTCAGGAAAGTTACATTATCTGATATAAATATAGCTGCTGCTTCTCTTTCTAGATTAACAGTTACTTGGAGTATCATTTTTCACCCCTCACTGTGAACCCGTTTGTTTTTATAGAACCATAATTGGTCTCTTGGGGACAGCATATAATTAGGTTTCCTTTTTCTAATCTATCCAGTGCCTGTATGACTTTAGATTGACGTGTTGTCTATTTACCTATTTATTAATAGGTAAGGATTTATTGTTATTTTGTTACTTGCTTTCTGAATGCTTTTTATTGTTTCCGTTCTTTTTTCTCTTATAGTTTTATACCTTTTTTAGTGTTATGTTTGGGTTCCATTCACTATTTTTTTTAATACCCCATTTGAGTTCTAATCATATTTCATTCTATGGATTTTTTTGTTGTCGCTCTGAAGTTTTCATGAAGTTTATGCATGAATCTACATACACAATATATTTTATATTGATTGAAAATTAATATTGAGTTCATTCTACAATCTATATTTTTGCACCTTTCCACATCACCTTTTATGTTTTTGATGTTCTTTTTATTAAACTGCCCTTCATTATTTATGCATCTCTTAACTAATTATAATGGTTTGTTTATATTGCTTCTTTTGTATTTTAATCTCCATGCTAGCTTTTTTGTATGATTAAAACCCTGATTTCGCTATACATTTGCTGTTGTCATTGAGTTATCTTTCCCCTGTGTTACTTCTTAATTGAGTTGCTTTTCATTTTATAGAAATTCCTTTCTATTTCTTATAAGGTTGATATAGGAGTGCTGAAATCTTTAAGCTTTTGTTTATCTGAAAAAATCTTTATCACTTCATCAATTGTGAGTATTAGCTTAGTGGAATAGAGTATTCTTGGTTGAAAGTCTGTTTCTTTCAACATTTTTAATATGTCATGTCATTCCTTTCTGGACCTAAAAGTTTCTGCTGAGGCATCCACGTAAAGTATCATGGGGGCTTCCTTGTGTGGGACTTATTTTTCTCTAGCTCCTTTTATGATTCTCTTTATCTTTGATTTGTTTTGTCATTTTAACAACAATGTTTCATGGCTTAATATTTGCATTTTTTGCTTGTAACTGTTTGACTTCCTAAATCTTGATATCTGTTTCTTCCACCAAGTTAGGGAAATGATTAGCTCTTATTCATTCAAATAAACTTTCTTTTCCTTTCTCTCTTCTCCTTCTGGGACCCTATGTTGCATATATTGTACCTCTTGATGATATTCCATAAGTTGTTTATGCTGTGTGTTTTTTTGTTGTTGTTGTTGATGTTGTTTTCCTGATTATTTTTCTCTTTGTGTTCTGCTTGGAAGCACCCCAGTTTCCTCTCTTTTAGTTTACTGATTCAATGGGATCCTTTTTCTAGTCTCGCTTTGGGCCTCTCTATTGTGTTATTTAACTAAGCTATTGTGTTCTTTAGCTGTATGATTTCTGTTTGAAATGCTTCATATTTTCTCTGTGTTATAACTCTTTAACACTTCATTTTTTCTTGATATTAGTGAAAATTATTAAAACTGATTATTTAAAATCTTATTTGGGTAGCTTAATTGCTTATATTGCATTTGGATGTTATATATGTGTGTGTATGTTTGTGTGATATGTATGTATGCATATGTACATATATATAACCTTTTTTTGTTTCATGTTCTGTGTTTATTTTTATGGGTTTTAAGACTTTCATTCCCTGCCATAATGCAATGGCTTTTTGTTAGGATATCAGGTTACAGAGTGTATGCCTGGGGTATTGACCCAGGATTGTTGACTTTCTATTGTTTTATGATCTCTGCACCAGTGAGAATATTGGAGCTCCAGAGATACCACTGTGTTGAGATCTGTGAGTTCAGCCTTCAGGACTGGAGTTGGCACAAGGTTGCATAGTTTTCCCCCAGAATCACAAGCATGGTTAACTCTGCATGAGGAGAGTATCCCTGGAGGTATTGACCCATCCACATGTAAGCCACAGTCTTTAGTCCAATGCCAAGAATAATTCAGATGTCTCTTGTGTTCCTGGAAAGCTGCTCCTTCTTTAAGAATCTCTTAATTTTC
Organism: Solenodon paradoxus; assembly: GCA_004363575.1. NCBI lineage: Eukaryota > Metazoa > Chordata > Mammalia > Eulipotyphla > Solenodontidae > Solenodon > Solenodon paradoxus. Next base: position 26,350 of record RJWH01000310.1, read on the forward strand.
AATTGGGCAGCAACCATGGAAATAAATGACATGCAATAAACCCTGAGGCCTGGTCATAGGAACACTAATAAGTAGCAGACAGAAATGCAAAGCTGTTTATCAATAGTGCCAAGCTGCTGTTTTGCTGCAACCTCTCCACTGATCCTTCCAGAATGAGCTGTTGAACTCTTTTGAAGGAAATAGTTCTGCTCTCTCTACTGGATTGTAGAACCAGCTGCCCATTCTGAGATTGGTGATTGATGCCCAGGCAGTTAGGACAGCCAAAACTGCAAGCATGAATTGTTGGACACCAACTAATGGAAGAAGGGACAGGACATTGCACCATTTGGTACAAACTGGCAACTTCCAGTATTAGAGCCACTCAGAAAAAGAAAACCAGGAACCAACAGGTTCACAAAGAGACAATGCCTCTTCTTATTCTTCCAGCTGAAGTTTCTGGTTCAACAAACGAAAGTCTTATAGTTAGGTCTTCACATATTTTATCTATGGGCTCCCCACTCTCTCCGTCCTGTGTTCTTTGTTCCCCAGTGTCCTATTGTTATCCAAAACAAGTCTTTCTATTTTCCATGGCAGATTGGACATGTTTGTGAGAAGTTCCCTGCTATAGGAACAATGCTATGGAGTCAAGACCTTCAGTCCTGTGAATTAGTTCTCTATCATGTACCATGCTGATAGATTCTAGGTTCTTGGTACAAACTGATGTTCATTCCAAGACTAATTGACTTCTCCTACCGTTGATGGAAATATGTGTTTCTTCTCTTCATAGAGATATTGGCCTCTATCCTTTTTCAAAGGCTTTACTTTTAAGTGGATATAGTTGTTTGTGGCTAGGTGTGCTCATGATCTTCACAATTTGCCAGAATGGAATGATTGAGGCCTTTTATTATTGTGTAAAGATTCTGTTTCTATCCTCAGTTGTATTTCAAAGGTAATTGTTCTATAAGTAGTTGGAGGTTAATTGTGACTGTGGGGGAAGTAAACCCAGGATCTTTCTAGTCTGTCATGTTTTGAATTGTCTACAGAAGTTCAAGATGTACAGATGTTTTAACCTTTTAGTAGTTTATGAAGAAGTTACTAAAGACCCAGACTTTATTTTACCTCAAAGAATACATAATCTATTTGATTAAATACATATACTACATAATAACATGCTATTTTTCTACTATTTCTCTGTCTAATAATTATATTTTTAGATATAATATATAACCTATGCTGTCTTTAGTTTATGACTATGTTATTCCAATTATAGAAAATCATAAAACTAGCTTTTAATATGTTTTAAAAATATTTTGTTTCCTTTTACATTTTTAAAATTTGAATGTAATCCACTTAAATATAGCTCAGTCTAATTTTTTATATTAATTTTTCTTTCAGTATACATTTACCTAGAATATTACTGAAAACTTTGATCATTCTTGTAGCATGTACTGATTATTTTACTTTTCATGATATTTTAATTACTCTCCATGCTGTTTATTAAAATGTGTGATTTTAAGTTGTTCAAAAGCCATACAAATCTCCTTCTGAGCATGATAAATTTATAAAAGTGTCTATAAATATGGACTATTCAAAACAGAACACATGTTAAAAATAGCATTAATTTCCCAAAGAGCTCAGGGCATATGATAAAATTCTTAATTAAAGTACATTATGTTGAGTATTTATCCCTCTGTGTATTATATAACATAGAGGTAATGATTGAAGCTTTATGGAACAATAAATTTAGACAAGCGTATTCATGTTCTACTGCCCTTAACTTCAAATTCATTTATCTAAGATTATTTGAAGTGATTTTCATTGACAAAGGAAGTGCATTTAAACTTGGAAAGAGATCCATTTGCTAACATGACTAAAAAGCTATGCAAGGATTTTTCAATCTTTATAATTAATATCTGCACAAGTAAACTAAACTGACTCAAATATTAAAGATGCATTTAAAGTTTTTTTTAATTTAAATGATTAAAAAAGCTTGATTCGTGATGTTTTCTTGGTGCACATGTACCATCTTGACAAAATAAAGCTATGTTTCAGCAAATGCCTCATAAAATTCCTGATAATTTAATAATCTACTTTCAGGAATCAGTAGAATCAGCATGCCACTAATTTAAAGTTAAGCAGAAAGGTATAAGACAAGCTTTGATCATAATTTTTTTAAATGATTAAAATTTTTATTCTAGAAATTTATAAAAACCTGTATATTTGTCTCTAATTTACATTATTGTGATTTTTGGTGAGACTGGTACTGAGGTATGGTTATTATTTCTCATTGTGTAAGGAAGCTCTCTACTTAAACATCTACTTTTGGTGATTATAACCAACACATCTAAGAATTTTATAAGTTTTGTTTGACTTTCACATATGAGAAAATTGTTGACTAGTTAAATTGGATAAAGTTTTATTTAAGGTCAATGTTTGTCCAATTTCTACGTAACTATGCATGATTTTTTATAATTATATTATTATAAGATTTATTTTCATTTCTCAACTTATTTTTATGAAGACATCTAGACAAATGCAAATATATATAATTACATCTAAAACAAATTAATAAAATAACTAAATAATATAAGTATACAGCAATATTTATATGCCAGTATTTATTCTATTTAAAAATGAGTAATATACTCTAAATATATTATTTAAATATGCATTATAGATATTGTATTTATATGACAGTAATGCTATATAATTTTTTAGCCTTTTTAAAGTTTTATATATTACACCATACCATGGATATCATTCAATTATTTTTTATACTTCAATATTTGCTATTTTGGTGGATGAATCATTGATATGCCTACAAATAATTCATATACACACACACACACACACACACATATATGTATGGGTATTTGTGTGCATGTGTGTAGGCCACAAATTTTATTTATGTATTCTGTTTGCTGAGACGTGGTTTTCTCAAATATTTTGCTCATACAAGCAAGTCCCATAAGTACTGATGTATGTGGAAAATCTTTTTCAAGGAGTTGAAATTAAATTCATAGAATAATTAGAATCTAGGGTTTGCATGTTTACTTTTTTGGGTTTCACCAAATTTTTCTGCACATGACCTGTATCTGTTTATACTCTACAACTGGTGCATAATAATACTCTTTGGCTTGTATTTTTCCTCTCTTTAGAGTTTTCACACTTCTAAATATTGTTAATTTCACTGACTTGAAATGAATTCTTATTGTTTATTCTACTCCAAGTTTTGTGGTTTATATTCTGTGATAACTATTGATGCTTTTGACTATCACTTCCCATTTCCTTCCTTCCAAGTAGTCCTAAATCTGTTATCTCTGGCTTATTTGTGGTTACCAATTTTCTAGGGCTTCCAAATAAATGCTGTTAGCAGAAGTGAAGTGAATCAGTTCTGGTCTAGATCATGTAATTGTCAGTACAGCAGTATCTATTATCTATCAGATACTGCCAATGAAAACATTTGGTGTGATAACTGTTCCATGAACTTGAGGGTCTGTGTGACTATACTCAATAAAGTACTCTTACAAAGGGTATGATATAAGGCGTTGGTTAGCCTTCATTTGCCATGGAGATTTTTCACTTGGTTTTACCATAGAAAATTTAGACTTTCTTAAATTTTCTTTATTCTCCTTGAGAATACAAGGATATTAATCAAATGTCCATAATTTATAAGTTCATAAAAATAGAAAATATATACATTTTATGTCTTCTAATAAGAATTCAGTAATTAGATATTATTCTGATTTTACATATAGAAACATTATAACATGAGCTATTATCTCAAAGTAACTGTGTCTTTTGCAACTCTAGTTAGAAAATAAATGTTTTGACCCAAGTTCTATTCTCTTTTGTATTACAGTATGTTGCTTTCTCTAGTTTGCCTCTTTATTATTGTAATGCGGAAAGTCTTATAAACAGCATTAAATTACTCGCACATTTTTCTATTTAAAATATTATAAAATAATTTAAAACATTTTTTTAATAGTACAATTTTAATTTCACTAGGAAATACTATTCTTCAGGTATTTTTGAAAAGGGCACTTCAGTCTATCCTGCATTTTTATCTAAAATGCCAGTTGATCCTCATGGATCTGTTTAACTATAATCTACAAACTTTTCTTAAAAAGGATATTCTAGAAATATAAATGTGTTCTACAGTCATTGACATTTTGCAGTTGGTTGTTACCAAAGAAAATTTATCCTTGACTTCCCTTGGTTTAAAAGGGAAAAAACAGGGTGTACTTGGTGGCTTAGCATTTTAGCACACCTGAGACCAGTCACAAATATATCCTAAGGTGCTGAGTTCAACACCCAAGGCTGGGGGGGATCAGCTAAGTAAAATAATAACCAAAGTGCTTCATCCTCCTCTTTCTTCCTGATTACTTGACTATTCATCTTCACTCCTGCCTGTACCTTTCCTTTAAAAAATAAATCAAATAAATAAATAAAAGGGATAAATACCTATGGAACTGGGGTATCAATGAGAGTTTGCCAGTGCACTCAGCCATAGTATTTTTCTGAGTATGTCAATCAATTTGACAAATATGAGAAATTGATTTCCTATTATGGGCAATGATGTAAAACTCAGAAAGCAACTGCTAAAATTTTCTCAGATGGTGCCTGCAGCATCGTGATAAAAATAATTATAAACTAACTAAACTTGATGTGTTGCTCAAGTCATTGAGAGGATAAATATAGCGACTCACAATGTCATTTTTCACAGTTATATTTCACACTGTAACCACAGATTCAGAAAAAATACACAACTTTTAACTACATAACAGCCTCTAAGGGCTGATGATTTGTTAATTTTTCAAGATGTGTAATATCTGAAAGACTTAGCAATTAAAGATAAAAATTAGTTTGTAACATTTGTGAGAACATGAAAATAGAACAAAAATTGTCACTTACTTGATATTTGGGTTCTGTAATTCTGTTTAGTGAGAAAATTATTTTCTACAAACCAATATTTACTTGTCTTCCATCCAGTCATTAGCTCATTGAAAATGGCAAATCTATAAACTAACTTTTTTTAGTTCTGTTCTTTCAGTGAACAAAGGGTTAATATTTTAATCGCTTATGTATTTCTGCCATTTAAATGATTGTGATAGAATTTCATTTTCTAACTTAACTTATGATTCATTTCTAATTTCTGTACCACGAGTTCTATATTCCATTACTTTTTATAGTGAAAACTAGAGTGACCTCTTTCTCTTTTTCATAAGGAAGAAGAAATCTATACATTTGATGTAAAATATATTGTGGTAATATTTTAGCCACAACAACTTTACATGTTTCTTTTTCTTTTTTAAGACAGCACTTTTAGACAGTTTACTGTTTTAAGAGTTTTACTGTGCACAGCAAAATTAAGCACAAAGTTGGCACACCCTGGTGGAGCAGTGGTTGGTTCAACAGCCTCTGTAAGATGCAGTCCACATACCCCTGGGTTCTAATCTCAGGGAGAGTGGGGAGGGGGTTGGGGAGAGTTGGTGAGGTTGGGGGTTGGGGATTAGGAGGAATGGTGGGGGAGGGGGAGGTAACCATTGTGAACAACTAAATGAAAGATAAAGTGCTAATTCCTCTTCTCACTTCCTGCCTTCTTCACTACTACTGCCTTCATTCCTGCTTGTACTTCAAAAACCAAAATTAAGGACAAAGTACAGAAGATTGCAAATATTTTGTAACTGCATTATACATGTCATCTACTGAACTGGCATATTTGCTCAACTGATGAACCTTCATCGATACATCATTATCACCCATAGACAATAGTTTGTAGTATGTAGCATGTCTTCATATTATACATACCATGGGTTTGTACAATTGTCTAGTGAAATGCAGCAATTTTTATAGTATCATATAGAGAGTTTTCACTGCTCTAAAAATCTTCTGTGCTCCATATTCATCCCTCCTTTATCTCCAGTCCTGTAGTTACTGATATTCTACTGTCTCTAAAGCTTTGTTTTTTCCAGAATGTCATATATTTGGAATCCTGCATTAGAAGCTTTTTCTTTATTTAGTCATCAGCAGATGAGCACTTTGGTTTCTTTTCCATGTCTGGGCTTTTGCAAATAGTGCTGCAGTAAACATAGGGATGTATACATGCTTCAAATTAGTTTTCATGTTCTTCAAAAATGTAGAAATGGAATTGATTGATCATATGGCAGTTCTACATTTTTATTTTTTTATTTTTATTTTTGAGGAGTCTCCATACTGCTTTTCATCGTGTCAATTTACATTCCAACGGAGGGTCTTGTTTTTTCTACACTCTTCCCAACATTTGTTGTTTCTAATATTTTTGATACAGATCATTCTCCCTTTTGTGAAATGATCTTATTATGGCTTTGATTTGCTTTTTCCTAATAATAAGTGATGATAAGCATACTTTCATGTTGGTTCTCTGTATGTTGTGTCTTTTAAAGAATTGTCATCTGCTCATTTTTTGATTGGTTCCTTTTTTGTTAAGCTTTATTACTTCCTAAGATATATCGAAAACAAAGTTTCAGAAGTGTGATGTACAAATATCTTCTCCAATTCAGTTAAGATAATATTTCATTTTGATTATAGTTTCCTTTACTGTGTAGACGTTTTCTAGTGTGATGTAGTCCCAATAGTTTTTTTTTTTGTTTTGATTTGTTTTGTTTATTTAACAAGGAGTCAAGCCCCCAAGTCATCTCTAAGACTAATACCATGAAACATCTTGTTTCATCTTTTTTCTATGTATTATATTTTTTCAGATATTACACTCATGTTTTTAAAGATATTTTGCTATCTTATCCCTCTGTTCTCTTATTTTAAACTGTAATCATAATTTTTATGTCAACATCTATGTTTAGTACCAAAACTGCATTGAAACATCTGCAACTTCATTTAGTACTAACTGGCAATTCTTAATTAGGATATTGAACAATTAATCATGTATGAAATTCAGTATAATATAAAATATCACATGTCAATATTAAACAACCATTTCTTCAAGTGTCATCAAATTTCTTGACAATTGAGTAAAGCAGATTTTATTAAATTTAATTATTTCTTAGCTAAAAATTATTTTATTTAAAATTTTTGATAAATTTATACAGACAGAATATATACATATTTGAATTTTACTGAAGAATCATTGCATCATGATATGTAGACTTAATGTGTGCATAATAGTGAATCAACATCTGTATTTATTTTCAGATATTGAGTAATAACATAAGTCAGAGCAGAGATGAACTCTGTCAGTTTTAGGTTAAGTATTTAAGTAGACAAATATTTTCTTGGCTCTTTTTGCTATAACTTTTATTTAATAGTCAAATCACTTTTTATGATTAGTTGCTCTAATATTCACTTTTTAATCTACAAGTAAATTACATAAATAATAAATTTTGAAAATAATTAAAATGATAATATGAATTAGGTCAGTTCTATTTCCAAGTTTTTAACTTGATATTATTTTTCTGAATGATACGTTACATAAAATAGGTAGCTGTAGTTCCGTACAGGTGAATCTGACATTTATCAGAAGGCATAATGATCAGTCTATATAAGATTAAATTTCAAATCATTGATTTCAATAAATAAAAATACGATGGTCACATTGATACCAAAATTCCACGCATATAGAAATTAAACATTTTAAAATTAACATTCACAAATTTCATATTATTTATTGCTCAATGATAGCTGAAATATTTTTAAGTTCTAAAATAGACAGATCTTATCTCTTATAAAGTATATCTAGAATTTTTATGAAAAACCTCTCAGTTTAAAAGTTGATTTGATGTAACAAGATGTAAAAAATAAAACTTTTTTTATCAATAGAATTTATCAGAGAAAGAGAATGATCTTTCCTTGGAAGCTCTTTTAGAAATATTTGGGATTAAAGAGAGGCCCTTCCATGGCCTGAGATTCATTGTTATAAGATTTCCAAGGATGAGTGGGGTTGTTCTCAATATGAGAACAATAAATACAGTCTATTTGGGTGTAACAATGCTGGAACAGCACATTAAGAAGAAAAGATGAGAAACATGTGAAAATTCTCTCCCTGTACCATAATGCTTACTTACCCAAATCATTGCAATTCTTAGGAAATCTTTTAAAACCGTCAACATTTTTGGAGTTATTACATGTTCTGAATATATGCATATATGCATACTGATTAAAGGGCTCTGTTTCACATCTGGAGATGACTTTTCATGGATGTCATGAACATATACTGCTATGACTATGTAGAGCAAATAATAGTTACATTTACTTGGAAATCCTATTAAAAGATTATAGATTGGATAAACTACTGCATTTTATATAAAGTGCTTCCTGATTCTCCACACAACAGAATGAATCCCTTTTTTGAACTCAACATGACGGGATATAAAATTCATACTTGAGAACCAGTCATACCTGGGTTTGTTTAACTTAAGCTGTTTTATTTTTAATTTTGGTTAAAATTATTTTTTCTCTATATTTTTCTCTGTATTTGATGCCTTGCTCATTCTTTTTCCAAACAATAAATAATCCAGGTTATTCATAACTTCAACTCAGCACTGTATTTCCATTACAGCTTCACAACCTCTGCTATAGCTATGTTAAAACATAGTTAATAAACAAATGTTATATTGAAATAATTATTTTCAGTGTACTTAAAGAGATAACCATTTCTCATATGTCTTTCTAGTATGATTACTCTTTATAAAACTCATAGGTTCATATTTCTAAATATTATATTTCTTTCTGCTTAGTGTAAATATTGCTAAAGTGATATGAGTTTATAATTCACATTATACATATGATATTTAAAACACTTTTAATTTTTGTGATCTTTTAAAATATTTTGTATTTTGTCACACCTTGGTGGCTCATGTGTTAAGTTGACAGCCAAGATATAGACCATGCAAAGCCCAAGACTCCAGTTTTATTTCCTGTAACTGGGGAGAACAACTAAAATAGACATATAAATAGATAAAAAATAATACTTCTTCCTCTCTTTTCCTTCTCTCCTACCTGTCTGCCTGCCTTTATTACTGCTTGACTTTCTTTCTCTTAGAAATAAAAAAACAAGTAAATAAATATTCCAACTTAAAAATTCCTGTAATTTGACTCTCAGTAACAGGAAATACATCTGGTTTAATATGAAGAATTCACTTCTGGACTGAAGCATTTGACTGATAGTCATTGATGGTCAATTAAGGGGAATGTTTGCTCAAATATGAGTGATAACAGTGGAGACTCCTTTTGAGTCAGTAATTTGACTATATTCCCTTTGGTCACCTGCATTGTGTGTAGAGCATGAATGAAAAACTAGCCTTTGATATTTTAGAACACTGAATTCTGAACATTGTTAGTTAATTCAGTATGAAAGAGTTTAAACTGAATAATATAGATATCTATATGCAATTATTATATCAAATTAACATTAAAATTCCATGACCTAATTTATCATCCAAAATGTTGCATTCATATAAATGTCAGTAGTTCATCCAATTAAATATTGTTTATGGATACCTTAGAAATAGTTTATAAGTTTGTATGATATAATATTTAATAATGTGAAGCTATCTGAGAAAATCAGTATTAATACATCCAATCCTCCTTGACCAATAGAAGAAATGGAAGAGGAGGTACTGGGAAAGTTTCACTTTAAACATATAAATTTATTTATTTTGTGCATATGCCAAAATTTACCTAAAGAATTTATCACACAGATATTTTGCTAATAATCAAAGTCATATTTTGCATCAGTCTTTCTAAAAGCAATATAATCTAGCTGTTAATAAGATTCCAGTTTCACTAAAACACTTTTATAATAATCATTGGTTTCAGAGAAATAATTAATGTTGCAACTTGCAATTGCTTAGTCCACACACAACATATTGAAAAATAATATATTCCTGAAATTTGGGGCTAGTGGATTATGAGTGCTGAATTCATCTTTAGAGTTATGAAGTTATTCACCAATATTAATCACATGGCTAAGGTACAGGCTATAAAGATCATGGACATCTTTTCAGAGGCCAGGAAATTAAAAAGAAAAATCTCCTTTTTTACGTGATTGTTTTCTGATATGCCTTATAAAGAGTCATCCAAGATTATGACTGTTTGTGATATACACTTTTTTTTCTGAAGATTAAAGAGATACTGCCCAACATGTTTTACTATATAGGAGCTTTAGTGTTTAGTGTAATGGAAAAAGCAAGAAAATTATGCAATAAAAAAGCATAAAGCAAAAGGAAAACATAATAACAATCATCTCCCAGGAAGGAAATGCTAAAAATACATTAGATTTAGATATCAAAATTTTTTTCTAACATGCTGATCTAAGTTGATAATAATAAACCTCATGTCTGTGTATCAACATTATTTATGTAGTCATAACTATTGCTAATGGAGTGAAGTTTTAAAAATCACAGGCTTAAACTTTCATTATTTCTTTACACAAATCTAAGACATTTTCAGAAAGTAGAGATTGTCTGGGAAATACTTTTTTTTCAACAGAACTTCACTTGGTGCACATCCATGAGAAATAAAATTAGATAGCTAAGAGAATCAACTCGACAATAAAACATACTTAACTAAATGTGATGTTAAAAAGTGAGAAAGGTACAAAATAAAGATTTATTTGATTTTAGGATTATGAGTCTATGTAGGCCTCAAATTAAAACACAAAATACTTTTCATAAGAAATAAAATGTGTTCTATTTTATGCTGATATACAATGTGCTTTAAAAATTGAGTCATTATTCAATATTTGTTCTACTAAAATTTACATTACTTTTTACTGAGGAAAAATTTGAAATAAAATATTCATTACAAATTTATACTATTTTTATTAAAGCATTTATGTATGATCTAAATTATATCAGTATAATATTTAGCTAAAATGAATATCTAATCTATAGAGAACTATAAAAATTATAACAGAATGTTTGAGGGACTATCTTAAAAAGGAAATATAACTCCATTAATTTTTATTGTGTATACATATGCATATGTATGTATTTTTCATTCATATCTATATGAAATTTTCATAGAATATGAAAAAAATAAACATTAGACACATGGATTTGAAAATGTGTTAAGAGGAATTAACTGCCTATTTTTATATTTATGAATATTTATATTAAACTACATACTTACAATTTAAAATAAGTTTTTAAAGACCTTCACTTTGTGTTGATTCATTCACTAATATATCCAGCTTATGAAAGTGATTATGCATGTATTGTCTATCAGTCACCTTTGTTAAGAAAGAGGTTTCTGGAACACATAATGCTCATCATTATGGAGTGAACTTCATTCCCCTAAAAGAGATGCACTGTAGTCTTAAACCCTAATACCAGTAATTTATATTGACTTTATCACAAAATAAAGTCTTTGCAGATTTAACTAAATTAAGATGAAGTCATTAATGTGGGTCTTAACATCATGACTGCTGTCCTTATAAAAATGGGAAATTTGGAAACAGATACATGGAGGGAAGAGGTGTATGTAAGGTGACACAAGAGAACTCTTGTGAAGATGTGGACGATTGGAGTGAAGTATATATAAATCATGAAATACCATTCCAGAATCTAGGATATGACATGGCAGGAAACCCTACATGTTTTGGAGGGAGTGTGACTCTGAGGACACTTTGATTTTAAACTAGCCTCTGGAAAAGGGAGCACAAAATTTCTGCTTTTTAGGACAACCAATTTGTTTTATCTATATACAGTAACCCTAGCACAGTAACAAATTGATTTCTGTATTCAGGTCAAATAGTAAGATAAAACAGTCACCTAAGCATGCAACAAAAATGTTTTAAATTATTTATTAATTTATTACTCTGGGTAATCCTACCTGGAGGTAGGGATAACAGCATTTATTAAGTATTTATGAGGTCAGAAATGATTCTAAATATTTTGAACAAATGCATTTAATCTTCATCACCACTATATAATCTAGGCACTATTATTATGTACAGTGTATAGATAAAGAAACTGCTAAGTAGAAGGTGGGTAATTTTAGAATAAGAGAATTTGTATGAACCTTGGCCTCTGATTTCTGTGACTCTTTTATCAGAGGTGAAAATACTTCACCAAAGTCTCCCAAAAAGGTTAGTGCTGGTCATATTGGACTAGAAGAAAAAAACAAGAATATAAGGAGGCACACTGTTGATAGAATAGAAACAATAAGATTCATAACACTAAGATGGGAACACATTGAAAATAATCAATTATAAATGCTTATAAATTCCTGATATCTCAGTGAAGTTGTGCAATTTAATCATGTCTGAAAAACGACCACAATTTATATTTTATAAGAATCTAAAAGATTGATGTCAATCATTCGGTTCGTAAGTCTTCAATAACACTCCCAATAAAAGTAAAGAATAGAGTAAATGGATTTTTAAATGAGAAAAATATTTAAAATGGATTTCAAAAGTCTATTACATGCAAATTATTTTAATAAATAAAAATCTTGAAATGTTACATGTGAATCAGCACTTTCATAGTTTAAACAATATTATGACGCAATAGAAGTACTTTTTCTGCCTTTTCAGAAGAAAATAAATCCAAACTCTATTTTTCTAGTCATATTTCTTGACTCAATTTTTAGTTTCTTATTTATAAAGCCATTGAATTACTTGTACAGCTAAAATGCTAGATATTAAATTTAATTTGATGCAGATAAACAGGTCAATGGTTTGCTGTATAAGTAAAAGATTTAATATAAGAATTTCTTATTAATGAAAAATGTCTGAAGATAGATTTGGTTTTGAAGAAAATTTCACCCCAACTTTATGAACAAACAATGCCTCTTTTGAAAGTGTTTCTTGCATTTTGAAACACTGTTGAGAGACTTCAATTATATATATTGCAAATGTTTTTACTATTATACTTAAAAATGATTAGAATTCTAATAAATTCCTCCCAAGGTAAAACTGACTGTTCACTTAAATATCTATAATGTATTCAATAATTTGTCAATCATTTTTTGTAATAAATTTATTCTGGACACATGGACTACAAATTGCTTTCTTTCAGTCAACAAAATGCATAGATAGTTGAGCATTTTCCCAGTAAATTTGTATAATATATAAAATGGATTTGCTGCTTGTGGTTAACATAAATTTGCAAGTGCAAATATATTAGCATACTCCTTAATTGTTATTATTTATATATTTTAATCTCAGTCTAATTTTTGGACTGATTAGTTTTTTAAATGCGGCTTTCCATTATTTCTCCACTTTTGTAATTTCATTATTCCCTTTTTCATGCTTTGCTTTGTATATGGAATCAAATTATCTATCAAGTATATCGTGAAAAGAACTAGGGTTATTTTTCACTAATAAAATAATACGTTTCTGCATTGCCAATCATAGAAATATCTCCAGTTTTATTTTCAACATGAGTGAGTTTTATTTTAGACAAAGACATAATTTTCTACACATTTACTCCACAGAAATATATGCTTTATAAATTGAATCCATTTAAATATTTCTGCCTGAAGAATAGTCACAAGAACTAAGCTAAACAAAATGACATCTAGATATATTTGAAATCATGCCTATCAGGGAAAAAGGAAAATAAAAATAAAGGTGATAGCTTTATTGGAGTTTACCATATATACATACTGTCAGATGGACAAATGAAATATATCATAGCGTTTAAAATGAATGCAAGAACAGTATATTTGAAATTCACGTATCTGTGAAAATCTTATTTATCTAAGACTGATGATCTATATTCTTAAATTTATATTAAAAATGTATTCTCATAGAGAGTAAAGAAAATGACAGCACAAATCTGAAGGGAAAAATAATGTCTCTGCAATCTGGCCATTTCTATACAGATGATATGACCACAGCTAATGGAAAAAGCTATTGTAAGCTACTTATCCATGGATAGATAAGCCAATCCCAATACATCTCTCTCTCTCTGAAGTGAACTAAGATAATTTTATTTTCTGAAAAAAAAACAAAACATTCACACATTTACAGCTATAGTGAAATATAATTAATGTACTATAAGCTGCAGATATTTAAAGTATATACTTTACTTAAGATCGATATATATGCCATGAAATAATTCCCCACAATCAAAACAATGTACATATTTATCACTACAAATCTTCCTTACAATTTCTGTCTTTGCTTTCTGTCATTTCAAGGCAAGTACTGATAAGCTTTCTGTCATTGCGTATTAGTTTGCTTTTCTAGAATTTTATATGCAGTGAACTATAGGATGTGATTTCTTTTTATCTGGTTTCTTTTTCTCAGAATAATTGAGTTTCAGCAATGTGTTGCTTGCATCAAAAGTTCATTCCTTTATTCTCCAATTTTTGAGTAGTTGTTTCCTTTCAAAATCTTTATCTCTTTTTATGTTAAGTTACCACAAATCTGATCTCAAAATAACTTGGTTCATGTTCTTGCCAACTAACTGTTCCTCTTCAATTTTCTGGAAAATGGGTATCTAGGAGAATATATAGAGAATTAATATTTATTAGAAGTCACCCAATAGGGTCATCTAGCAGGAAGGTTTTATTTATGGTAATATTTTTAAGTATAAGTTATATTTCCTTACTCTTTATAGGGCTATATATAATATCTATTCCTTCTTAAATACATTTGATAGTTTGTCTTTCAAATAATGTATATTTTCAATTGTTTTTAATATACAGAAATGTTATTCATAAAAATTTCTTGCTCTCATTTAAATACCTCTACTGTGTATAATGATATTTCCACTTTCATTCTTAATATTGGTAGTTTGTTCTTTCTGTTTCTTGATAATGTCTGATTGGGAGACTATTAGGTTTATTCATTTCTCAAGAAAAGAAGTTGTTTCATGGGTTGTCTTTGCTTTTTTACTTTTTCCAGAGACAAGTTGGATTGATTTCTGAAATTCTCATTATTTTTCTTTTATTTTCTGCTTGTTTTAAATTTCATTTTTTCTTAAGAAAATCAAGGTTTCAACCTTATAAATTAATGCTTTGATATACCTTTTTCTTTCCTACGACTCTTACAGTTAAGTGTTTCAAGTTTTTGTTTTTTTCAACAGGTATCATACTAAGTGATCTTTTGCTGTAAGCATCACCATTAATTCAAGAGTTTTTAACAATTCAAAAATATTGTAAATATTGTTATTGTTGGATTTGTCTGTCACCTCCCATGTAGTTTTTATTAATTTTATATGTTCTATGTTTTTTGATGAATTG
The DNA here is from genome assembly GCA_004363575.1 of Solenodon paradoxus. Classification (NCBI taxonomy): domain Eukaryota; kingdom Metazoa; phylum Chordata; class Mammalia; order Eulipotyphla; family Solenodontidae; genus Solenodon; species Solenodon paradoxus. The sequence goes on from RJWH01000310.1 coordinate 41,515, forward strand.
AGGATTTTTAAAATTTCATTTATCTATTTGGTGCCTTATTCCTTATAACTAATTTTTTCTATTGTGACTTATTCTGGGATCCTTTTTTTCTTTTCTTTTGAAACAACACATTTTGGAGTTATTTGCATAATGCAAAAAGATATTTTAATCAAGCTGGCTAATGAAATCATAAGCAATGCTGTGAGATATTAGAATTTAGCTCCATTTTTGCTTTGGGGCTATGAATTTTTTCTTTCTACAGTCTTGGAAAGTCTCTTCATCCACAGGTTCTGATTAGAACTAAACCAAAATCTCTTTGAAGATCCCTGAAACTATTACTATGTCATTCATTTTCTTTTTTCATGTTATAAGTAAAGCTGTCTTGTGCCCCTTGGCTTCCATTTATTTCTCCTCAATTCACTGGGAAAATTGGATTGTGTTTGGATTTTTGACCTGCTCTACCACCTGAAAACTATCTACAAATGATAATATGCAAATAAACAGTCCTAAAAGCATTCCTTTCTCCTCCTTAAGGAATTAGACTTTGAGATTGCCAAATGTTTGTTGTTTGAAAATTGTTGTTTTATATCTTTTGTCATTATTTACCTTTTTCATGAAAGAAGGCAAACTCAGTCTTAATTAATCTATATCAGTTGAAAGCATAGGTATAATAGAATGTAGAGCTTCATGGAGAGTAATAAAATTTGCTTATAAATACCAAATTTTCACATTAAGTTTGGTAAGATATGAATGAAAATTTATTTTTGTATTTTGTGACTAGACATCATTTGTGAGATTAGCTTTGAACTTGATGAGAAAATTTCATTCTGACAGATTGATTTTGGCACTCATATTTTGTTTGCAAGTAATATTTTTTTCATGTTTTTCACTTTGATTAGAAACTACAAAGCTGTAAACTTTACCTTAAATATTCTTGATATACTTATTTCCATATAGCAGAAGTATACAATAAAAATTATTTCAAGTAATTTTGAATATTAATATAAGGTTCAAATATTTGATTCAAGAATTTTTCTTTCATTGCATAGTTCTAAATTTATAGAGAGAAAGAATAAAAGAGTACACAGTTCTTTGACACTAATAAACTCATGATTTAGTCTATAAATATTATATAGAATTGTCATAAAGTCTAGTAATTGTTATATCTAATGTATAAATATAATACTTCTTGAATATACATACATGTGTTAAAAGCTGGCACTTAATTTTAGGATATTTGATTTATACATTCATATCTGTCTTTTCAAATTCACTCAGTTAAAAGATTTAGGCACATTTTTGTCAATTGTTATTGGAAGGAAAATGTACAGTTTGAATATCAAGTCCCATTCCTTTGTCAAAGATCTTCATGAAACATTTATAGTAAATGATGTCAAAAAAGATTCCTTACTACAACATCTTGCTCTCTGAGACAACTATAGAAAGCATTCTGCTTCCAAAGCAATTACTGATCCACATAATTAGTGGTATGACTCTTTGCCATGTATATATACATATACATATATAATATTAAAAAAAAAATATATATATATACATACTGTGGTGTTAAGACCAAGCCAATCATTTTTTAACAAAATTCTACTTATGCCTCCCTGTATCCACACTTAATTCTATTGTTAAGAAAATCAAACAGCTAGAAATAAAAGTAATACATAAAAGAAAAAGAAAAACATTTTAATATTTCACTCAAATGCCAAGTGATATTTCATCTCTTAAAGACAATACCTATGACCACTTACAGGAAAATAAAAATATATTGTGGGAGATGCTACTTATTAAAGCTGGAGAATATATGGGATACCTTCTTATGGTAAGATTATATAGAGTAACAAGCAATATTAATAATTTAAGAAATATTTCCTCCAATAAATTAGTTCTTGTAATGGAAAAAGAAATTGGTTATTTGGCATGCAAATGGGCATTAATTTATGTGTGTTGGGTTGCATTTTATAACAAAAGGTAAAAAAAATAATGAGTATATGCAAATCAAATGTCTAACATTTATGAAAGAAAATGTACTATAGTTTTAAATTGGTAATAATAACAAAAATAATTAAAAAATAAAATATATTGCATGACTTAAGGTGTATATATTGGCTTATGATAAAATGATTAGGTTTTTTAAGTCAGACAAAATAAATAACATTTTCTTTATTAAAATATCAATCTATTTTTGTCCTAAATTTTCTAGTCAGTCACATAAATATAAATTATATTAAAGGTATATACTATTGAAATAGACTTTATATGCTTTAGTGATATGGTGTTCTAAATATAAAGAAAATCATAAGTATCACATATAATTTCTTATTTATACTTTAATGCATTTTATACATTAATGAATGATGACCAATATCAAATATAAATCTTTTTTAATGGCACTTCAGGTTTCTTCTTCTTTTTTCTTTCTTTTAAAGAGGAAGGCAAGTGTGCAGGAATTAAGAAGGGCAGTCTGTAGCCAAGAAGGAAGAGGAGGAAGAATTAACTTTATTTATTTAGTTGTTTATTTTATCTGTCCCGCCCCCCCAGGTCTATAACAGGGAGAGTAAGTCGGAATCTCAATGAAGTCTTTAAGAGAAGTGAGTTTGAGTTGAGTTAAATGACTGAAATAATTTACATTTAAATAGGAGTAAAGATTGTTCAATGAAGAAGAGCCAATATATGCAGAAGTGCTATAGTAAGAAACAGCATGAGGTCTATACAGGATGAACTGAAGTTCAGGACATTGGAGGGAAGAGGAGCACAACGACCTGACATGAAACTGAATTATGCCTTAGACTCTCATACAAGATAAACAACAAAGAAATGTGTGTCTTAATAATTTTTACTTTTATTTTTTACCAATGACAAAATATTGGTTTGCTTTTCATGATGAATAAAACAATCAATTTTATAGCTCAGCATGACATCCCTGTAGAAATGTACAGAATTGGTAGGAGAGATTATTAAGGAATAAATAATTCAGGTGTTACTTCAAGAATAAGAAAGATGATAACAACTCAGTCTACATAGTGTGGTAATATAGATAAGTGAAAATATTTGAAAAATAATTAGGAAGTAAAAGGCACATAACATGGATATCTATCATAAAAGCAAGATAATTCAACACCGTTAAAACTATAGCAGGCACTGAATTATATTCTCTAGTATCTGATCTGAACTTGAAAAATTCAGTAGTAGAAACCCTTAGTTATCACATTGGAATGAACTTTAGAGAAAACAAATCAAAGGAATATCCAATTCTCTTTTTGTTTGTTTTGTTTTCTTCTTCTAACAGTAATGTTGCATTTTGAATTGTGAGCTGGTTTGGTGAAGTTGGAAATCATGAGTTCATTTTAGCAAAAATGAATATGTGGTTTTAAGAGAATATATATCAGAAATATTAGGCCAAGTTTTGGGTAAGAGCTCAGAGGTCATGATTAGAACCATATTTATAGTAAAACTTATAGACTGAATGGGTAAACGTATAAATAAGTGAATATATGAGAAGAGAAAAAAGAACAATAATTGATATCATTATAGGTAGTCAAGTGATTTTAAGAAAACATTATTTTGAGAAAACATTGATATAGCTATAAGAAAGTTCCTTATAGTCTCTGAAGGAGTAATTTTAGGGAAATTATACTGCTGGAACAAGAAATAAAATAGTAATAAAAATGTAGCATGCCTATTACCTTGCAAAATAAAGCAAAATGAGAAACAAAAATAGCCATTGTCTGGTAAAATTCATTAAATTTACTAGAAATCACTATTCTCTACTGAGAGTCAGTGATCTAAATCCTCACATTAATAGAAATGATTCTATATTCTAGTTCTTGAGTATTGTTTTATCAGTTTCTGCACTTCTCTCTCTTTTTTATTTTATATTGTCAAAAAACTTGTACTCATTGAATATAATGTTGACATTTCCTTGTTTTATTTTATCGCAAACAGTGTTATTTCAGGAGAATTTATTTCTAAATCTATACAATATATTTTGTCTGTAGTTGAATTATGGTGGCATTTGAGCTTTTACATTTATTCTGTCTCCATATATTTTTATTATTCAAAGATGTCCATGTTATTTTATTCATACTTAAACATTTGCCAAGATTATTTAAAACATTTTTATAAGTAAACAAAAATATTGATCAAATTACATTCTCCAAATATTCTATTAGATATTTTGCTGTTGCAGCACTATTAGAGAATTTATTTTTCAGGCAAAAGATAGGTACAATCAGTATTACTCATTTTCTACTATGTATATGTATTCATCTCTCTCTCTCTCTCTCTGTCTCTCTCATGTGTATGTGTGTCTGTGTTTGTCTGTGGTAATATCCTTGAGAATTATCCATGAACTACATGGATCTTTGCAAGAGAGTAGGTCAGAAAACAAAATAGATTGCATTAGCTTTTACAGAGATCTTTCCCTTCAAAAATGTTGTCTTATTTGTTGATTCTCTTTATACTATTAAGACACATCAATTTGTATGCATTATTTGTCTGATAAGTGTACTTTAAAGAGATTTCAGTATAGCTTTGATGTAACTGATATAAACATTGGCTTTGATGGAGAAACACTTTGTTCCGATTAAACATAAAAAACACATATCTGAGGGTTGCAGAGTTAGAAAAACATGAATTGCCTTGTGTTTTCTTAGCTTCCACCTGTCATGCTTGCTGCTTTGAAATATTTATGTCCCTCATTGTTCTGTCAAGTGTAAGACATCCTGTTAACATTTAGACATAATTTAGGACACATTTCATAAGCAAACTGCTAAATATTTATGCCTACTGCTCATTACTTACAAAGCACTTCACATATGCATCCATGTTTCAATTATTAATGAAGAGCTTGGACAAACCTTGTTTTTATTGCTCAGTTGTCCTGAAGATTAACTTTTTCATATTCTTCCATACTAATATCCTGAATTGTTTACTGCTTGGCTTAAACAGATTGTTTCTTCTTTTGATACTACATTTGTTTTGTGTGTAAGTTTCTAGAAAACTAGATTTAAGAAGTACTAAAAGATATAAAATTAAATTATTTACATAAATACGTACACATCTCTGTGCACATAAATGGATTGTCTAAATTTAAACCAAACAAGTCAACCAAATCAAGCATAGAAACTTTTACCAGTAGGGAAGCGGGTGGGGGTGGGCAAATCAGATAAAAGGGTTTAATTATATGATGAAGGATGGAATTGGCCTGTTGATAGTGAACGTAATATATGATATACAGATGCTGATGTATGATGATGTGCCCCTCAGAATTCTATAATGTCATGATGTAATATGTTTTCAAAAAAATTCAGAAAATAAATTAGGATATTCATACAATCATTCATTCTCTTAGTCAATAGTGCCTAACATTAGTGGCATATGTGCATATAATGGGAAACAATAGGCTTTATTCATCTAGTTAATTAAATACAGAGTATTCTTACACTTCGTTACATGAACAGAATCATCTGAATATTTTTTATTACTGGATTTAGAAAAAAATCATCTATGTTTTTTAGAGCTGCAGATATTTTGCACATCACTTCAGTGTCACTTTATTTTTCTTTTTTAAAAAGCACATGCAAACTACAGAAATAATCTGCCATTTGCAGTCTCCAGCTTACATGAAGAAATTTGGCATTGTAGTTTATTTCCTTCTGTTGCATCTATGAATTTATGTAATCTTTGTTTATGATTGCTTAAATAAATATATCCCAAATGCAAGAGAGATTAAGGGGATTAGGTTAGGCTTTTCTCACAACATATTTTCCAATTCTTAATTTTTCATTATCTCCTTTATAAACTAAGAAAATTTTTCTTAAACAGACATATCACTAAGGCATATTTATTTTGATTTAATTTTTCATGACATTCAACTATTTTCTAATAATAAATTGCTAGTAAAAATAAAAACAAACAAACCCAGCATCAAGTAAAATAGATGAGAAAGTGTGATTTGATAATGCTGCAAGGAGTAGCAAAAAACTATACAGACAACAGAAAATCAAATGAGAAGAAGCAGCAGCCCAATCTAAGTCTGATCATAGATCAAGTATTGAACACTGAGCTGTCAGCTTTATTTTTATATTTGGGTATTATTTGCATTATGTCATCTATAAAAATTTATTTAAATCATTTTGATTGTATTGCAAACCTCAGAGATCAGAAGTTTGATAGAAGCTTCTAAAAACATTTTAAAGCTGTCTCCTATAAACTCGATGAATATTTTTCATTTTTAACAGAATATAAAATTATAGTCAAGAGAGAAAGTTAGTCAAGATAAAATATTTCTAATTTTAAAGACTTTCAGTCTCTACTCAAAATTTTTATTTCATTAAATGTGTGGAGAGCAAATTTAATAGTATTATGAAATTATAGAGAATAAAATAGTGGTAAAAACAATTTAACTACTTGAAAAATAAAAATATTTTGATTCCTTTAGTGTTTCAAGATATTTTCTTAAACTTCAATTAATAGAGAAGAACACACAAACATATTTCAGGTAGTGATCACTACTATGGTTAAGGAGTCAGGAAGGAATGAGGGTTAGATTGCTGTTGTGTGGGTTAAAGAAAAAATTTCCCCATTTTTTTGAGGTTCCTCATGGGCTGGGTGAATGAACAAATTGACATTAGCATTAATTTGTTAATTTATCTTAGTGGAAGCCCAGATTTTATAACTTGTGTACAGGGAAACTACATGGCAGTAAATTCTGACATTGTTGCACACACACACATTGACATCTTCACCTCAGGCAAGGAGATGTGAGAGGAGAGGGGAGGGGATGCCTCCACTTGTCAAGGAGGAGTAACTCATCCTTACTCTTATTCTAAAGGCAAATGACTTTCTACATTCGTCACATTCTAAGAAATTTGGGGTGTTATGTTTTAGTCCCATCACATGCAAAGAAAATTGAAAGAAAGCTTTTTATAGGATAAATTTGAGCACCAAAATGAAGAAAATGAGCAATGTAAATATTTTAAGGAAAGGTTTTCTATTTAGAGACACCAACACTTGCAAATTTCCTGATGCACAGTTTCACTGGTTGAATTCTAAGGATGACAAGAATATCACTTTAGACAAAGGGAAATTGAATATTCTCTTGGGGAAAGAATAATAATGGGTGAACATGGGAAATATTGGAGTCTTCTGCAAAAGACTAGAAAGAGAAAAGGTGTCTAGAATGGTCTAAGTGAGGAAGAATTAGGATGGTTATGAGAAAGCTGGTAATTGAATCATCTATTAAGATCTGGACTTAGATAAGAGCACCTAGATTTAATATAAATATAGAAATATTAGATTATAAATATTACGGAGCATTTCTTGAAACATTTCTTTGAATGTCAAATCTTAGAACACAAGAGTATAAAGGGAAGTGGGTAGTAAGATAAGTATATCTAGCTGTGCAAGGAATATTTTAACAAAGCAGTAGTAGACTTCAAAAGCGAGTTTTGTGACCTTGAAAAAGTGAGAGCAAAATTATAATAGCAATTATTTGGAAACATATTACATATTGAAAAAACACACACACACATACACACACACACACACAAAAAAAACCCAGCAACAAGAATACAGAGAATGCACATCATTTTCATCCTTTTCATATTTTTTCTATAAATTTCAGCAAAACGTTGCGATAGTTTTTGTAGTAGAATGTTGGGTGGTGATGGGACTTGACACCCCAAATTGTCTTAGAATTGTTCTATAAATTCTCCACTATGACATGAAGAACGAAGGATAGTAGAGGACAGCTCCAAAGGCAAATGTGAAGCACCTCTTCTTCTAACCCAGTATCACTTTCCTTAATCAAAGATACCTTATACCTTTACCTGGGTCTCCACCTTTCTCCTAATCAAGAAATTACCTTTTAACCTTAATTTCTAGAAGAATGTAGAAAAGGGAATCATTTATACTTTAGAATAAGATTAGAGATGAGTCATTCCTCCTTACCATATGGCACTTCCTTCCTCTCAACCCTGAGATATCCACGTGTGTTCCCCAGTAACCTCAGAATTTATCACAAGTAAATTATCCAAATATATGCTATTATTAAATCTGGGTCTTTCTCTTACTAATCATACCTAATGTTCATTTATTCATTTGCCTAGTCTGTGAAGAACCTCTGAGAAATGGGGGAACTTTTCCTTTGACCCCACACTAGCAAGAGGAATTCTTTCATAGTAGGGCAATTGATATACATTTTTGTATATCGAAAGGAGCATTTAGTTGAGGGGATGAGAAAAATAAAATAAAGTCAAGTCAGGTGAGAAAAGGGAGCATAGCCGTAGAAAATTCCTGGATTACATTGTTAGAGAATCTGAGGCCTATATGAAACAATTCTAACAGATGAGATGTTCAGCATCTAAAGAAGATAGCTAAAGAAGATAGACACAATGAAGACAGATTCTATGCATATAAATACAGATAAAATGACTAGGGAGTGGAAAGCATGCAGTTTTTTTTTTTTCTGATTATTTTTATTTTCTCATGGGAAAGCCAAACAATACATTAGCTAATGTAGATAATCTTCTCATGAGGGTGGGAGTAAAAAAGTAGAAATGCAATAAGATCACTGGGAAAAACAAAGGAAACCCCTGAGTCTCCTAATTATGAATTTAAATTAGAACCAGATGTGGGCAGTGAGATATTTTAATGGTAGCACTGAGAATATAGCCATTAAAAGGAGAAAAATGAGACTATATGGAGAGATATTATTGTACTATATGGAAGTGTGAAACAAGGAACTAGAGAAACTTCATTTTTGGTGGGTTACTTTGTAAACCACGAAGCCCTGACGACCCCATTTTCTATATAATCCTCTGGCAGTGAAACAGAAACCTTAGACCTCCCAGTAAAACCTTGGCTGGAGGGATTTCTGTTAATCTGCTGAAATCTAGGAAGAAGTTGAATGTTAAACAAGATAGTTTAAGAGGTTTAGAGTGTGACCTGTACTTTTGTAAATCCCTTATGATAATCATTTGTTAAACTTATGCACGTATCCCAGGACACCCAGAAAAAAACAAAACAAAACAAAAAATCTAAGTTATAAATACCCTGTGATATTTGAGTTCGGGGCTGTAGGATTTAGGTCTGTTTTCCCCATACAGCTGCCAGCTAATATGCCTCCTAAATTCTCTTAAACTCTCATATGTCTCTCTGATCTCATTGGCTACTTTGGAATAAGTGAAAAAAATTATAAAGGAAGAATCAAATCACTGGATTGAAGTTGCTGATGAAGTAACATAGTTGGAATCAGGATTTTAGTGGATCCTGAGTGTGCCATTTAATATTCAGACTTTGAGGTAGGTGCAGTAATAAGTAACCACCATTTATGAGGTATGGTCACGAAACTTTGTGACTCAGGTGAAAAGGAATAAAAATTATGGAAGAAAAGTTAAGACTAATTAATTGAATACTGAAATCACCAACAATTTTCCCTGAAAGAATGAGGGAGAGATTGATCCATTCATTAATTGTTCAAGAAGTGAGAAGGAATGCCTAGTCTGTTAAAAATTTATTATAAATGCATAAACTAATGCTATAAGCCTTAAAGGAGCAATATTTTTTTCTTCTGACTTCTTTAAGGTTTTTAGGACTTTCTAGGTCTCTGCTTAAATGATGAGCCTATTTTTAATGTTATGCATTTAATCTACTAAAGTCCTTACCATTTTGATTATTGCTGTTTTAAATTCTTTGTCCAGTAATTCCAGCATGTTTTCAATATCTGAATTTGATCTGGTTCTTTTGTTTGTTTTGTTTTCTATGACATTTTATATATTTTTTTTTTTCTTCTTTTTTTGATAAAAAGTGGACATGATGCACTGGGTAAAAGGAAATGAAATAAATAAGCCTTTTATGTGAAGTCATATTTCTCTGGCTAAGTATTTGAGTTTGCTTATTGTGAGCTGTAGCTGTAGCTGTAATAGGCTAGAATTTTCTCTGATGTTCTTGTTTTTGTCTTCCTTTTTTTGAGAAACTTCTTTGTAACATTTGAGAAGTACAGTTTATTTCTTTGTATTCCCCTATTATGACCCAGAATCTTTACTGAAGTGGTTATATGTGAGTAGAGGGGAGATGTTCTAGGGTCTTATGACTTGGTCTCATTTTCTTAGTGAACGCATGTCCTTAATCTGTGACCTACACAAAACTGTTTTGCTTGCTCACCATAGGGGATGCAGGACAACCAGTGGGGCATGGGGCTTGCTATTTACCTTCCACAGATATGTTAGGCTCTGAAAATATTCTGTGTGGTTAAATTCATTGAAATTGGTACTCTTGAGGTCAAAATAGAAGGCTGGGGTGAATTTCAAAGTGCCTACTTTTTCCCTTTCTCGCTCCCTCTACTAGAAACAAATAATGTATTCATTATTTTCTGATTTATACCAGAAGACTGGTGAAACTCCAAAAGAAGGATGTGTGTGTGTGTGTGTGTGTTTGTGTGTGTGTGTGTCCCTCTGGGCCCCTCTATAGATTTTATCTTAAATTTGTCTGCACTGAGCCTTCCTCCAATGGAGTTTTCTGCTATCTTTACATCTGCTTCAACGGTCGATTTCCACTTGTCTGTTTCTTTAATTTTAAGAATAAAGTTTTGCATTGTGACCTGTTATCTGATAGATTAGGAAAAGTTGTCTTTTCTATTCAGTCTTTCTTTTATCCCTCTCTTTTCTTTATGAATGGAAATGGCAACTTCCATGTTCCTTACATGCCAGACTATAAATTAAAAGGTTTTTAGGAAAGATCAAAAACAAATATGTGTAACTTAATTAAATTAAGTTCATATTCTATGAACTATGATAAATAACTCTGTAAGTCAAGTTGGCCAATATGATGTTTCCTTCTGATACACTGTAAAATAATGAGAAAAAAACAAACAGGCAAAACTTAGAAAGCAGAACTAAATACTGTAAAATTCATGCCATTTTATTTATTTAAAGCTTCCCTAAAAAGAATATATGTATATACAAATAATCCATTTTAATGATATATTTCTATTTCGGATTTATAAAATGCTGTTAATAACATAATTGAATTCTAAATTGCAGTGTCTCAGCAAGCCTAGCAGATTTCCTTCACAGATCACTAATCCTATCCAATGGTTCCAACAGCTGTACTATAAATATCAGAGGAGGTCACCATCCATCATGGGCATGTTTGTATCAAAAGGTCTCCTGGGTCATGGTATGGAATCCACATCAACATCTGTGGTGTAGAATGCCAAGTACACATTTTTGGAATATCATGAATAACATTGGAAAAAATAGAGATAGGCTATGAAGGTGATGGAGTCTTGAAAAATACTGTAATAGGAAAAAACTGCAAACCTAGCATAAAACACATTATGCTTTTGCAAAGCTCAAATATACTGTTTAGCTCAGCTGGAATCTTCAGTTACTGCCTTAGGCAGCTACAACACTAAAATGAACAATATTTTTGTGGAGTCTGTTGAGATATAGGAATGGGCAGAGTGAGAAGATGACAGAAATTAAAGAATGAAGGTGCTAAGAAAGGGGGTCATAAAGATAACAAAAACCAATTCTATATGTGTAGCAAAGCAGACCCCATGAAGATTTTACAGTTAGTATATACACCATCTAGGGTATTATATCTACCATCCAGCCAGGATTTTTAAGAGGTTAGAGAAATGATCATTATGATATAAACAGGAGACTTCTCATTTTGCACATTATGATTATAACTTGTACTACTATTCATTTGGATATAACATAATATGTAAACATGCTTCTGAGGGCTGCAGGTCAATACATGAGTAGCCTTTTCATCTATTGTGTCTGTTAGGCAAATTAAATTTTTCCTAAAGCTGTGTGAGTAGCTTTAATTTACAGGTAGATACACAAGATGCCATAACACTGTATGCTCTGGTCATTTTTCATTTTGCTGTCCTCATTACCCATGAGTATATTAGTTCTAATAGCCAGCAATTTGCTTTAAAAGCAAAGTCATTTTTTTCAGTTATAGAACCAAGATAAGTCACCTTTTTAACCTGAAAACTCAAGCCTGCAATTAAAGATGAAATATTCCCACACAAGTCCCTAAAATACACATTCTGCCCAGAACTCCACATCCTGCCTAGAACCTTTAGAAGAAATGAAGGAAACAGTATTTGTTTTCAGAGTTGTTTGGAGGCATTCACATTTCACAAATGGAAGGAAATAATGTCAAGAAAACGGTAGCCTTTTGGAAACAAGAATTTTGTTCCAGCATATGAACATTTAATTGAGGACATTTAGTTTAGGAAAGTAAATACAAATTATCTGTATATGATTTCTTAACAGTGTTATGACAGTGTTTAACAGTGTTAAAAGGAATATTTAATCTCCTTTCTTGGGAACTGGATATGCTAGAATTTAAAGCTTTTTACAAATTAAAGAAGACAAGAGAAACTTAAGTTAGATGGTAAAGTTGACAAAAGTAGACTTCAAGAGAGAAAAGAAGCACATTATTTCTATGGACTATGGCCTTAAAATACAAGGTTAGATAAATATTACAGGTAAAAAGAAATCAGTGATTTAAATCTTTTTTACCTTTTGGTGAGCATAAATAAGTTACAGTTTGAACAACATGAATTTAGTCTATTTAATTTAAGTTATGACAACTTTTCTTTTTATAATTAAGCAAATTTTAGCAAAAATCCAATCATTACTTGCTTATGGAATAGTGTAAATCCATTTTCAATATGACTTGAGTAAAAGGAACTTCTCATTAAAATGTAGAATAAATGCATTATATTTTAATTGTCAAATTCTGAAATCACATTCTGAGAGTAAAAATCCACTGATAGGAGCATCACTATAGTTTTCACATGTTATCTATTTTTTATTATTTAGGTTTGAAATAAAGCATACCACCCACTCATATGTTTACTCACCAACTCATTCCACAATTTGCAATCTGTGTTTTTGCAAGCTGAATCACATAAAGAATAAAAGTTACTTTATAGCAAAACAAAATCAGCATTAATTTTATTTTAGCAGTTCAGTTTACTACAGTCGAGAGTAAAGAAGATGGAAAGAATTAAGTGATTCCCAGAGGCGAGGTGGCTTAAGAAATATCAACAAAGTAAATATAAATAGAGTGAAAGTAAGACCTATGCTTATATTTCCAATCTCAGTAATTATTTAACAGGTATCCATAGCTAATTTGTGTTTTTTGTTATAGAAAAGTATTAGCACACCCATTGGGTGAACAACTATTTCTAAATTGTTAGTGGGTTTTATTTTCTTTTTCATTTTTCTTTGCTTGGGGACTGAGCAGGGGAGTTGGGGAACAAGGGATTTAAATCCAAATCCAAAAAAAAGCCTTAAACATTTTATAGAATCTCACAAACTTACAAATTTATAAGAAAGCTAATGACAATTATGGTATTGAGAAAATACACCCAAGTGATAAAATTATTTGTCTTATTCATACTGCACTTTATCCTTGTTTATCAGATGTCAAATATATATATTTTTTCAATAAATACCCTACAAACTCATCTACTAATATACCTCAGCAATTATATATTTCTTTGTCTCTGTTTCTTGATTGAAAGATGATAAATAGATAAAGATAGATGACAGAGATAGATGATAGATAGATATGGATCTGTAGCTACAAATTTATATTTATATAAATTTAAGCTCTGCATAATATTGAAGTGTTACAAAATCAATAAATACTTGCATCATGTATTTTAAATTTATTTCTATCATTATAAATCAAGTACTTGTAACAAAGTAGTTTTCTTCCCCCTTCTGATGCAATCTGACAGATATCTGGTATAAATAGTAGGCCAACTCCTAGGTATTCAAGCCTTGCTACTTCAGTTTTCTCCATGTCTGTCTGTCCAGGGAAGTGGCACTCAGCATGTTCCCTATGACATTACATTCAGGTCTCAGGAGGTACCATCAAAATACAATTGACAGAGTGGGCAGTGGGAGAAGGCAAGGTAAGAAAATCATCATGGAAAAGATGATTCAAGTAGTACTCATCTTCTTTGGTGTCAAAAGGTTAAAGAAGTTAATGATGTCATCATCACAGTAGTACCCAGAACATTAAGTGATCAATCCACTTGCTGTGATAATATGTTTGTTATTAAAAAATGGGGAAATCAATTATACCTGATAAATGTGAAACAGCAGCAAAAATAATAGTCTCCCATCTTTCTTTTCTTGCTTTTTTATAAAGCATGTTTGCTAAACAAGAAATTATCAATTATCCCTGAATTAGTGTAGAATAAAACTAAATTACTCAAACTAACCCTTTTATTTTATTTTCTTCCCACCTAAGCTTCATTAGTAATATGTTACATGAATCTAGCCATTGAAGATTCTGAAGTCTTATTAATGACTACTTGGCTGTGGCAACTGTGTGGACCAAAACACCGTGTTTATGATAAAATGCAGTGTATTACAAATATGAGGTTACTTCTTACTAGATCATCATCTTTGTTCCTTTGTTGAGCTGCCCCAGCCTCAAATCATCTTAAGCAATTGGGTCCCTTCTAACCTTAAGAGTTTGTCTAATGCTGACCTTTATAATTACTGCTGATTATTTTTGCCTATTGTCTTGTTATGACTTAAAATATTTCTTTTCTTCGAATTGAATTCAACATAAACTACCTAATAAAAATGTTTTATGCAGCAACTTAAAAATAATATCCATCTTTATTAACTAGGCTAAAAGTCATTGATTTTATTTTATGTAATAATTTTACATTAAATTGCTACATGTGAGCTAAAGTTACCTTTCTCCCTTTTCATTATCAAACATGAACATTATAATTTAAGTAGTATTGTGCCTTTAAGATATATAAATCAATAATTATATTAAAAACTACTGCCCTGTCAGGTGACATAAATCAACAATATAAGGAACTACATTTAAATAATATTAAAACTATCCTGCAAAATAAATTTAAACTCATGCTTGTGGACATAATATTTTACTAAGGTGGATTAAAAAGCATTATTTCCAACTAAGGAAGCGATCAGTTTGAATGAGGAATGCCTGTTTGTGTGGTTCTCTGCGTGAACTGAAAGATAAAAATCATGCTCCCTTTTTTCTTGTCAGACTATGGAGAGTGAATATTAAGATGATCAAATTATCTATAGGTAATTGAAGGAAATGTGCTCTTAAAATAAGCAGCTTTTTTTTTTTGACTAAGCCATCGGATTTTTAATACTAAATTTTATACTCCTCCAATTATGGGACGAATCAAGGCAAACCACAACTACACAGAGAAAAAAAACAAATTTAAATAAAATACAGTAGGTTAAATTGAAACACATACATACAGACACACACACACACATACACTCCATTGATTCTCTTTTTTGTGAAAAATTCCGAAGGCAAAATTGATCAATTGTATTTATCTGTAGCTTTATTATATAAAACCTTTGAAAACTTAATATTAATATCTACAAATAAGTGTTTTGTAGCTTATTTATACTGGTTTTTTATTGTTTTGAGTTATTATCAAATTGAATGTGATTTAGCTGAAAGTGGGCTAAATCTGATTTTACAAAATCTGTGTATTATTCCCAACCTGTCATCCTAAAATAGCCTAGCTCTAGATCTAATTTAGGAAGCATAAAATTGACTTCTGAAAGGATAGTTAATGATCTTGTGCCTCGGAGAATGTCCAATTTATAGACCTTTTGCTGAGTTAATGAGATATACATTGTTTCTCAAATATTTGCGTTCTGAAAATTCAACAAATTCTCTGTTTGGACCATTTCATCTAAGTTTTAATAACTGGTAAAACAGAAAGCCTAGAAGCTTAGTTCTCATTCATATTCATAGTTTCTATTTTGCAAGAAAATTAATATTTATTTCATTTAAATTTAATAGCTTGGATGCTATATATGAAATAAGAGTAGTAAATTATTCTTGTCACAATCTGAGTAAATGTGTTATTATATCCTGTGACAGACTTAAAATCAATGTTTGTAAGACAGAGTTTCTGATAATATTAACCAAAGTTATTCTATATTTAATTGACTCTATTTGACAATTCCTTCTTTCCTGGGATTGTTAAGGAAATGATCAATAAATTCAATCAATTTAAATATTTTGTAGACAATTCTTAATATTAACCTTTATTGCAAAAGGAGCTATTGTGACTGAAATGTACATACATTTTTTTCAGAATGTATACCAAGTGACTAATAAGTTACATTTATAAGAATTAAAAATAATTTTATCTAGTCTTATCAGAGAAACATATAAACGTGTCTTATTAAGATCATCTGAGTATTAATCTGCCTTCATGTCTGTATCCAGAATCCTTCAGCGTTCTCTTCCCTTTTTATTCACTGCCAACTGTGTCCCGTCTTCACTGCTACCAATGTGATGTTTTTATGCTGATTGCTCCTTTTTTTAATTGTGTGGTTAACCTACATTTTTAATTTCATACTTTGATTTTGTATTTATCTTTCATCTACTGTTCCTATACTTTAAAATTTTTCGTTATCGTCTTCTGTCCTCTTTTCTCTCTCCTCCATTTTCTTTTTCTTTCCCTCTATCTCTGTCTCTGACTCTTGTCTTGTCAGTATGTCCCCAAAGTGCTGCATTTAACCTTCTGTTTTCTGTCTTGAGCAGAACCATATTTTGTCCAGTGGTTGAGTATGTATCTTCTAACCAGACCACCTTGCCCTAGTCCCAGTGCTATCAATAAAGGATTCTGTGGCCAGGACTTCTCCCACGACTTATTTGTTCTCCTGTTTTATTATTTGAAAGAATGATAAAGAGCAGCAACCACAACAGAGCCCACTTTAGAGTGCTGCTGAAGGGATTCTGCATTATTATACATAAAGCATTTTTAAAAAATGCTTGGTACATAGTAAGCACAATCTGGCTTTTGTATTATCTTTGGGGTTTTCTCTTCTCTTTTTTATCCAAGGCAAAGACGAATGTTTGCAGTTGTCCTTGTCTCTTTGAACCTGTCAGTCTCTTGATTGAAAAAAGATAGGATTCTAGAGCAGCCTCCAAACATAAGGAAGGGATTCTTTCCATTTTAGAATGCCTAATACTGGAATATCAATAGGTTTCTAAGCATTTCCCTATCCAAGTTATGATGAATTTGATACTAACATGTTGAATATGGATGGTGCCTACACAGTCTTATTTCAAGCAGCCCAGTACTATAAAGCAATTAAAAACAACCCCTTAAACTTCATTGATGTTGTTTCTCCACTTACAGAGCTATTGTACTATGATTCATTATCTTAATAGTCATTTTTGGATTCTCATTGTCATCTGTATGACACTGTCATCTGTATGAGAGAGCTCCTATTGTGTTTGTTTCAGGAATTATTGATAGAGGTAATTTTGTTCTTCCAGAGACTTGAATTAATGTTTGGAGGCTTTTTGGTAGTCACAACTGGCAAGTAGGAAGGATGCTATTAGCAACTCTGTAGAGGTTTGAGATGCAGCTACCTATCCTACAATGTACAGGATAATCTACACACACACACACACACACACACTCACAAAGAATGTTCAAAGTTCACGATGTCAACAGTGCCAAGGGTGAGAAACTCTGGTTTGCATCATTCTTTTCCCTCCTGTCTGCGTCCAACGTCCAAATACACTCCTGCAAAGGCCTTCTGTGAGAATGTTATCCTGATATGCCATTGTTTTCTTTCCAGATTATTTAACCTACGAAGAGAAACAAATGGCACTGGAACCCCATTGTTTCTTCTTAATCTGTCTTCTTTCACGGAATTTGAAACAAGGTGACTATTTCTTTATGTGAAAAGTCTTAGACATAGTCCTTAAGAACAGACAACTAAAGAACAGACACCATGATGACTCTTTCATCCTCCTAGAAATTCCAACTTTTCAACATTGGAAACTGCACTCAAAATATTCAGTCTTAGATATATAGGTATGTATGCTAACCCAAATAGGTGATATACGCCATAGGTAGTGATGCAGGGAACTGTCAAATCATGCATACTTTATACTAGCAAAATTTCAATTTTAGTTAGAAATTCATGATCAGGCTACACTTCTACAATTAAAGTATTAATAAATTACTTCTCAGGAGTTCATATGACATGTCTGAGGTACAGTTATGTTGTAGATGACAAATGCAATCCTACTCAAATCCTTCGACAATCCTTTTAACTTACTAAAGCTGAGGAAAACTCATTTGACATCACCAATTTTCTCTCAGCTTTCTCATGCACTAAACATGGATAATAATAGATAAGTTTCGCTGTTGTGATGACTAAATTAAATTAAATTTGCATGTTTCACAGTATTTCTACATATTTAAATAGAGTTACTTGTTTTTAATAGTATGCTATTATAATATACTATAATAAGGACCAGAGGTTCTGCTGTTGCTATTTTCTTTTTTCTTCATAGTGGTCTAGAGAATATTAGTATGCCACCCCTTACTTCAAATTACTGGTCTTTTATATTTTATATTTCAATATCTTATGAACTATGTCTACTCTTGGCCAGTATTAAATACAGTCTCTTGACTATTTACCTCATTTAGCAAAATTCAGCTCTGGTTCATATTTTTACGTCAACTCAATTCCCATCATCACTATCCGTTGAACACAATATGAGTGATTCATGTAAAACCTGATATCAGTATTTCATTTTCCTGGCTTTTTCATTTTTAATGACCCTTCCATTTATTCCCTAAAGTCAATAATTCCCATGACTATTTCTTTGAAACTTATTTTCACCAAAACTTGGCTATTTCAGCAATTTCTAACATTTCTGTCTTACAATTTGTAGCTCTGCAAGTACACCTGGTCAAGTGTTATTTCCAATAATTATTTAAACTTATCATGGATATCCTTTGATGCTAACAGTTTCTAACCACTTTTAGCTTCCTCCTGCTTTTTAGTTTTGCTTGTCCATCTAATGATTCATTATTTATACCATAATTACTTTGTTAAAATATATAAATAACACTTTAATCCAACCATATTCTCCTGGATACACTATACCAACCTCTGTTTTAACTTAAACTGTACATTTTCTACATGCAAACAACTGGATTATTTTTAAAAAATCACTTTCTGTGACAGATTGACCATATTTTAAATTAATAGTTATAGACTAAAATATTTTCTCAGTTCTCCTCATCAATCATAACCCTTTTCTCTAGAAAATCTACATGAATGCTTCAAGTTTTTCCTTTCATTTCATAATTGCTGTTTCTCCCATTGTGTTTAGATTAACCTTTTTTCACTCATTCTTAATAAAATAAAACTATCATATAAGTACACTCTTAAATTATGATTGTCAAATCTCCAACCATATATCCAACTGTACTCATCTACTCCTCTACCCTCTTAGAACAATATATGAACTCCCTGTCTTATTGACTAGCAGCTTTTCAGATAAAATCTGCATTGGATTCATTTTATTTCAATTTCTCAAAGATTTTACTCCTCTAGTCATCATCTCCCTTTACAATTTCAGGTACTTCCTTTATGGATCTTCTAACACCTTTAATCCTCAAAAATAATTCTACTCACCTCTCATCTCTTTCTAGCTATTATCCAATTTCTCTGCTAACATTTATCACTAAAGTTTTTGAAGAGATGTAAGCAGATATTCCCAGCTCCACTTTTCATTTATTCAAGTCACAACAATTTGTTTTTTACTAGAGAATGCAACAGTGATTTATTTATATGAACAAAAATCATTTCCATGATATCAAGTTCAATGGACACCTAATTCACTTACTTTATTTAATCTCTGATATGCCTGCAAGAGAAGGTTCATCATCTTCCTGAAGATGATCTCTTTTCTTGATTTCAATTACATCAAATATCTTGGCTTTCCTCCTTTATTTCTGGGCTTCCATCTCAAATAACTTCACTCATCTTTTGCCTTCTATTATAAATCATCCCCTCTACTAAAGAAGAGAAAAGTTCATTCTCTCTCTCTCTCTCTCTCTCTCTCTCTCTCTCTCTCTCTCTCCCTCTCTCTCTTTCTTTTTTTCGGTTACCTCATTCCCATGTCACTGCATCACCTTTAAACTGAAGGCAATAATCTGCTGCCCTCAAGTTTCAACTCTGAGCACCTAACTACTTAATGACATCTTTATCAGAGAAAATTCAAGCTGAATGTGTACTAAACAGAATGCTAAGTATGTATCTAGCTATTGAATTAAAATTTTATGCTGCCCCTTGCTTAGGTATTAACACTAAATATTTGTAATCACCATTTTCCATTTGTAAGTCCATTATTTCAAAAGAACGTAAATAATTCTTATTATATTTTTTGAAAAACAGGAATGCTTTCATTTTCTTCTATTTCCTAAACCATTGCTTCACCTCAAAACCTGAGCTTGGTGCATTAATTCTGGCTAGGCAACTTTCACAAAGCAAAATAAGTCAATTTTTAAATACAAAGCAAATAATAGTATTCCTTGGTATATGAATTCTCTTTTTAAATTCAGTATATAACAGGTACAATGCAAATTACCTTACTATATAAAAAAGGTTCTACATTCCTGTTTATTTCTTTTGCCTTATTCCTTTCTCTTCTACTTACTAAAATGTGATCTACTATACGCCACTCAATTGTCTTATTTAGTGTGCTCTTTCCTACCACTTGTATATCTATGCTGCTCTATCTGCTTGAAATATATTTTCCTTCACACCTCACATCACTGATTCCTTGTGGCTTTTAATCTTTAATTTCAATTTCTTTTCCACAAAAATCCTTTTCTGAACATCATATCTAAATGATTCTCTCTCTTCTACATGTTTACATTTCTGCACTGTTCACTGTTTCCTTCACAGCATTAGAATGTGGTATCGTGGGTTTTATTAGCGTATTTATCACTGTGCTTACTTATTTACTTCTGAATATTTCTCTCACATTGATTACAAGTTCCATGAATCAGATACATTTTCTTGCCTTCTGTATAGCCAGGTCCTAGCGACATAAATTCTACATTAGAATTAAATATAGATTTTTAATAAAGAAATTAACTGTTCACCAAATTCTTCAGGAATGAAGAACATCTATTCATAGTCTTAAATACCTTTTTATGAAAGAGTAGATAAACTAACAAGAGTTCACAAATAAATATAAGAAAACAAATGACAAGATTAGGAATAATTGCTCTTTAAAACTCATTTGTATCACTGGAGTCCCTAGGAAGGTAACACTTTAAGAGCATTTTATACTATCACTTTTGCTATTACTCTCTTATGCCAAGTAAATAGTAATAATTTCCACCACTCTTTTGTTTTATTTTTCACTGCCTTTTGTGAATCACATTCTTCTGATTTCTTGACCAATGAAGAGAAACCTAATTTGCTCTCATGTGATACACTAAAATTGTTAGCGAATAATGACCACACAATTAGTAATATCACATTGTATAAGTTCAAAAACTATGACAAGAGGTTAAATCACTAAATCTAGTAAAATAGGTGGGCAATTGTTAAAGTAACAAATGCTCTGGACTGTTTTTGCTATTAAAATACTTAATAGCTTGGTTTTAGGACTTAGAAATGGCATGTTAAGTCACAAAACTGCTTCAATCTGAACACATATGCAATCATAATTCAAACAACTCAGAGATTTTCACTGAAAAACTTAATACTTTATCACTTTTATGCTCATGAAAAATATCTGGCTATGGAATATTATGAGGAACATTTGAAATGACAGAATGTTTATCTTTGGTTTGCAGATTTTGTTGAGTTTATCAGGAAGATACTGATGAACGGTAAATTCATATTTCAAGGAAACAATGACCAGAGATTCAGTTAGTTACTTCAATAGACTTTCACTAAATCAAATATCTTGTTAAAAAATCTCTACATGTTATACATAAATAAAATAAAATCCATACATAGAGTTAATCATCAAGACCTGTTATCTTATTTTCTTCTATTGTTACGTCTCCGGGATAAACCAAGCAGGCACTCTTTTGGAAATATTTTAGGCAGATTTATTACATGAGCTGTCTCAGCTGGAATTCTTCCTCAAAGAGCTGAGCACAGACTTCTAGTTAGACCAAAGTTATTTAGATTAGAGCAAATGCGGGAAGAAAGGGATGTAAATTAAGGGCGTGGGTTTCAAGCAAGGGAAGTTCTTTGTCTGCTGGCAACATTCCAGCAAGCTCAGATCACAGAATGTTTTTATGGCTTTGTTTCATGCCTGCTGGAAGCAGTGAGTAGGCCTCCCCCCCCCCCCCCCCACTATTATTTGCGTCTGCACTGCTTTCCTTTCCTATATCCATTAGCACATATGGGATACCATTCTCTCAGAAAGCTCAATAATAGGCAGAATCAAATAGACTCTCTGCCTGCCAGATTTCTAGGTATCTGCATTCTCTATATTTATGTGTGACTTTCAGTGTCACTATGTAGTCCTCTAATATGTAGGCGAGGCAACTAATTATTTGGAATATTTTTAGAATTAAATGCAAACTACTTAGAATAATACCTGGATCAAAGCACACAATATATATATATTTTTTTTACTTTCCAGCTGACTGAAGAATCCATGTCCTAGTCCTAGACTCCCATTGGATTTCCTTGTCCTGTGACATGGAAAGACAATGAAGCTAGTAGGGGAAAAGACGGAGATATGCTTTAAAAAAATCCCTTTTCCTGGATTAAAGAGAACATCGAATCTGATGAAAATAATGGAAATTGAACATTTTTTTTTTCTGGCTGTTGAAATTAATTGAAAATACAATATATAATTGTGTGACATTCATGTTACTATTTTCAAAATGAGAATTAGAACTCTGAATCAGAAAACATAGCAACTACCACTTTCTGGGTGACAGCCTCAAATGTAGACTATTAGAGCTAAATCTTAGGCAACATTTAAATGAAAATTGGTTTATTATATACTGATCATAAGCTTTTATTATTTTTATTGAGAATTTCTTTCTATAGGTGATTTCTATATTAAATCAATTTATTTTCATGTATAAATGAAAAATATGCATCTAGAATTATACTATTTAACTCTTTCCTTTTTATGACCATCTCTTTATATTAATATCTCTTATAGCTATGAATTGTGATACTTTATTTTAATAAACATTTATGTAATTATTTAAAATTAAGAAAAAATATTTTGAAAATAATTGTGTAGGTACTTTAGATGTAGTAGTAATTGGGACATCTTATCGAAATGTTCTCTGTGTCAGGCACTGTGCTTGATTGAACTGTATGTGAATAAGATAACTATACAAAAAGCATGCTGAAGAGTCATTGTATGGAAATAGATTGCTAGATCAGCTTATAACAAGTAGGCAGACCTGTACTTAAGTAGAGTAGGAGTCACAATTCAGGGAAGTTTTCAAGCAATAGCTTCCAGGAAAATTAGTGTTGAACTTGCTCCAAAAACTATTAATAGGAGACACTTTCGAAATCCAAACCATGAGCCCTCACAAAATAAAGCTGCCTTCACTACTTCTAAAAGAGCATACATTTAGTTTTTTTCAGTAAAGAGAGGTGTAACACTATCACTTCATCAGAGAAAGCTTACCTGACTCACCAAAATGTTTGACATTTGACACTTTCCTATGGTATGGTTTGTTAGCTCCCTATGTTTTTCCTTCAGAGCATTTATGGTATCAATGTTTGTAACTGATAGCTCCTTCATAGGCTTTCTTTCTTTATATATGTATATATGCAGAGATATGTATATGCATCTACATATATATATACACATATACATATACATATATGTGTAAAACTGAATGACGATAGGAACATAATTTTTCTTTCTTTCTTTTTCTTAAATAAGGCTAAAAACTTATCACCAGATGTCTAGCAGATATATGCAGAGTGCTAAATAAATGTAATTAAAATTAAGGGATGAGTGAATGAATGAAATGTTCTAGGAAGAAAAAAATCTGAACCATTTAGAAGAATACATGTATTTTAGAATGGTTTTATGTGAGTTATATAAAAAAAATATCTCTGGGGTTTTGCTTAACACGGTGTATTGTAATCCTTATTCCTTGTTCACTCTATTATCATGAACCTGTGAATAAGAATTGTGCCTCATTCATTACTTCACCACTTAGTATAATTTCTTTATCAGTTGAGTAAAAAAACAAACAGAAATCCTATCAAATAATTTTACAGAAAGAATTTTATGTCAAAAACTGGGCAGTAAAAAATTAAAAATTCTCCTAAACTCAAAGTGAGGTTTCATAGATTTTATGATTATGGGAAGCAAATATAACTTCTAAGCCTGAAAAAGCAAAGAAGTGTCATTGGTATTCTTAAAACTGAGAAGAAACTTCATGGAACTGGGACTTGGATCTCAGTGGAAGAGGAACCAGGCAACCAGCTTGATATGCATACAGCAGGTAGAGATATACCTCCTGGAAGAGACTGGAATGACAGAAAGAATGACATCGTTCAGACTATAAGGGTTTCGAGTGATTTCTAGGAAGGTCTCCTACGAACCTAATTGGAGGTGTTTCACCTCCATATAAGTGAAGCCAGATGCTCATGTGGAGTCAACCAAATGCCAGGTAAGTGTGTTGGTAGCCTTTTCAAGATTAAAAGTCTGCCACTAGATTGTTGGCAGGAAAGTCTGTTTATTTTGGCTGGCTTGTAGTCCAGGGAGTCAGAAGTTTGGGTGTAGCTCAAGTAGTTGATTATTTAAGCTAGCAGAAAGAAAATGTTCCTATGAGAGTATTATACATTAATTATCAGTGGAGTAGAAGTAATTTTTATCACAAATTAAACTTGCTAATATAATAGTAATAATGATATTAAATTATAAGCAATGAATATTTAATTTGGTAATTTGCTGGTGTTGCATAATCTTGCTCATATAGAATGTCTAGGTAAGAATATTGGTATTCTTAATAAATACATAAATAAAAGAGAAAAAGTCAATGTGAAAATAAGTCTTATTTTCCTACTTTAAATTTAATTGTTCATACAAGTATTTCACAGCTCAGAGAAATTTCTGCACATAAAGCTGCCATTAAGAACTTCGTGAGACTATATAAGCTTATAATACCTTCCAGTTTGTGGATTTTGTGAGCATATGGAACAATCAATATATTAAATATGGAGAAAATAAATCATTCTTCTCTAGTTGCTTCAAAGACTAGACGATCTTTTGCTACTCTACTGGCTTATCTGAGATCATTTAAGTTTAGGTGATGGACAAAGATAAACTGCACTGTAAACTTATTCTGACAAGTGATAAATATTTGAGAGATTTCAGATAGTTAATTTGTGTGGTAAATTATATTCCTTAGATACACAATATTAGAACAATTGTATGTAATTCAGTGTGCAGGTTTATTTCTTGAACTTAATAATGTCATTTACTTGTAATTTACCCAGATCAATGTCACAAAAATTTTTTTAAATGACTTTGACACAATGCTAATACTTATATAATCATTGAAAGTTGGTAATTCTCAAATGTTCATTTTTGTATTTGGGGAAACTAATAGGAAAGGGTACGCTGAAGTCCAGGGTATTTAAAAATAACACAATAAATTAGGAAAGTTGACTGCTGCTGTTACAGAAACATAGCGTTATATTTTTGGAAAATCAGAAAGTGTTGGTAGCATCTAGTGTTCTCTTAGTGACTTTTTCATACTATCATAAATCTCATTTTAATTAGTAGCTTCCTATTTAGGCAGTAAATTTCTTATGGGTATAGTTCTATAACTGAATTTAATTATTGAGTTTGCCATCTAGCTATGAAGTCTGAATTGAGTGCTAAAATTCTATAGTTTACATGTAATGAAAAGATGAATAACACTATAGTCACATAGGCATGTTTAAAAAGGCTTAAAAGATAATATATATTATATTGTATCAAAATGAATATATACATACTTCTGTCTATTCTTCATCAGATTTAATGTCTGGAAATTCCTTAAAAAGAAGTAGAAAGAAGAGGGTATAGCTTTTGTTTGATGTGAGATGATGCAATAGCTGCGGGGCATGAGGCAGTCACATGAATAGAATCCAAGAAATGTGGTTTTCGACTGACAAACCTGAGAGGCTAACTCAAAATATCTATTAGCATAAGGGAAAATATTCACAGTTGGTTAATTATAAACAAAATTCAATTTTGTTTAAGATCAAAGGGACATAAATGAAAAGATGCAAAATGTATCCTCTACTATTGAGATTATTTTAGAGATGATGCATAACAGTAGACTTCATTTAAATTTATTTTAATTTTTTTTTATCAGATGCACTGAAAGTTATCTAAGATAGATTAAAAATTAGATCTAACTGAAAAAATGACAAGCTCCGTAATTTCTAATCATGATTATTTTAATTTTATAGAGTTGCACATTTTCCTTTTTATTTCTATCACACTATTTTAAGTGTCACCAAGGCTACAGTTATAACTAGTATATGTGCATCCCTCGAAAGACCCGTACACCATTATCAGGTATTTCCTTTCAGTTGAAACAGAATTTGCAACAGAATTTGAACAAACAGTTTCAGATTTCAGAGAAAGCCAGGAAACTCTTACAAGAAATCAGCAAAGCTTGCCAGTTAGATATTTTTATTGTCATCATAAGTAGTAGAAAATCAATGAGAAATAGTGCCCTCATCTGATCTTTCATTTTCATAGTACTAACTTTTCAGAAACTCTGCTTATTTTATTATTTTTCTTTTACTTCCAAATCAATATGTTTGCATTGATTGTATCTTTGTTTTACAAAAACTTTTATTTCATCTCTTCAGTCACTAGAAAGTATAAACTGTTTTTATATACTCAATAGGATTGCTCATTAGATTAAAGGATAAAGAAAACAACACTGACTACAACTAAAATACAAGGTAAATAAAGGTATGCTGAGTTAAATAGCAGGACATTAATCAATCAGAGATAATTTAATATAGAGAAAGAAAATAAAGTATAAAAATAATTCTTAAATATCTTCCAAATTATGCATTCATATGTTCTTAATGCTTATTCTTTTAACTTTTACATGTACCTTATCTTCCTGTGGGGATCTACAAATTATATAACATGATTTTCATTTCCTTTAAACAGTTTTTTTTTTTAGTTGATTGGTTAAGCAGCACTAAAACATCAAGCTCATTTTCTGATCTTTGTAATGTGAATGTTCCAAGTGACAGAAACCCAACTTTAACTTACCTAAGCAAAAAAATAGTTATGTTTGCTTTTGTAATCAAGTTCTGATAATGACAGAATTGATGCTAACCTTGGAGGGAACTATAACTAGGAACAAAAGTCACTTTGATTCTCTCTTTTCTCCTTTACTCTGTGCGTGTAAACTTTCTGTTCTCTGAGAGACCAACTTTCTCCTTCTTACTGAAGATACAGTCTTTAGTCCCCTACAGAAGATAGCTTCTTCACCATCTCTTGTTTTAAGAATCTTAAGAAGAATTCTGCTTGTCCTAGAAAATTGGCAAAATATTTCACAAAAGAGTAGGTGTTTATGACAGTCTACCTTTAAACCGATCATTTTGCCCAAGAGAAAATGTTTTACAAAAGAACATAGCTTGCATTTGTATCACATTAAAGAGGAGGCAATGGAAAGATGATGGAGTTTCCAAGGGGATAAGAAGAATGGAATAATTCAGACATAGCCTTGAATGAAATAGCTTATAGTAAAATGGAACGGATCCAAAGTTATATACATCTTTATAATAGCAGGGCTACTGGTCCCCTTCAAATTCTCAATGATTATTATTATTTTTTTTTTTTGTCTTCAGGTCTTTTCATGTGCTCAAGAATGACATTTCCAGTGACATTTGGCATAGCATTTACTCTTTCCTCTTTCTTATCTAATACTTACTGAAATGACTTGGGAGAATTTTGATTTTGTTCTCCCCTTTCATGATAATGCTGATGGTTAAAAAAATTGTGCTTGTCAGACATATTCAAAGTTGCTCTCTTGCTATGTATCTGTGTGGTTCTAGGGTTCTCCTTAGACTTGACGAGAGGGCCTCCACTTAAGGACTGTTTATGATTTGTCAGATTTCCCCTCTAGACTAGTGCTTATAGAGCCATAAGTATGTCTTGAATAGTTGCATCCACTTGTTGCGCTTACCCCTGCAACTACAAGAATTCAAACCTACTACTGAAACTGAAGTGGTGGAGAGCAGGTAAACCTTGTCATTATCTTAATTCTGATTTCTTTTTACAACTACTCATTATGTTGAAAAACCTCCCTTTTCAAATAGTTAAAAATAAAGTTTCCATATAAACGTTTCCTATACTCAGAGATCTTGAGAATACGTGAGATGCTTCCTCCGTTAGCAAGATCTGAGCCTCAGCTCACCAGCTGAAAACACCTTGCAACAAGAAAGTAATTTTCATTTAACCACACCACAGGGTGCCCAAATATAATTTCTCAACCGTCTACATTTGTATGCAATTGATTTTTCTTACATTCACCATAAAATTTGTTTGAAATGCGTGTTACACTTCCATTTCTAAAAATATTCATTTATTCATTTATGATTATGCACAATTCACGACTTCAGAAAGAAATTACCATATGGAAGATTTTACAATATTGGCAAACAAGAAACAGAATAATCACAGAGTAATCAACCGAAAACAAGTAAAACTAGACCTGTGTTCTATTACCTATATAAATATCTCAGAATTGTATAGATGTCATTGGCAGCAATTAGAATATGCTTCATTGTGAAAGTAGTTAGGAAGGGGTACTATATAAGTTATCTCTCTACTTCAGTAACCAGACATTTTATGGAAAACTTCCATTGGATTCAATCCATTGTGGACATTACTAACTACATTCCCTATTCACTGGTGAGAAAGTAGACTATTGAGGGTGTAAATAAAGGAAAGTAGCCTAATCAAAATTAATTTGACACTATGTCAAATCAAAGCTGAGGTTGGCCTGCCAGCTTTATTGCACTAACTACAGTGATCTGCAAATGCAATTAAGTGTTCTTCTATTTTATAAGCTCTATACACTAGAAATTAATAAAATATTTAACCAAGTTTAAAGTATGAGGTATAGAACAGGACCTTGAGTAAATCATTCTGTTCAATGTTGGCTGGAATTTAGAAAGAAATCTCATCTAAATTATAACAAAAATGATTTTGAATGAAATGACATTATTCAAGGCCCTATGTTCATTATATATCCCTTTGCTTAAAGTCATAGTTTCCAAAAATCTGTGCATTGATGTTTAGAGAGTATTTATCGTGTCTTTTACTTTCTTGCATATCAACATGCATATCTTCTAACATGCATATCTTATTATTACATTTATTTTTCTTCAGAGTTAATTTTATGACATATTTTTCATTGCACTGGTCAATATTTCACTAACAACAAAGAAATATTAACTTCAGTGTAAAAGTACACAAGAGGCTTTTGCAGCAATATAAAAATTCTATAACATCTATTAATTCAATTTCTATATTCATAAGGAGGTTTTCTTTCTTCATATATTCTGAAAAATTCCATGCCCTTGGGCCTTAGGCTTATTCTACTGCTTTCTATCTCCTTCTGCTGTTGCTGTGTTTCTCTGTTATTGGTAGATATGTAAGTGTGACTGGGAGAGAGAGGTTCATCTTTAAACCACTACAGCTAGAGGCAGAGAAGCAGATTTCAAATATGTGTAACTCAAAATCTTTTCGTTGATTAACTCAAAGAGATTTCTGCTTACAGAAGACAGTCAACTGGTATTACAGCTTCACTGGAGGTTTAAGGTAACAGGTATTTTGATTTTACAGTAACAAAAATCACTAAATAGAGAATATCTGACATTTGTGTTGCTGAAATTCATTTTATCCCCTTTTCTCTTATTCTTATCACATAGTCTATAGGTTTGAATCTCTGACTACCCCTTTTTTTGCTTTTCTGCTTTCCAAGCCCACTCCTTTTTTAGACTTTTTTGGGCCAATATAACACTTCTCTATTATTCAAAGAAAATTTACTCATATTGCCCTAGACTTGGGGTCCACCTTTGTAAACTAAAGAATTCATAAATGCATTGAGCTACACAAGGACTTCTATTCTGATCCATTCCAATACAAAACTTGTGTAAACTTTGGCGATTCACTATTTTGTTGCTGAAAGGAACATTATAGAGATTTAGTTTTCAAATAAGAGTAATCTGTGTTTTATTGGATAAACTCAAATAAGCTGATTTTATTATTTATGAATTAACTATTCCATGAATGTTAGTAAAGTACAAGTTTTGTTGTATTATATCTTTTATAATGAGCTTACTCAAAAACTGTTTTACAAGCTAAGACATATTCTAAATACTTCTTTTTTAAGTGAGCATTTTGTTTTGATTTCAATAAAATAGGTCACTGATGTCTTTAAGTAAGAAAAGAATAATCTTTCCATGTCACTGCATAGTGGTGGAAAGCATTGACTTTGGTTCTCCTCCTCACAGCTCTCTGCTACACAGCGAAGGTGGTGGTTATTACTGCAGCAACAATAGACTAACTATGTATGCATCCCTGGTACTCTGAGTTTATGAGTTTTACCAATGAGGCCAAGTGAGTTGCTCTGAGAAAGAATAGGATTCAAAAAGTTAAATATTATTTAATTTCAGAGAAATCACTTGTTTGGGAATTTCAGGTTTTCTTTTTCTACATGAAAGAATTAAAATAGATTATGAAAACAAAAATGAAACAGTAAAGATTTTTAACATATCTTCTAACATTTGCAATCCTTTTCACATGACAAAGAAGATAAAGGATTTGTTATTTTCAAAAACATAATTCAATGTTGAGAAAAATACCATTCTTTATTTTTATTTTTTGAAATAATTTTATGTTTTCTTCTTGCTTCCAGTCTCTGGTAATGATATTAAAATTGAGCTGGAGACATACTTTGCAATGCCTTTCTTTGATTTAACAATTTCATAGAACTGCTACGAATTTTAGAAATAAAACTGATAATAATTGCTAATACTAATGTAGTTTTTACCATATATCAAGCTGTATTTCAGGAATCTTTATATGTATGCAATCCTTACAGCAATTTAGGAGATAGAACTATTTAACCCCATTTAACTACAGATGAAGATGAAACAGGAAGAATTAAAATTATTTACTCAAATTCACAAGACTTGTCTGTAGGGGAATCAGGCTGGGACCTAGGTGACTTAGTTCAGTTTCTGAGGAATAATGACACTCTCTTTGGCTTCCTGCTTTATTATTTTAATAGCAAAATTTAGATTCAGTGCTATGGACAATTGTTCCGCTGCTATAAAAAGCTTGAAAAATGTCTTATTGGTTGCAATATAACATATTTATGTTTATATTCTGGTTTATTTCAAAGCAAAAATGAGAAATGTTAAATTATAAAGAAAATTTGACATTTTCAGGTAATATTCACTGAAGAACGAAAATAATTTGCAAAACAGAAATTTTACAATTTAAAAATGAAAGTAAATTAACACTACCCACTCTTTAAACTAATTGCCATTTATTAAAAATTCCTGACTTTTATATTAAAGTGATGAAAAGACATAATGTTGAGAACTAAAAGTAATTTTGAATGGGGTATTCTCATTGCCTAGAGTGGGAAATTACGTATGCAGAGAATTTGCTGTCTGTGAAACATCATCGTAAAGCACTGAATTACCCATTACTAAACTTCTATATCATGTTTATTATAAGGATTTTTCACATTTAAAAACTTTAATAGTCTGATTTTAAATATATGCATGAAGACATTGAAAGTACAATTATATACATGTTTCCTTATTTTGTTGATTATATTTGATGAAATTTATAAAATATATTTTTCAAAGTAAATAAAAACATGTTAATGATAAATGGAGATTTCAAAATGTTATAAGTAACTTTTAAGTATCACATGTTTGAAGAGAAATAATAGCGCAGTGATGTGGAAGAAGACTCCCCAAGATATCCAGAGCAGGCTTTGGACAAAGGCTTTGTCCAATATGTGACACATTGTGAAGTTGAAAGTTAGCTGAAGGCCTGTGAGTCTCTAGAGAAGCCCTTGCCCTCACCTTACTTAGTCATCTCTAGAATCAACCTTTTTATGAAGGAAACCCATATTAAGGTAGAGCAAATATCTACAGACAAGATTTTATTAAATGAGGCAATTCCCTCAATTGAAGATCCCTGCCCCTCTCCTTGATGCCCCAACCCCTACTCTGTCATCTGTCTCCATGCAAATTCTCTATACATAAGTCATTAGAGTTGGTCTTTTCTCTTACTAATCTGTCTGATGTTAATCTGTTCTACCACCATAAGAAAAACCTCAGAAGAATGGAAGAATTGTCACTGCAACTCTATAGGGGTAAATCAATTATATGAAAAATATATATGATATTTTTTAATTCATGAAACTGATTATCTAACAAGTATAAGCTAAGTATCTATACCCATCTACACATTTCTCAGTTGTTAAGCCTTGCTATCAGAGTAGCAAAAATATACAGCAAAACATAGTTCAAAAGTTGCTGTTTAGATGAAACAAGAATGTCAGTCTCTTCTCTGCCTGATCTTGTAAAAAAGTACAAGTTAGTGACTTAATTGATTAAGTGAATTTCATTTCCTGTCTCTTCCAATCCCATTCCTTGGTAGAAGTGCTAATGAGAAATGAAATGACTACAGGGTGAACAACAAGAAAAAGAAAAAAAGTATGGGCCATGGTTAATAACAAATTAAATTGTGCCTTTCTTGCTGTCTTCCTCTGACTTTGTCAAGTAAAAGTGATCTTAAGCTTAATCGCTATCTTCTATCTACAAATACCCTAAACATTTATTTTAATGCAAATTATGACAGAAATATTTGTTGGTTTAGTTAATGCGTAAAACTTTTAAATGGATTCTCTTTTGATTCAAAGTTATTACTTGTATTTTGTTCTCTAATTTTTGCAGTCTTCCAGGTTATAGTCTATATGACAGATCTTATATAAAATGCTGCTTTCTTAAATTCATTATCAAATGCAATAATATCAGCACACTAACCAAAACTGAAACTCTTTAAGACAAGATGAGGGAGTAGGGAAGTCTACGATAAAATCATTTTGCAAAAAAAGACACTTTTCCCAAAACAAAAGAATATAGACAACTAATTTTAAAGCAATTGTATGCAACTTATTTTTATATTTTGAACACTAGATTTCATTAAATTTGTCAGATAAGTTCATTAAGAAAATTCAGCGTGCATAATCTATGAAATCTGAATTTTCTAACTTTAAATGTGTAAGAATTTTATAATAACTGTAATGAGAAAAAAACTGTATATTCCTTTGAGTTGTACATTTGTGTATACATGAATTGCACTTAGTCAGTGCCTCGATACTGCTTTTGCTCTCTAACTATTTCTCCATTGGCTTATTTAGTTAATATTTTTTAAGAAACCCTCAAAGATCATATTAAGGAATACACCATTATTCTCCATTTAATATATATTTTTTCTCTTGGAAATAGTGTAAGTTTATAGCATAATGATAATTTGATGTAAAATTATTTTAGATTTCAAAATTAGTTTTCCAAAGTTCAAGCTAACCAAAAAAAAAATTAAAAAAAAATTAAATTTCACGTTCTAAGTATTGGGTTAGCAAAGGGATTGTTTTCTCAATGTTTTTTTTTTCTATGTAGTTGTCTTTCATTTGCTGTCATTTTTTTTTTAAAGAAATAAGACTGCTGTCTGTGTCTATAGATCTTAAAAGAATTGACATGAGTCCGGGACAATCATATAATTAGTAATTTGCATATAAACATAGAAAATTTTATCTTTAAAATGCTGCCGCCATGTTAAGCAAGTTGTATATTGCTATAATTGCTTTGGTGAAGAGAAAGTGGGGGCTGTTTTTATTAAACCAAGACATTTAAATTGAACAACAACTAATAACAGCAATCATATAACAATGCCAATATTTATACATTTCCTTTACATTGAATCTCAGTCTATTACAATCAGAACATAGCTATAATTTTCAAACTATCTTCATAATAGAACAATTATGGAAGGCTTCAGAGAAATTGGATCTACTTATTTGTACAGTACTAGAAAACTCCTTTAATAGGCACTTTATATTTTAAATATGATCTTACTCTGAAGCCATTGATAGTTGATGCACAATTAATGACATAAAGTATCAACTTACAGCCTTAACATTTTATTTAAAAAATTATTTTAATAAATGTTATTTATTTTTAGGAATTATAAATATACTTAAGAAACATAATTTTTGGCTACTATTATTAGCTATAATGAATCATGTGAGCAAAAGTATTTTAGACATAATAACCAAAACTTTTATCATGGTCTTAAATCAGAATTTCAAGATCATCAACTGAATATTATATGAGATTTTACAAAATTATTATCTTCAGTATTCTAAATAAAAATCCACTAGAAGCAGTCATTTCATATATATGAATACATACAGAAATAAGAACAATTACTTATGAAATCAAAGTTTCCAAATTAAAATTGCTACTTCCCATCTCTTTCTCCATCAAGCACATTACATGATGTAATGGAGCTTATATATATATCTAGTCCTGTTTCCTTCTCCTATTCAAGAACTTTAGGAAGTACTTATACTTACAGAACGCAAGCTCAATCTTTGGTATCACCCAAAGCTCCCTATGTTTCATTAACGGTTAATATATTAAAAAGGTCTTTAAGCAATCCAAGATGTATAGTAACCTGCCAGGATTTTTAATATGCATTTTATATATTTAGTAATACCAGTATATCAAAACAACTGGATTGTTGTATAATAGGCAAATCATTAAGTTTATATGAATTTCCTCAAATAGCATATATTTTATTTGAAAAATGCCTGATAGAACATTATTTTTCTTTATTAATTCTCCTTTGCAGTAGTACGGAAAATAATTAAAATATTGGTATGCATTCTCACCACAGCTTATATATGTTTAATCACCAGATTTAATAGTCAGTATAAATATTTACTGAGTATACTGCATTATCACTGAACTGTGGGGACAACTACAATTTGCACAATTTGCTTGATATCTAGAAATTATTTTCTTGCAGTAGCTTTCTTTGGTTTTCAGCTTCCCAACATTTTGAAAATTTCTACTGGATGAACTGATTCATGTCTGCTTCCAGATCAACTCAAAATTGGATCACAGTTATGAATCTTGATGCATAAGAATAATTATAAAATGTTTCACAAATAATGCCTCATTTGATATTTCATAACAAAGAATTGTAGAAGAAAAGCTGCACCCCTAGCTTCTAGCCACCGTGGGTCAGCTGTGGAGCCCATGAGACTATCAGGTGCCTTGCAGTCTGAGCTGGCTGGAATGTTGCAAGACAGCCGAATAAGTTACCGGACAGAATAAAGGACTTTGTTTATTACCTGAGAATGGGGTCTTATCTGCATTTTGCAAATATGTGTTTAATAAACTGAATCCTATGTGTTTCCCATGTGAAGAATTCACAAATAACTAAGTTGGGTTTTGATTGTAATTCCTGTTCTAATTTTTACCTCGCCTCTCCCTCATTCCTCCTAACCCTATGTAAGTGTATATATACTGGTGTGTATATATATATATATATATATATATATATACATATATATATACACACCACTCCCTTTCCCAGCTCAGGAATCCAAACCCTGAGACTGCGCCTAATAAAGCTGCCTTCAGTACTTCTAAAAGAGCACGTGCTTGGCTTTTGTCAGTAAAGAGAGAACTGTAACACAATGAACTTAGGGACTTGCTCCTATGATTTTACTTAATTGTCAAAGCAACACTGAGATGCTCACTATTTTAAATCTCTTTTTAAAAATGAGGAAGGTGCAGTATAATGACTTGCATAGTATCACAACTGCAATAATGTTTGGGAACTTGAATTAAAGTCACTTTATTGTCAAAGCCATTGGCTAGTAATTACCTTACAGTATATC
Source organism: Solenodon paradoxus (assembly GCA_004363575.1). Classification (NCBI taxonomy): domain Eukaryota; kingdom Metazoa; phylum Chordata; class Mammalia; order Eulipotyphla; family Solenodontidae; genus Solenodon; species Solenodon paradoxus. Next base: position 77,366 of record RJWH01000310.1, read on the forward strand.
TCTAAAACACTCAGAATTAGTTCTAGAAACAGAACCTAAAACCAAGCCCTGATTCTCATTTTACAGTGGCCAGAAGTAATTTTCAAATTTCTCTTTCAGATTTGCACTTTATTACTTTTATAGTATATCTGTATGGAGTAGTGCTCTGCCAGCTGCATTTTCTGCTCTGGCAGAAACTTCTGTACTTAGAAAATCTCTATATTGTCTTTCTTTATTCTGAGCACAGTATCTTCCTTGCTTATTTCAAGGTTGTATACTGTAGAATTTGGACTTTTGCAAACCAAAGATTTGACATTTTATACAGGATACCCTACACTTGAACTAAAGAAAGTCAAATAAATTTGGTCAGTAGTGGTAATTGATGGTAACCACATTTTCCTTACCAGTTTACTAGTCACACTTCCATACTGTAATCAAACTGATCTTGTTACTGATTTAAAATTGTCATTATATCTTTAAGTGTCTCTCATAAGCCTTCATAGAAAACATCTTAGTTTCTGACCTTTCTGTCACAGTGCTCTCTTTGACCTCAATTTACTAATATCTGGAATGTGATTTATCATTCCTCATGTTATAGTGACTGGAAAAAGGTAGAGGTGGAAAAATTTTGCCTGTCATATTCTATTAGAAAGACTTTTAAAAGAAAAGAAAAGATACAAATTTCTCTTTAACAACTTTTTCCTTTGATATTTCTATTTCGAATGGATCAAATAAATGAATACATATTCCATCCCTGGAGTAGAATCCCAAGATAATTTGAAATTGGTGTATTATCCACTTAAATATCCTATTTTATGATTTTTCATATGCCAATTTTGGTTTATTTGTACATTGTTTCTTTAATTTACAAATTATCCACTAATTCATAAATTGTTTCTGACATTGGAATTGATTGCCATTTCTCTTTGGTCTTCTCTAATCTAGAATACTGCATCAATCTCATAATGTATAATATTGAATACATGAAGATTTCTGGCTCGAAGTTCTGCATTATATTCTGTTTTCTGACTGCTTCCTCATTAGATAGATGTCAAACCATTCTGAACAATAATGCAGCTATTGTGAGTCAATCAAGGGACGTATGTCGTGTGTGACTGCTAACAATGTGTTCAACTCAAAGTTTTAGCGTCAAGTTAGGATCCTTGCCTTGTGATCGTAAGAAAGTTACAAGATGGTGATTTTCTAGTTCTGCAATTGTTTCTCTATTTATTAATGAGCATAATTGACATTTTCTAAGAGTTTTCTATTCTTGGTCTTTTCTTTTATATCTCACTTTTTAAACTCTCACTAAGGGTTCATAGACATTCATTTTTGATTGTTTTAAAATGCATTACCTCATCTTGTTAATCTTTGTGGTGCTCAATTTTTTTCTGATTTAAGCCTATAGGGGTCCCTTTATTCCAATTTACATATATAAATGTATATATACATATATATACATTTATATATATAAACTGTATTCCATTCATCATTGAAAAAATTCCTTATTATGAACAGCCATGAGAAAAGCAAAGGGAAACATCTGATGAAAGATGAAAACACTCAATGTTTCTAAATTTTTAGTTTATCCAAGTTTCTAAAAGATGCTTGTGCTGAATTATTCTGAGCTTGACTGGAGAGTGGCACAGATTAAAGATGGATATTAAGGGCAGTAACAGTGCCAAGCTTCATAAGTTGGTAGAAGACATTTGAATGTTAGTCTCAGTGCATACGGGAGATTTTGTAAGGGCTGGATCACGATGGCATTTGCATTTTTGAATGTCACTTTTATTCCTCTGTGTAGAAAGGATAGGAACTTATAAGAGATATTGGTAGCAGTGAAGATGGAGATAAAGATGAGATTTGTTTTAAAGTGGAACTGAAGTATGTGTTGATGGATTGGATGTATGAGAAATGGAAAAAGAAGGAGCCAAGAATGATACCTTTTGTGTGTGTGTGTGTGTTTAATGAGCAATGAAATTTACTGAAATTTAAGTGGATAAAAACAAAGAGACTGTGGGGCAAAGGGAAGGAGAAATTAAAAATTCTAATACGCATTTCAAATTTCTGTATGGCTGTAACATATCTAAAGTATAACTGTGATCTTCTAAAGATGTCCTCTTCAGAGGTGTAAATTTGAGATTTGTCAGAAAAATATGTACTATTGAAAGACTTTTGATTAAATGAGATGACCTACAGAGAGGTACACATGAGAAAAGTGCCTTGGTGTGCACTGTCATTTAGAAATGTAGTAGAAAAGAATTCAGGAAAAAAAAAAATTAAAAAAGGAATGCCTAAGAAAGTGAGAGATGAACCTATAATCTCAGGTTTGTTAAAGCACTCTTCTAGATATTTAAAAGAAATACTTTAAAAATTCATTTTATTTGAAACATTAAAAATATATTTTTCAGTTTAAAATGAAGTCACCAACAGAAACTATTGCCTGCATATTTTGCATATAATCTAAAATGGCTTTTCAAGAAGTATTTGTTATATTTTAAAATGCAAACAATTGTTATTTATCAACATTTTGGTTTTTGACACTTTAAAATCATGTGTAATTTTGATGTGCAAAACTAAATTGTATTCATCATTACAACTGTTAAAAACTTCCTACTCTCTTTAGCTATTATGAGCTAATTGATTTTATGGAGAAAAGAAACTTGCAAAGAGCAATTTTGGAGGGAACTGGAACCATCTGAGCACAGTACGCTTTTGTTTTAAGTTTTAACCACACCATTGCAAATATCCTAAGAGATGGTTTTAAAGCTTAAAATGAAAATTGCTCTTGGGTTGAAAGCTTATATGCCAAGTGAAATTTCACTAAAGTGGGAGTTTATAAGTGCTGACAAGTCCTTAACTATAGTGGTGCTAAAAACATTACTATTATAAGAACAAGATAGAACCTATTAAAGCTCTCAGATTTCCCCTTTACTGTTCACTTACTAAAGGAAAGCACAAATATGCAACAAGAGAATGCAAGAGGTGTTACTTTTCAGAAGGAGAGACTTGAAATTTTTAAAGTCACTTTGGAATATTAATCACAGGAATTCATCATACAATAAGAGGAGCACTTCTGTACCCATGGGGGACAGGGACAAAGAGAAAAACAATGACACAGAGTTTTCTAAGACTATTGGACTTCATTAACACTGTTGTTTTATTAAATGTGAACAGCTGGCAACTTTATGTTCTTCCATATTGGGATATAGTACAAACTTAAGGGTTCTTTTGATTTCTTGCTGTGAGGCTTATTTAGTAATTACAAGCACAAACATATATAGGAAATGCTAAGAAAAATGAATTATTGATTGGCACATTATTGTCTGTTTTCCATTAATTATATTTTCAAGTCATCTATATTCTTTTCAAAAGAGCAGTCTTAGCTCTTTTGTTAGGAAGTTAGGAAGGCAAGTCTGATAAGAAATGTGCCACCCTCAATTTACAAAAATGTCTCTTACCATTTTCACAATTCTATGTTAGTGCTAAGCATTTTTCTCTTTATGAGTTGGGTTGAATCTCTCTCTCTCTCTCTCTCTCTCTCTCTCTCTCTCTCTCTCTCTCTCTCTCTCTCTCTCTTCTGGTAGATACCTATACTAGTGATTTTGTATTTCAGGAAGAAGTCCAAAAGCCTTTATTATAGGCATATTATTTGCCTTTGATGCATTGCACCTTTCTTCTCACCAATAAACTCAGGAATCTTTTGATAATACTACAATATATCCACTCTGCTTTCTCTTAAGTAAAATAAATGACACAAACAGAAAAAACAAAAACAGCACAACAGTGTTCTTTAACACTTTGCTTTCAGGTTCTTATTTCCTTGTTACTATATTTTATGGTAACCAAAATCCTTGAATCTTTTATATGAACCTATAGATGAACATAACAAATATAGAACTATTTTACTAAAACTATGATGGGAATAATTTCTTGGCATAAAATTTCTAAACTTACTGAAAACTTCTGTTAAATAACAATTAGGAAATAGATTTTTGAGGGAGGTGTAAAATTTTGCAGCTTTCAGGTTGAAATAGAAAAAAGTTATATAGTTTAAATTTTCTATTTCCTTCAAGCCTTTCATTCCAAAATATAAATATCTATAATTTTTCCAGTATCTCTCATGTTGAAAAATAAGGAAATAAATATTGCCCCTCTAACATAGCTAAATTTATAGTGTAGTCCTAATTTGTGTAGTCAAGTTTCCAAGTCTCTGGTCATTCTTTATATTTTTTATCCCTTAATTAACTTTAAGTTCAACAAGTCAAGAGCACTTATAGATTCTACTGTTTGTTTTTTTTTTGCTTTAGTTAAATAACTGTCTTCCTTTGATTTGCCTTTCTTTTGTAAACTGTATGTGCTCTTAGTTCCACTATTCTTTCATTCTAAGACTCAAGGGCCTAAAATGTTACCTGGATCATAGATACTAAATAAATATGATTAAACTAATGAAGTCCCTATCTAAGTTTATTTTTATTACTTACAGGTTTAATAAGTTATGTTTTAGAAAAGTTTCATATAGTGTATCTTCACAAGCATTCATCAAAGTAGGTGTTGTATTATTTATTAACTGTAGATTAAAAACACTCAGGTATCTAGATATTTTAGCTCAGCACATATATAAATAAACTGGACTGATTTAATTCAGTTTAGTCTGTCTCTAATCTCTTTTTTTTAATGCATGCGAATAAAAATGAATATTGTAACAATGAAATAAATGAATCAATGTTTTTGCTTTCAAGAGTCTTTAACCTTCCACTTCTATTGTTTCCCATACATCTCCCACATCTATTTGATGTTGCTGAGTCTTTGGATTTAAATAATTTCTCTTCTGACTCCCTAGTCCTAAAATAAATTAGTCATTCTTAGAGTTCTACTATATGCCTTGAAGGCTAGTGGTTATTGGATTTGAATTTTCCATTAACTAACTAGACCTTGGGCTATAGTCACTTTCATTTCTTTCCATACTCTGAGGAATTAATTTTCTTTATTCAGGATATAATTTGTAAACAGGTTTTATTTTAGTCAACACGATGCTTCTACCTTTTATATCATTGAATGGACATTTTGCAATTGCTGAATGGCATACTATATATAAAAGCTATTAACATATAGACAGCCATATATTTTTTAATATTATGTTTGAGCCAGATTAGATTTTGATAGAATATTAAAAATTATAATACATTTATCAGGTAAAATAACATTAAGTTCATATGGAGATGGGATTTTGTTTTATTTAGACAATGGACACATTATAGATAATGACGGAAGAGAGGTCAGTGCAGTCCCAGTAGAGAAAGCAGTTACTTTGTGTGTTTGTTAAATAACATCTGGTTTATTCTCCATCAGTTATAAAGGAAAATCATTTAAACAGAATGCTTTATTTTTATAACAATCATTAAAGCCTATGAGTACGATATTATGATTACATTTTTACACCTTGAATATTTTAGAAGGCAAATAAACGAAGCAAATGTTTTTGAGAACTGACTCTTTCAGCAAAGGAAGTGATTAATACGCGGAATTTCCCTAAACAGATGACTTGTAGGAAAGAGAAGGATACATACGACTTCATGAAGAAAGGGTAGCTTGTACTAAGAAACATGACATAAACAGTATACCTATAGCGGCCTATGTGATCTGAAGTGTCAGAAGAGAGTGGTGAAAACTGACTTGAAGAGAAAGGAATGATGTGTTCATGTTAGAGAAGAAAAATAAAACAAAACAAAACAAAAAACAAACCAAAAGTCAGAGCATGAAGGACCTATGACATAATCAAGGATTCTGTGCTTTTATAATATACACCATGAGTACACAAATATAGTGCTTGCAGGTTCAAGCAAATAATATAAATTGGAGACTCAGAATAAGAAGAAAAGGGGCAGTGACCCTTGGCATGCTGGATAAATCAAAGGGCATTGAAATTCTAATTAAAAAAACAGGCAATTTTTTTTTTCCTGATAAGCAAATGCATTCCTTGGCATGATTTGGCTTGTCAGAGGTGAGTTAAATTCTGTAGAGCACACAAGGGAGAAATATTTAAATGTTTCAAATAGTGTGGTAATCAGGTAAATGCTAGAGGTTCTATAGAAAGTTAACTGAGGCAGCAATACAGATGCTGAGGGAACAGGGTTAAAATAGAAGAAGTCATGAGAGCTATCCTATAATTTTAAAATCAAAGATAATTAAGACTTAGCCTAGAGTAATAGCAGGAATAATATAGTGGGAAAGATATATTGGAGGAAAAGGTGACGTGGTAAAAATTCAAGGAATGTATCATCCATGGAGGAAGAGGGGGATCAGGCAGATTGTTAGGTGAGGATTTTAGCATAACATTCATGTGGATAATGATATTGTGAATTTGAGAGGAGGTGAGGCATCTAATGGTGGGGAGACAAGGAGTTCATTTTTATATGAGATGATTTTAACACGTGTATGGATATCATACGAGTTATGGATATCATTTGAGAATCATCAATTTACAGGTCATAAAGCGACGGTTATAGATTAAATTCAGAGTAGAGATTGAGAAGGTAACTATAGAGACCTCATTTATAAAACTACTAAAAGATTTATTATTGTTCAATGCCTGAAGTTATTTGAAACTTTATTTTGGCAATTTTTTAATGGGAATGCATGTATGTATATATATTGTTTATACAATTGAAGATACATTGCATTATAACATGTAGGATTAAGATATGCATCCTAAGTCAACAATTTTATATAATTCATTAAGTTTACCAACGAATTTCATTCTACTGTTTGTCATATAATTGACCACTGCTACTACTGCCTGCCTTCCTCCTCGTTCCATTTTGGTGACCACTAATTTGGTCCTATAGTATGAAAGTATGTTTTTGTTTTATTTGCTTCATTTGTTTGGTATCTCTGTATATGGTATATGAATGATACAATACCATGCTTATCTTTCAATTCTGGCTTATCCTATTAAGCATATTTCTCTCTATAGTCATTTATGCTGTTGCAAATGCCAAGATTTCATTTTTCTTTAATGGTTGAGTAGTATTACATTGTGTATGTATACCACATCATCTTTATCCACTCATCCATATATAGGTACTAAAACTGAGAACAAAAATTCCTTATGATACTGTTATCTCACTTTTGGGTATTTACCCCCCAAAACACAAGAGACGTAGAGCTTCTTTTCATGATCCTGCTGGTCATTTGTATGTCTTCCTTGGAGAGGAGTCAGTTAAGGTCGTCAGCCCATTTTTGATTGGTTTGCTTGTATTTTTTGTTGTTCAATTTTTTGAGTTCTTTGTATATCTTAGATCTAACCTAGTCCTGAGGTGTGAGAGGCAAATATCTTTTTGCATTCTTGGATGTCATTTTATTTTTATGCAAGTTTCTTTTGCTGAGTAGAAACTTTTTTAGTTTTATGTAATCCTATATATTTTTTTTTTTTTAAATTCGCTTACAATGGGAGTTGAGCTGCCAAAGAGATCTCTTAGGTCTATTTCTAATGATGTTTTGTCTCAGTTCTCTTCTATGCATTGGTTTCTGATCTTATGTGTAGATCTTTAATCCTTTTTGAGTTAATTTTTGTGTGTGGTATTACATAACGTCTAGTTTCAACCTTTTACTGACCAGTTCTCCCAGCACCATTTATTAAAAAGACTGTCCTTGACCACTGTAAGTTTTTGGTTCCTTTGTCAAAAATTAGGTGTCCATATATATGTGTATTTATTTCTGGACTTTCAGTTTTGCTCCATTGATCTTCCTTTCTGTTTTTATACCAGTACCATGCTGTTTTAATTATTATTGCTTTGTAGTAGAGTTTGAAGTCAGGGAGCATGATTCTTTCGTTATCAGTTTTCCTCTTGAAGATTGCTTGTGCATCTTGGGTTGTTTGTTATTCCAGATAAATTTCATTATTTTGTGTTCTATGTCTGTGAATAATGTCTTTTGAATTTTGATGAGGATAGTATTGATCTATACATTGCCTTGGGCAGTATAGCCATTTTGATTATGTTGATTCTTCCAATCCATAAGCATGGACTATCCTTCCATTTCTTTGTATCATCTTCTATTTCCTTTAGCAATGTCCTGTTTCTCATTGTATAGGCTCACCTGTTTGGTTAGGTTTATTCCAAGGTATTTCATTTTTCTGGTGCAACTATAATGAAATTGTTTTCTTTATTTTCATTCTTGGCATATAGATATACAAATATTTTTTTAATATTTGTTTTGTAGCCTGTCACTTTACTAAGTTTGTCTATTATTTCTAGCAACTTTTTACTTGATTCTTTGAGGTTCTCTATATTATCATGCCATCTGCAAAAAGTATAGTTTCACCTATTCTCCTATTTGGATAATTTTTTTATTGATACAGTGCTTCACATTTATTGAATTGTGTATGTTGAACCATTCTTGCATTCCTGGAATAAATCTCACTTGATCATGATGATGTATCATTGTTTTTATATGTTGTTGAATTCCATTTGCTAGTCTTTTGTTCAGAATTTTTGTGTCAGTATTCATTAAGCATATCAATCTATAGTTTTCTTTTTCAGTGCAGTCGATCTGGTTTTGAAATCAGCATAATATTGGCCTCATAAAAAGTTTTGGAAGTTTTCCTTCTTCTATTATTTGGAGCAGTTGTAGGATTGAAATTAATTCTTTGAATGCTTTGTAGAATTTGCTGGTGAAGCCATCTGGTCCAGGGCTTTTGTTTTTGGGAAGGTTTTTGATCAGTGTTTCAATTTCCTTGCTTGTGATTGATCTGTTCATGGTTTCTAGTTTTCTCTGTTTTAGTTTTGGGATATTGTACCTTTCCAGAAATATGTCCATTTCTTCTAGGTTATTCTGTTTGTTTCCATGTAGTTGTACATAGTATTCTTTTACAGTCCTCTGTATTATGTTGTATCTGTTGTGATTATTCCTTTTTTTGATTTTTGATTCTATTTATTTGTGTTTTCTCTCTCCTCTTTTTTGTGAGTCAGGCTAATGACCTGTCTAAGTTGCTTATTCTTTCAAAAAACCAACTTTTGTATTCATTGATTTTTTGAAGTCTTTCTGATCTGTATTTAATTGATTTCTGACAATCTTTATTATTTCTTTCCTTCTGTTGGATTTAGGCTTCTGTTTTTCTCCATATTCTACTTCCTTTAAGCTTAGGTTTTTTATTTGTGATTCTTCTTGTTTTCTTAGGTGGATTGTATCACTGTAAATTTCTCTCTTATTACTGTTCTTGCTGCATCCCATAGATTCTGATACGTTGTTCCTTTGTTTTCATTTGACTCCAGACTTTTTTTTCTTAAATTCCTCTTTTATCCATTGGTTCCTGAACAATATGTTGTTTAATCTCCACTCTTTCGCGGTGTTTCGCTCTCCTTTTGGTTGATCTCTAGTTTGATGCCATTGTGATCTGAAAAGTTGCTGGATATGATTTCAGTCTTTGACTGAGACTTGTTTTGTGTCCCAACATATGGTCTATCCTTGAGAATATTCCATGAGCACTTGAGAAGACTGTGTATTCTAAAGTTTTTGGATGAAGTATTCTATGTATGTCTGTTAGGCCTAGCTCTTCTATTTTTTCATTTAAAGATCTTGTTTCTTTGTTGATTGTCTTTATGACTGATGTGTCTTTTACTGAAAGAGGAGTATTGAAGTCTCCTACTATTATTGTGTTGTTGTCATATCTTTATTTAGACCTGTTAATTTGTGCTTGTTATATTTGGGTGCTCCTTTATTGGGTGCATAAATATTAATAAGTGTTAAGTCTTCTTGTTATATTGATCCCTTTATCATTGTATAATGTCCATCTTTATCTTTTTTTAAATTTTCTTGGTTGATTCTAGTTTATTTGGTTCATATGATACATGTCTTGCACAGAAGGGAACATTTTAGATGCTTTCTCATATACAACTCTCTGATAAATTAGCCAAATATGAGTACTGAGTATGTACCTAAGACAGAGGAACTGAATTATTTAATTATTAAATTATTCTAAGTATAGCTGTTCCTTATCTTTTGTATTCGGCATTAGCTGTGAGTACTTTTTCCATCCATCCACTTTAAACCATTGCTTGTCTCTTGACCTAAGATGAGTTTCTTGTATACAACATAGAGTTGGGTTATGCTCTTAATCCCTTTAGCAACTCTTTGCTTTTTGATTGGTGAGTTCAATCTGTTTACATTTACAGTACTTAATGACACTTGAGAAGTTGCTACTGCCATTTTGATTGTTGTTTTCTTGTTACGTTGATCTCTTTGCTACTTTGTTATATTTTTGTGAGGTTTTTTTCCCCCTTGCTTTTGCTAATAGGGCTCTCTTAACATTTCTTGTAGAGGAAGTCTTGTGATTGCAAACTCTCTTTGCTTTTATTTGTTGGGAAAAAACCTTAATTTCGCCCTCAAATTTGAAAGAGAGTTTTGCGGGATACAGTATTTGTGATTGGCATTTTTTGTCCTGAAATATTTTGAAGACATCGTTCCATTCTTTTCTAGCCTGTAGAGTTTCTGCTGAGAAGTCTGAGGTTAGTCTGATTGGAGTGCCTTCATATGTTATCTGCTTTTTTCCCCTGACTACCTTTAGAATTATTTCTTTGTCTTGGATTTTTGATAGTTTCACAATCATGTGTCTTCATGTAGTTTTTTGGTTTTTTTTTTTGGATGTATGTAATTGGGTGTTCTACTTGCTTTATTGACCTGTATGTCCATTACATGTTCTAGATTTGAGAAGTTTTCAGCCATTATACCTTGAAAATATTCCCTGTTCTCTCTTTTTCTCCTTGCCTTTTGGGATACTCAGTATTCTAATATTGCCTTTCTGGATGGTGTCAGATAGTTTTCTGATTCTTTCTTCATTTTTTTTGAGTCTAATTTCTTTTTCCAAGTAACTGCATTTTGATGACCTATTTTGCCCTTTATTTTTCCACTTGCCCTGTCTCATATTATTGTTTTATTCTATTTATCTTTTTATCTCTTGCATCTTTCCCAGGTTTCCTTTAATGTAGAGATATTTCAAAGTGTTATATCTTCATTGTGTCATGGAATTTTTATGAGTTGATATCAACATTACTTATTTTAATTTTTCGGCTAAATACTGATGCTTCTAATTATTGTGATTTTTATCATGTTTGGTTTCTGTTATATCACATTTATGTTTTAATTGCTGTATTTAATGCTAAATTTAATTTGTTTGACATATATTATTTACTTATATATGATTTGTTTATTATTTATTATGTATTATTTATATGCATCTTATTATTTTAATCCTTTAATTTTTTAATATTTCAGGTAATATATGATATGTATTATTCTAGTGGTTGCCATTTTGCAAACATTTTTAGAATGCTCATAACTATGTTTTAATTATTTAACATGATACTATTTGTCAGTTTTAAATGGTGTATTTGTCTTCATTTTTTGACCTATACAACTAGCAATAAACATAGTCTAGTTTACCTTCCTTTCCCTATTATTGTTTTTTTCTGTTTTTCAGAGCATAAAATGATTATATAATATTCAACTTATGAGCCTTACAATACTGCTATTTTAATGTTAGCTCTACAAATAAATAAGTGTGATGCTTACGATAAGTTAGAAAATTATACCAGGTATTATTTGATTGGAAAAAAAATAATCTTGTAAATGATGTTAGATAATACTTTTCAATAGTACTGGAAATGCTCTGTATTTATATTGTCACATAGAATAGTCATTAGCTAAATGTGAGTACTGAATATGTACCTAAGACAAAGGAACTGAATTATTTAATTGAATTTTCATTAACTGGCATTAACTGCAAATTTAGTTACATAAATGTGGCTATTTTATTGAACTGTGCCGCTTCAATAGCATATATGTATACATATATATGTATATATGGATATATATATATATTCAATAGAATATATATGGATTTTTCTTTACCCCTCAATTGTATGAGACTAAGGTGCCTGCTTATTGACAAAGTGTTAACAAAAGGGGATAAAAGTCTATTGTTTATTTTGTTCTTTTCAACTTTACGTGGTTTTTTATTTCATCTTAATTAGCGTTAACATGATTCTCTTTCAGTCTACTTACTCATGTATTTACTCATTCTCTATAGAATCAACAAAGGGCTGAAATTCCTCGCACTTTTGGATTGAGTTTGGGAATTTGATTGTTAATTTCAGTGAATTAACATGAATGAAAGCAATGTGTTTCATTTATGCCCAACTATTTCATTGCTTATGCAAGACTCTATAGAATTAACTTTTTCTTGCTGTGATGACTATGGAAACACATTTCAAATTGGGACTCTATTCATTTTCAATGACCTCTTTGGCCTGAGTCTTTAAAAAACAGCGATGAGCGTAACTCTGTGCATTAGAAAGTAGTATGAACAAAAAGTAAATTAATTTTGTGCTTAATTACTGAATTTTTATTTATATGGGAGGGAACGACTTTACTTCATTGTAACCTACCTGCATCATATCAGTATAGAGATCTGTGCTCTAACTGATATTAGATTCTAGTTTATTTGGTTCATATGATATATGTCTTGCACGGAAGGGAACATTTTAGATGCTTTCTCATGTACAACTCTCTGATATCTTATAATCTGAAAGGCTGCAATCAATTACAGTTACCTTTGCATGTTTCACCTACATTCTTTTTCTATAGCTTCTTTGCCACATTAGAATAGGGGTGCTATTCTGATTTTAAATCCTTGGTGGGGAACCAATTTGGTAAAATATTATTAAATAATACTAATTTATTTTTATTTTTCCTGTTTGTGCATGTTTTGCATGCATTTGTGTGTAAATGCATATGTATTTGTGTGTTTTATGAAATTTTATGTCATATTTAAATTTGTCTATCCACTTTACAATATTCAACATCCATAACTTCATTAGCACACTATTACTTATGTTAGCTTTTATAGCAGTAACTCCTTTCTCTCCAGACATAACTACTAAAAACTAACCAAGATATTTTCCTTCTCTGTAATATAAATTTCAAGAATGTTTTATAAATGATATCATAATTAAGAAAACTTTTAAGATTGGATCATTCAGCCTAAATCCCAAAAATCCATCCAAAATGTGTGTATCTATCAAAACTTTGTTTCTTTTTTATTGATAAACAGTTCTAATGGCCTGGATATATCACATTTGTTTAACCATTCACAACTCTTCGTCTATTCATCATCTGGTCAAATTCAGAGGGGAAGCTTGCACTTATGTAGTAAGTAAGATAGTTTTCTAACTCCATTTTACATGCATTTCTTATGAATTTTATGCATTTTTATGAGGTGTTCTGTGCTTTACGGTGTTCTAACATTTACATTTCTATTTAAAAAATATTTTTCTGGAAAATAAGTAGATCCCACAAATCCAGAAACTTTTCATTTCCAAATCTATTTAATTGTGAGAAATAAATTGGTTTATTAGATCTCTATGAATTCTTTGTGTGACTGTTCTTGTTCTCCCATCAAAGGAAGACAAGTGTTTTCTGTAGCAGTAATGGTTTTTAACTCAATGACTAAAGGGTCTGGGACAGAAGGAAAATGCAGATATGAGAAAATTCAATATTATACATATTTGTATCCTTCTACATTATTGCTAATACAGATCATGAATGTCTAATGAGGGGCTATATTAAGCAAATCAGACTTCACCTTTTGATCACTAAGTGCTGCAGTACTGAACAATTAATTAAATAACTCATCGGTATCTGAGAAAATATTTCTGTGGTAATAATAATATAGATGCATTAGTATTATTTGTAGATTGTCAACTTGACATGGAACAATTGTTCTTAAATATTTGTGCATTGAAATTATCTGGGGCACTTGATAAAAAGTATAGCTTACTGGACTTCAACTCCAGAAATTCTAAATCAATAAGTTTTATGCATCTATCTATATATATATGTAACTATATTTATATCTATCTACTCATATATATGTGTGCATATATATACACATACATATATTAACATACATACATATATGTATATATAGAAGTATACATATGCATACATGAACTAACACAGAGACACTCATATATCACTATTATGTCATTAATAACCTGTATGTGTGTTTATATGCATGTATATATACATATACATGTATTTGCGTGTATAGAAAGATGATAGCTAGATGAATAATCCCTATATGTATAACTGTATATCTTCTTTTCAAACAACTGATTAACATAATTTCTTGCAAGTGTTGGGGGGAAATACCGTATTAGTTTCTATGACTATTGTAACAAGGTGTCACAAACTGGTTGGTTTAAAAGACTCTGTTCTAAAGACTAGAAGTCTGAAATTAAAATGTCAACAAGGTCATGTTCCTTCTGAGACTATTGAGTAGAAAGAATAGTTCCTTCCCTTTTCTTAACTTCTGTTTGTGGCCATAAATCCTTGATATTCATTGACTTGAACTGTTTTGCTTCAAGATCTGCCTCCACGTTAATATGAAACTTTTTCATGTATCTTCATTGAGTCTTCTTTATAAGAACCTCAGTCATGTTGGATTAAGGGCCTACTGTACTCCAATAATTCAACTGAACAAGTTGTATCTGTAACAAATCTACAATAAGGTAAAATTCTGTAGTATTAAGGATATTTTTGAGGACACATTGGACACATTGAGTTAGTGCCATGAACTCACATGCTTTTTCTGCAAAGGAGATGTGTCATGATAAACAAATATGGTTTTTGAGATATGTCACCATATATCTACCTCTTTCTAAGTCCACAATCTTCAAACAAGTTAACTATAGACGAAGGGGGTCAAATCAACAATGGTGACTGACACTAGAACTCTGGTGGTATAATATACATGTTGCACAAGAAGCAAATCTATTCTCTTGAAATATGTGTATGTGTGTGTGTGTGTGTGTGTGTGTGTGTGTGTGTGTATCCTTATAAACCCGTGGTATGCTAATACAAATATATTATGTGAAGTTTTTTTGAGAAACTATTGCATATTTTCTATAAAATTTTATGTTCCCTGGTTCTTATAAGTGGTTGCTTCATTAAATACTTAGATATAAGATAAATGTGCCCAGTAATTCATGCCAGCTATTTATAAGAGCACATGTAACAATAAAGGGCTATATTATTAGCAATGTAAAAATTAATCTAAAGAACAGATGATCCATATCTATTCTCAGAGGAATATTTTCACTGTTTATTTTGGGAGTTATAAAATTTGGCTTATTTAAATTACTATGACTTGTTTCATTGAAAATATTTAAATGTATTAGCTTATTTCTCTGATATACAAGCCAATGTGCAGTATTAATATGTAGTATTAAAACTATTACTAGATAGATGAGATGAGATGAGAAAAGATCATAAGATGTTACCAAGTTTGCTTTATTTTCCCAATTCTTTATATTCTGTGTTGGATTTGAATACCTCTGTCCTTGCATCCCCACAGGAACAAATTCAAATGAGGCAGAGATATGTGAAAAAAGTTTTATTGAAAATGAAGATTTATTCTGTCAAAAGTAGGGCAGATGTATTAAAGGAAAGGAACATCCTCAGAGAAGAGCTTGGCCTGGACCCAGGTGGGTACAGCAGCCAGTGCATTTAAAGAAAAAATGTCTTCTCTGAGGGGAGGACCATCTGTCCTGAGTTGGTTTAACAGTTCATGTATTCCTTTCTGGGGTTTACATTTCCCTTTTTTCTCCCTTAAGCTTTTCCCTGGCCTGAGTTTGAGGGGTTTGGGGGGTCCGATTCTTCTTGTGTTTCTTGTTGATTGACTGAGTTATATAACCAAACTCTTACTGTGCAACTTGTTTCCCATGACCACCTAAGTGAAATCCACAGAAGGGCCAAATCTGCAATGCTAATTTTATTATCATGAGACTATAATTATAAATGTTATCTAAGGACAGGGTTTTGCTCTCTCTATGCATGTGTCTTCATCCAGTTCTTACCGATTGGTTCTAGACTACATTGTCTGTTAATTGTCTTACTCTAGGTTCTTTTTTATTTACTGGGACTCTTCAGTCATTGTAATCAAGAGATATTCCCTGTTATTGGTGACCCTTCTCATGTCTAACTGACTCAGTGCTTGGAAAAGTCTGGGAACTTGAAAGAAGTCTCTGGCCTTGAGAGGATTTTTCTTACTAAGAGAGTTTCAGTTCATTAGGGTCCCTCCCCCAAATGCTTATGTCTAGTTAGCTTCCTAACTATTTTGTTGAAATGTATGTAGTACTATAAACTAATGATATATCAATAAAAATACATTAAGTTATGTGATTTTTTTTGACAAAATATTTAATATTTTCCCCAAAATCTTACCTGCTCAGGTTCTTATCGAATGGCTATTGCACAATATTGCACAATTAACTATATGATAAATATGCTCGATAACTTATGCCAGCTATTTATAAGAGCACGTATTGCAATGAAGTCTATATTAATAGTTATATAAAAATAATCTACATGCCAGACCAATCTCCAACAATCCTCAGAGGAGGATTTTCTCCTTTAAAATTATTTTAGGTATATAAATTGTTATTTAATTTACTAAATATGTACTTCATTTAATTTAAAACAATAACATGTATTATTTATATACCTCTGATACATGTCAACATAATACGAATATATGGTATTAAATTTTATATACTAGCTTTATGGTTTCTCAATATTTTTCATGAGTAACTAATATGAAAACTTTTGAAAAGGTAGTTTCTGTTTTAATTTTTTAGCCTGTTTTAAGGTAACCACTAGAGCTTGCATAATTTAATCTTTAAAGAGATTATTATATATATCCTTTCCTTCTCAATAATTACTCAAGCAGCATGTATTTATGTGGGTTCTAAATTAATATTTTTTACTGCATCTCAAGTGAGAGGATATACTTTCTCCCTATGTCTCAGATCTCAGAGGGCAAAATTGGACTATTATACATGAAATTATCTCCAAAAGATAAAGTGTTGAATTTGTGAAATAGAGAAGCAACATTGAATATTATTTTTTGAGATGAATACAATAAGTAGTCATGACATTGTACTAAATATTCAGGGAAATATAGCATCTCTTTAGCAATTATATTTGTAAACACTCTTACAGTTAGTCTCTAAGATATGCAAAAGAGATTTTTATTCTATGTACACTTATATGAATACAGTTGATGTAAGAACATTCAGCTCTCATTTTAAAAGAGAATGGGAAACATGAGTAACCTTGGAAGGAAGTCTAAGCTTAGGTTAACTAAATCTGAAATTGAATAAACTCTCATTTCTGTTTCACCTATGAAAAGATTTAAGAGTTTAGAAAGTTTGAAAGTGCTATCAAAATTCTGTAGTATATTTTGCTGTAGTATACATATTGCTATAGAAAAATTATTAAAATAATATCAATAGATGTAGATTTAATTATTAGTACTTTTGTATGCTAGCTAAGTCCCTCTCACACGTAAAGTCCCAGGATTTAAGAAAAATCTGCATTGAGCATGCTAAACCTGACTTAAGGAAAAGAGATATTTATGACTTCTTTAAACACTGTGATGGAGACTGTGTGATATTTAAATGACATAACAACTTTTCACAAGCCAGAATTTATTTAAGGAATTCTAGACATACATACATACACACATATATGTGTATATATCTATATCTATATCTTTATGTACACACACACACACACACACACACACATATATATATATATATATACACACACATATATATAATTGCTATGGTATGTATTTATTTAAGGGCCTATAAGGACAAAGCAAGTGATTCTCAGGATGTGAGGTGGGTAGTTGGATGACTAGAGAGTTTTCACAAAGTAAAGAGCTTCAAGAGTGGAACGTAAAAATATGCAAAATGAAGAATTCAAAATCAAGGATAAGACTATACATAAAATAAAGTGCTGAGATGAAGAATGCCATTCATACAGAGCGAACTTTTATTTCTGGCTCCTCAATGGAAGGAGGGACGTGAAGATTTTTAGATATTACCTGTTACTTCATAAAAAATTATTTTGATGTATAATTTGCAAGCAGCTGTTTATAGTGAGCGTACACAAACCCAATTTATTTAAGATATGCTTTGTATGCTTTGAATTATTTTAAATTTATGGAAGTATGTTTTGTTCTCATGTTGTGTCTTGGTAAATATTCTACATGAAGTTGTAAAGAATGTGTATTCTGTTGATAATGAATATAGTTTTCAATTTATACAAATAATTTGTAATTTGCAAATATTGTTCAAGACATAACTATTGATTTTCTATTATTTTCTCTATCAATTATTAAATTATTAATTTTCAAGATATGTTAATGCAATGGCAATTTTGTTTATTTTTCCTTACATTTCTCAGATACCATTTTGTGCATTTTCAGGCTTTTTTATTTATCATATAAATGTTTATGACTGGTATGTTTTCTTGATGAACTGACTTCTTTCCCATTAAGAAATATCCTTATTTTGGTTGGTAATATTATTTGCCTGATGTTCATATAATCATTGCAACTTTCTTGCTATTCTTATACTTTTGACTTACTTCTGTTACTAGTACCAATGCAACTATTCTAGGCAGCATATAGTTTTTTTTTTACTTATTTTTAATTGATTTTGTTGAAGGAATATTGAATATAACATTAAATAGGCTTAAGACACACGTCATAGTAAATCTGCATATGTATATAATACAACAAGACCACCACTGTTACATTTTTTCCTTCACTATTCAAATAATCACCTTTACCCCATTTGCCCCAAACTAAGCTCTCCACTCTTTTCCTATACTCACTTATTTGCTTTTTTGCTAAATTTTGTTTGATTCAATTCATTCTTAAGTTAGCTTTTCTTATTTTAGCTTAAATTATTTGCTGATATCTCTGTATACTGGATATAAGTGATAGCGTATAATGTCTTTCTTTGTCCTTCAGGCTTATATCGCTAATCAATATTTCCTCCTGGACCATCCATGTTGCTGCAAATGGCAATATTTCACCTTTTTGATAGCTGCATAAGTATTCCAGTGTGTGTGTGTGTGTGTGTGTGTGTGTGTGTACATGTATATTAAATAATTTTTATCCACTCATTTGTCACTAGGCATTTAGGTTGTTTCTAGCTCTTGGCTATTGGGAATAATGCTGCAATAAACACAGGGTTGCATATATCTCTGCGAAGAACTGTACTTGTGTTTTTAGGGTAAATACCCAGTAGAAGAACAGTTGAATCATATGGAATTTTCATTCTCAGTTTTTTGAAGAATCTCCATACTGCTTTCCAAGATGGTTGCACCATTTTATACTCCCACAAAGAGTGTATAAGAGCTCCAATTACTTTTCTTCTTTTTTTTTTTTTTTTTTTAAGGAAAGTTACAGGCAAGAATGAAGGCAGTAGTAGACAAACAAGCAGGAAGAGTGAAGAAGAGGAAGCACTTGATTTTATTGTTTATTTAGTTGTTTACAATGGTTGTAGCCCCTGAGCTTGGGACTGGAACCCTGGGGCATGTGGCCTACATCCTTTGAAGTGATTGACCTAGGTGTTCAATAGTATTTTAGGATTCCGTGTTTAAGACATGATTGGTGAATTTATTCAGATCTTTTCTTAAGTAATATGCGAAATCTGACAGTATATGAAATATGGAACTGGACATTACATCATTGGAGAAACATGAGTTGCTTAAAAATAATTCTAGAAATTTGATTCATATAGCATTTTATAAATGCATTTTTGATTACAGGAAAAGATAATTAGAAAAAACATTTTTATAATAGTTAATAAACTAAATTTTTGAATTTTTAAGAGGTGAATTTATTAACATCTGTTCATTATAGAAACCTATAAATTTCTTCACCAGTTTCATTTCATAAACTTTAGTTCTAACTCTAAACAACTTGAATTTTTATATCAATAGTCAATAAGTATTTAAAACTTAGCTATTCATTGGCATTGAGATATATTAAAAATAAAATATTTTAATGGCCTCAAAATCCATACTTATGTTAGAGAGCATAGAATACATAATTTAAGGTAGGTGATATGAGCTGAGTATTTTATTCAAAGATATTTAATGATTAAATGAGGTGGATTAAAAGGTGATTAAAAGATGGAGGACAAACACTCTTTTCACTTCAATTAATGAGTAAACATGCATTTTTAAGCACTGTGTTTAGAATGCAGTATGATAAAACTATATTGTGTGTTTTTTATTGTACTGATTTAACAAAGAATGAAGAGTTAATTCTGCCAACTCCTGAAGGTATTTTCTTTACAAACTTTAATTTGTACCCTAAGCAATAAGTATGTATTCTCCTGGCAGAAATGTAGATAATGCACATTCAAGAATTAGAGAACATAATGCATAAAGCATGGAAATATGAAGTAGCATATGTCTAGGGAATGGCAGAAACACAGACTAAAGACTAGAGAAGAATGGTTGACATTAAGAAAAATAGGAATTTGATTATGATATATTAAGAAGTGTAAAGATTAATCCTATGCACATCGGAGTCCCGTGTGAAGGTTATGGTTGAATATGAAAGGATTATCTGTTTCTGTTTAAAACTATTTGCTAGCTATTATGAATTTAAGATGCTATAAAATTAAATAATAGAAAATTTATTCAGTCTTTCCAGCTACAAAGACTAAAACATGTCTATATCAACTAGTATATTTAAGAAGCATGTTTAAAAATAAATTTTGTTTCTATATTATTCCATATCCTTAAAGTGAGATCAAATAAGATTAAAAATATTTAACAACATTAACAAAATATCACATTAAAGATAGAAGTTAAAGTGGTGAGATTTCAATGAGAGACAAATACTTTTTCATGTAGGTTCAACATTTTTATTTCTGTTTTATTACATACTAATAGTAAAACTTACAGAGAATATTTTAATAAAATTATCGCAGGATATAGTTATTTCAGTATCTAGAATATGGTAGTCCCTTAAGAAATCATGAATCTTATTGTTCCTTTGAGAGAAATTTTGTAAATGAGTCTTAGCTGAAACAATTGAACACACACTTTCCAAATTACCATTTATGTGTAAAATAAATTATACATCTATCCCAGATAATGTTGACATTTTAAAGAGACATATTTTGAAATGCATATAGAAAGAAATTAAATATATATTTAGTTTTTTCTTTCTTTTTTAGAATTTTTGACCTTTTTTTTCACCATTCACATTTATTAGGCAGCTATTATGTGGTAAAATATTATATTCTTAGGAATAAAAGTAAAAATAACCTTGTAGACTTGTACTGCATGAACATGAAATCCAGGAGAGTATATGCATAAAAAACAAAATTTCACATAAAGTTTTGATTTTTAAAAGTACCACATACTAAACAGTGTATTAAAAGGTACAAAATTAATAGGTATCATGGAAATCAAGTAACAGTGGTTCTAACCATGAAAAATTAATTAGATGTTGATATTAATATATAATAATATATAGCAATTAATATTAAGAGATTAAAATAAACAAAATAGTTGCTTTTCCTTAAATAACAATAGTATATAAAAAAGGAAACTAAAGAAACAATAATATTTACAATAGTACTAAGAAGAATGAAATTCTGGAGAATGAAAGCAATCTTGGAATTGAAAGACCTGCATGCAAGAACTTATAAAACAGTCATGGAATAAATGCAAGAGGACACATAAATAAATGATCATGGATTGAATTAATATTTCTGAAAAGTCTATACTATCCAAAGTTATTTATAGATACAATGTAATACCTAAAAACTTTTAAATGCTATTTTTCAAAGAAAAGTATCCTAAACTTTGCAGAAAACCATAAAAGATCCTGAATAATCAAAACAGTATTTGGAAAGAACAAATCTGGAAGTATCACACTTCCTGATTTCAAACTACATATTTAAAATTTTTTTTCAGTCTATTGTATTAGAGGCAATTTTGGTTTACCCCTATTTAAATTTCACATTTAAAGACTCACATTTCACTTCAAAGCTATATACACCACAGTATGCTTACCAATTACTACTTATCATCAGCCAGATGACCCCCACCACCCACCTTTATACATTCTACTCCCCTCCTGACACCAGTTTCCTCTATAGTAACCACCACTGGTGTGCACCTAAGGCTTTTTTTTTTGCTTTATTTATGTCTTCATATTCCACATGTGAGTAAATCTGTATGATATATACATACACAAAGAAATATTACTCAGATATTTTTAAAAAGTTGAGATTTTGTGATTTGTGACAACTTGGATGGAACTTGAGGGGATAAGGCTAAGTGAAATAAGTCAGGAGGAGAAACACAAGCTGCATATTTTAAAAAAAGAGACATAAACCATTGGGACAGAATAAAGAATACAGAAATAAAAACCTGTATTATCTAATCTCTGACAGGGTGCCAAGAATACACAATGGGGAAAGGATAGACTCTTAAATAAATGATTTTAGGAAAACTAGATTGTCACCTATAGAAGAATGAACTTGGATCCTTATACCAAACACAAAAAAGTCAACTCAAAATGGATTAAAGATTTAAATGTAAGATAAGAAACCATGAAACTCTTAGATAAAAATAGGGAAAATTCTCCTTGGCATTAAGATTGGCAATGATTTTTTGGATATCACCCCAAAAGCATGGGCAACAAAAACAGAATAAACAAATAAAACTGCATCAAATGGCAAAGCATCTGCACTGCAAAGAAACTTTGTAAAGTTGACCTACAGAACAGTAAAAATATTTACAAATCATATGTCATTTAAGGGACTCAAAATATGTAACTCATACAACTAAACTGCATAAAATGGACAACTTCATTAAAAATTAGGCAAAGGAACTAAATAGATGTTTTCTCAAAGAATACTTAGCAGTTATAGGAAAAAGTACTCAAAGTGACTTATTTTCAGGGCAATGCAAATCAAAGCCACAATAAAATATCACCTATGGCTATTATCAAAAAGATAACAAATGTTGGTGAGAGTTTAGAAAAAGTGAACCCTTGTACACTATTGACAAGAATATAATTTCATATAGTCATTATTAAAAACAATATGAAGGTTCTGGACAAATCTGAAATTAACACTATCATATGATCGAGCAGTTCCTCTCCTTGGATATATACCTAAAGGAAATGAAATTAGCAACCCTAAGAGATAGATATCTGAACATTTCATGCCTTTGCAACATTAATCACAATAGCCAAGAAAATGGAAACAACTCAAATTATGTCCTTTTATGAGGTAACAGATAAATAAAATGTAAAATGGAGTATGTACACACACAACACAGTGGACTATTAATTAGTCATATAAAGAAGTAAATTCTGACATTTTAAGCAAGAATATACCTGAGAGACATTATACCAAATGAAATAAGCCAAGCACAGAAAGACAAATGTTATATGATCTTATTTATATGTGGAATCTAAGAAAATTAAATAGAAGCAGAGAGTAGTATGGTGGTCAGCTGGTGCAGAAACATAAAGGAAATAGGTAGATGTTGCTCATGGGGTGCAAAGCTGCAAATGTGAAACATGAGTAAGTCTATAGATTTAATGTAGAACATGACTACTGTTAATAACACTGTACTGAACATTTAAAATTTTCTGAGAGTAGATTTCAGACACTCTACCACCACTTCCCCCAAATGAAAAGTACATAAGGAGATAGATAGGTTGATTACCTTGACTGCCATAATCATTTTGCTGTGTATATCTATGTATATGATGATATACACCAAGAAAACATAAAATTTTTATTTAAAATAAATTTACAGAAGTAATTTATAAATAGAATTTTAGTGTTTGTATAAGAGCTTTCCCAGAATATTGAAAGTAGAATATGGGAGAGAGAGGGAAAAAACATTTAAAATAAAAGTATTATAGAAATGTACATGGGCATAGTAATTTTCAAATGGTATGGTCTTTGTGGAAGCTTGGATATGCAAATACCACTATGGAATGATGGTGATGAATTTACAAATATTTTTCATACTTACTTCTCCATCTTTCCTTTTTTCATTCCTCATCTAATTAATCTCCAGTTCTTACCAATTGTGCTGTATAAAAGAGAATATTCTGTGTTGCGTTTTGGGACAATGTTAGAATTATTCATGTATTTAACATGCCAACTTCCTCCCCTGTATTTGTGTTTGCTGATTCAAAGGTCCTACATGAAATCTAATGTTACTAATAGTTTTTAAATATCAGAAATTGTCACTTGAAAGAAGTACCTACTCAGAATAGCAGTTCAGTATTTATGTCAAATTTTTAATATGAATGAAGAATTTCAGGGTTTCTACACAAATTTTTCTAATTATTTTGACTTTTTAGAGTAGCCGATATAATTTTTCTTTTGTTAATACAGAGAATGTTTTCATTCAGTCCCCGTAATATCTGAGAAATGAACAATGGAGACATTCTAAAACTTGGTAATCAAAGGCTTTGTGCTACTTCTGGTAATAGATAATACCAGTGAATATTTATTATGTTAATTTAGCACTTTATGCTTTCCAAAGGATTTTGACAATGATGGCATAGGCATACTTGGTCTCTTTCTGAGCACTGAGTGAATTACTTACATGCATAAATTTGTTTCTAAAATATATTCCTATGTTGTTGCTTAGTTCTAGTTCAATAATATGTGTGACTGAGTAATAAGATTTCTTTTTGTCTAAGGTTCTATGCAGTCTCTAGGATTATTTAGTGGGTTAAGATAGAAGGAGATTATGAATTTTAGTTTCAATATTTATTCAAGACACTGCTTTGGGAAAAAATAAATGAATAAATATTAAATGCACAAATATGGCAGATAATTAGCAATTTATTTCCAAAGAAACAAGGTAATGAAAATAAGTTTGACAAGGACGCATGAATCTTTTTTCTTTTTCTAAAGTTAGCCATTAAATTAGTGATGCCATTAATAGTATGACTAGTAGCAAGCTTTCATCTCCTGAAAGGAGCTGATGTTTCTTTGCTCTTTGATGTTGTTGCCTTATTTTTGTGTTAAAAATCAATGCTAAAGCAGAAAAAGAGCATATCAGACCTAACTGTTTTACCTGGAACTGAGAAATTAGACTAAAACCCACGAGGGTGGCAGCATGCCTTGATTAATCTTCTTTCCCTATTGGTCAATGAATTAAATTGTAGGACACACACCTCTCTTGTATAAATCACTCACGTGTTTGTTCACAGGACCTAGAGTCATTTTTTTTTTAATTTTTATTATTTTTGAGATAAATTTTGCACAGAAGTAAATTGCATTACAATATTGTATGTTTTGGGTGTGCACCATCATAAATCAACAACTGCATATACAAATCAACCAGTAAAGTCTAATTCTATTTTTCACTGTAAAATACTTTTACCAGATTTTCCACTGCCCCTTCTTTTAAAAGTTGTAGCTGTTTAGATGATCAAGATGGCATTTATTTTAGATAAGCAAATGAAACATGACTGAAATTAGCAATTTGTATCAATAGATTATTCATTTAAATTGAAAAGGAATATACACAAATCTTTAGAAATTAGTAATATAGAAAGAACATGATTAAGTGGTTCAAAAGTTTACAAGCAGATGTTTTAAATATTTGTTTGTAAACTTACAATAAAGTACATTCATTCTGAATATACATTTGGTGGGTTCTGACAAGTGTTCATGGTCAGCTAATTATCATCCATATCAAAATACAAAAGTTATAACCTACCAAAATATTCAGTTGTGTGAATTTGCAGCTAACACCACTCCTCAAAGCTAACCCCAGGCTACCTCTGATCATTGTCGTTTCACTTCAGTTTTCGTAGACATTGCTATATTCCTATCAGTATAGTGGCAGTGAGAGTTCTGATTGATTCACATATTTGTCAATACATTATAATCACATTTTAGCAATGATGAGTGATTTTGAGTATTTTGGGGTTTATTGGTCATTTGTATATCTTATTTTGAAATCTAAAAATAGTTTTCCTTTTTATTCATAGGTTAGTACTCTCAATTTTGAGATTGTAAAATTTTGCATATATCATATACAAATTGTCAAATAAATATGTATATATGTATACATACATAAGTATGTGCATGCATTGTATATTTTTATATTTACTCTTAATATATAGGCATATATTTCCTATGTATTTATGTTTACTTTTGTATTTTATGTGATATGAGGCAATTTTAAACTTGTTTTATTATAAATATTCAGCTGTTACACCATCATTTATTGCAAAGACTCACTTTTCTACATTGAGTTTCTCCAGTGCTTTGTTAAAGAAAGTCATAGGTCTTTCTAAGTTGCTTTCCTTTCTACAAATCTGTTGATACAGCTATAAATTAATACTATATTCTATTAAAATGTAGTTTTATGTTCTCTCTTGAACTCAGAACATTACTTCATTCTATTTTTTATTTCCTTTCAAAATTGTTTTTGCTTGTTTTGGTTTCTTTGCATTTCCATATATATTTTGGAATAATTCTTCCATTTTCTACAAAAATGTAAGGATTTTGATTTAATGTGGAATGAATTTATGGGTTAAATGGAGAATAATATGGATAATCATGTTATTAATCTTATGTAAGTTCTGTGAATTATCCTGTTTTTACAGATCTTTGCAACATTTTTTGTCTTCGGAATGATTCATGCTGATGGCCTTCTCTTCTATCTTGCCCCACAAATTGCAGACTCTTTATCTTAACCAGATTAATTGCAAGTACATCCCCAATCATCCTTTTTTGTTTTGAGTGGGCTCCTTGTACTAAGATCAGAAAGCTGGATCTGGCATAAGACTTGTGTCATTGTCCTCATACTGTTTAATTTTCTTCTCTAATTGCTTATTATCTAACATCTATAAATTATGCTTCACATATTTCACAGCTTTCTAGTTATGTATGTAGTCAGTTTATCTGTTAACCGACATTCATTTTTAGCGAAAAATAGAAGCCACATTATCAAATATTGGTGTGTTTATTCAATTAGCTTGTTTAAAACACATTTTTTTAAATACTGGCTTATTAAACACTTAAAACTTATTAAATGGAATTTATGCCCACTTTCCAGAGAAGAAAATTGGGGTATAGTACTGTCAAATTACTTGCATCAAACATCATGCAAATGACGAAGGTAGTATTTGAAGTCATAAAATCTACCTTCACAGTCAGAATAATTGATAGGCTTATTTTATAAGGTACGATTATTAATTCTCAGAGCACGAAGTACATGATAGAGCACACTAATACATTTCATTTGATTGGCATTGTAGTGGGTATGATAGGGGAATAGTGGTCCTCACAAAAGATAAATTCTAACATTCAGAACCTATACATATGGACTTACTTTGAAACATAATAATATAGCTCATAAAATAGAAAATTCTGATTCTTTATCAATAGAAAGAAGCAAGTAAGTAAACAGTTTGATAAGGAAGTTCAAAGTATCTTCACACATGATATATATGTAGGTATATTATATATATATAGTATTTATAAAGTGGAAAATAATAACCTTACCATATAGAAACCTGGCAGATATATCATTGACTCAAAGGGTCTGTTACCTTGGCAGTATCCATCAAAAGACACAGCTTAAGATTTTTAAACAAGGAAATATTTATTACTTGTAACAACTAAAAAGACAGGGAAATCACTCTCAAAGCACTGCCTTCCTAACCTGGGGTCAGGGCAATATTTTAAAGGATGAAATGAAAAGTAGAGGGTGGGACATTTGGTTACTGATTGACGCTGACTGAAGGAAGTGTGAGCTTGTTATAGGTTCAGTCCATAGCCATCTAAGTGACCTGTTACTTTTTACTAGCTTTTGTTGGTAGCGATCTCCCAGATCATCACGACAGAGGCCTGTTGTTAATACCTGTAAACCAGACAATACCCTGTGCTAGCTCACTTTCACTGATGCGTTCAAATCAGGTGGCTCTAGTTAGTTGTCAAGCTCAGCAACTTCTGCAAAACAAGCCACAGAAGGAACTTATCCAAATCTTTCTTTATTACCAGATCCAAGTCCAATGCTCCCTAGTATTGATCTAATGGGATGGGAGTTTAAGGGTAGGAGGTTTGTTATCAGGTGGAGCCAAATGAGGGAATGCAAGACCTGCTCTGTTTCAGATCCACCTCTTCAAAAAATATGTATGTAGGGGGCAACATGGGAGGAGGTAGAATATCTGGAGAATTCTGCAGCCATTGATGATTACAGATAATGTGGATTTGACAAGAAGTCTGCTAGTTTGGAAGGCTGAATCATAAGTCCTCATGCATCAGGGGAAAAAAAATTGGTTCAATCCATTTTCTCTTTTTCTCCCAGAGAGTTTATCTGTAACTAGGCTATGTATTTCTCAGTTTTGCTGATGGCTGTCTTTCCTGGGTCCCATTTTGCTGCCCAGTTACATCCTTTCTTCAGAATCAAATCAAACCTATCCATGTTTTTAGATAGTCTTAATCAGGTGATCAAAAAACATCATTGATGGAACAAATGGAAATTGTGGACTACCAGATACTATACAAAAAGTGTATCGCCTCTGTGATATCACTGCCAAAAAATAATAATTTGAATTTCATCACAAAGAAACAGCCAAAGCAACACTGAATGTTTTTTTGTTTTTTTGTTTTTTTCAGTAAAAAACTGATCTGGATTTTTCAAAAATATAGAAGAAAGTAATGCTATATTGCTCTAAGTTCTATATATATATACAAACAAAATTAAAAGAGAAATATCAAGAAAAAAGAAAAGTCTTTGCAGAGGTTGTTGAGGATCTCCAGGTGAAATTATTCTAAATTTAGATTGGGCCCTAAAACTAATGACAGGTGATCTTGTTAGATAAAATTAGAGTAAAATTTGTGACTCAGAGAATATGGTGAAGGCCATGTAAAAATGGAGGTTATTCTGGAATCATGAGGCTACAAGCCAAGGTATGCAAAGGATTCCGGTTGCCACCAGAAGGTAGAAGAAAGGTAAGTACTGGATTCTCCTTCACTTTCAAAAAAAAAAATCCAGACCAAAACATTGATTTTGGATCTCTGTAGTCCAGAACTCTGTAAGTATAAATTTCTTTTATTTTAAACTACTTGGTGGTAATTTGCTATGCTAAGCTAGGGAAATAAGGAAAACATCTCTGGTTATAGTATGGTATTTGCCTTTTTACCCATTTGACTTAATTCATTAATGACTTCATCAGAGGGTCACACATTCTTACCATCTTCCCTTTCTATGTCTCCTATCAACTTATTAAAGCTACTTTACTTTTCAAGGAATATTCTACTTTCATCATAAATGACTCTCATTCTTCAGATTTTCTTCCTTAATACACTTGATTATTATTATTTTAATGCTATTTAATAACCCTACTTCAACATACCTAAAATTTCTCCTATCTACTCTTTTTGCATATATTAATTTGATATTATAGATAAGCAATTTGAATCATGTGGAAAAGTTTTACTTTATTTGTGGTAACTTATCTTCCAGTAAATGTGCAAAATAGTTAAGGTAAAACATAAACCATACAATATCTCCATAAAATCTAACTCAGAACTGATTTTTTTATAGATAATATAAACTGAGACTATGCATGCATTTAAAAAGGAGGAAAAAAATTGTAAATGTATCTGAGAATCAAAAGACTTTCAGAAATAATTATATTTAGTCTCTAAATGACAACTGGAATTGAATTGTATATTAGTGTTTATGCATATGTAAACTAAAATATATGAAATAAATGTATCTTGCATATTGGCTTTAAGATCTAAGTACTGTAGATCATGAAATCTCTATCAAGTATTTGAGAGATAGCACAAAATTTTGAATTTGATAAATTATATGACAAATTAAGGACATAATTTTCTTTTTTAATTCCATGGTGAGATTAAGAATTTCTAAAATGGGCATAAATATATGAATTATATTTCAAATCATTAAATTAAAACTAACTAAATGGTTTTATTTGATGAAAGAGAAAAGCATATTCTAGTAATCTATTTTCTAAATTGTCATATTGGTAGATATTGAAGTATATACTAGGTGGCCTTTGAAACCATTAAGAAAATAAAAAGTTCCCTAAATATTAAATATAAGTATGTCAATGATTTACCAGCCCATTATGAATACGTAGAGGAAAGAGTCACAATAAAACATCCCCTACCACACCTATTAGTCATCAATCTAGTTGCTCTGCATGTTTTTCGGAGTGATAATATTTATAGATGACTACATATATGTGCATTATTATAATACAATAAATAATTTGTGTTGGATATGTAATTTCTAAAGTTATTTTTCTATAAACTATGTGTAAACTGTAAAATATCTTATTTTATGGATCTGTAAAGTAATGAAGTCATTTCCTATACATTACATTTTTTTCTAACTCTGAAATCCTCAATGATACATACATGTATGTTTCTATAAAAGGACATTGTAATTAAATAATAATTTTAAAGTCATAACAACACAAAAATATGATAAATTTGTTATTAGTATTTGGTAAAACTACCCTATATCAGTCATAGCAGATACATTATCTCTTATGCAAAAAAACACAGAAAATATTCAGATAAGCAAAGAAATAAAATTAATATCTATGCACTTTTTCTTTCTAGCTGAATTGGACTTTTGTTTAAGTAGTGCATGTCCTAAAACATACTTTTGCCTCTGAAGTTTTTTTTCACACTTATTGAGCAGTAATAACAATACAGTTTCCAATAAGGGATTGAATGTGGTAGAAGTGTGGCAAAGCAGTTAGTTCTGCCAATTAAATAAATGTTATGAAAAGTGAATCTCCTACCACCCTGTGGTAGTTTAGAATCATTGCATTTAGCATACTTAATTTAACTTGTTCTGCTTAATTGATGTTTTCTTAAAGAGTATATACATTGAGTGACATATAAAGAAAGCACACAACTAAATGAAATGCCTTACCCATTCTCTTTTAGAAAAATAAAATAAATGACTACATCTACAGATACATTTTTAGGTTCAGAATGAGCAATAATTCTTGCTTGTCATTGATTATTTAATCAATAGGCTCAAGATGCCTTAAATGATATAGCATCATTTTAAAGCTCTCTCAAAGAGATCAGCACACTAAGTCCTATTCAATTCTACACTGAATTATTGAAGAATAATCTTTTGAAATTTTCCTGAACTACTCAGCATTCATATATTATTTCTGAAACAAGATATATTGCATTCTTTACTTTTTTTAAAGGAAACTATGAAAAACAGTATTTAGGATTGATTGATTTAGGAGAAGTTTTACAGTATTTTTAAATTTACATTCTCTTAACTTTTGTTAGAATGCTTTACTGATTGCATAGTAACAATAAATTGTCACATGTTTAATTTATACTTATAAATTGTTATTTTTTTCTTTAATGAAATCATCATATTTCTTATTGCAATATAAATAAAATTTGGATGTTGCTTTGCTTATTTGAGAGATTCCAAACTCAAATGTAATCAGGACCCAGACAGGTAAACAGAGTGATACACAGATGATAAAGAATGAAGAGGATTAAGGGGGTTGAGGCATTCAAGCTTCACCCAAAATAACCATAATGTAGATTTAATTTCACATTTCACTACTGATAGGAAACCTAGAAGCTGATTGTGCTTTTTTCTGTTTCCTGTCTTTGTTTTTCCCTGGTTCACATGGTTTTACTCTTCTCCCCTGTTACTTAACAAACTACAGCTCTGAAGTAAAGCAAGTCACCATATCCCAAGAGTACTTATGTACATAGATTTTTTTTTTTTTTTTTTTAGTTTATGCTTAATTCCTAAAGATAAAATAAAAGTACAGTACACAGGCACAGAGTAGACATAGTGTGTGGTATATGTGATTTCTTAACTAGAGCATCTTCCCTATGATTTATGCCACATATTTTTGTGTCAAGGTACAAATGCGTTTTTATCTATTTATATGTTATTGCCAGAAAGTGACCAAGATTAGAAACTTTTTTAAATTACAGATTAAACATACCTATTTTTCAGTTCTATACTATTAAGTATTCATCTTTACTCACATGGAAGTAATGAGTTCACATCATACCACCTTAACACAGAAATTATGATAGTCTCCTCCATCATTTTTCTTCATCTCCTTTATTAATTATTTTAATAGTCAACAAAAGAATATAAAATCCAATTTCAGAACTCTTTTAACCTTATAACTGATGTCAACAGTGTTTGTGAATAATCTCTTTCTACTTTGATCTGAACCACTCATGGTTATTTGAGACTAAGTCTACTCCTAAGTTTTGAAAAACACCATATTTATATAAACCTGGAGTACTAGATTTAAGCCCAGTCAGTGCTGTTGCTAGTTTATGGGTCATCATTGTAATTAAATAGTATCATATATAAACTAGACTTCTGAAGCCAAAGAATTTCCCTACCCTTATCCTGGCTACATATTCAAAACCACTGAATTTGCCTGCAAAAAACAATTACTCGTTAAAATAGCTAATAATAGTTTGTCTGCTCACATTGAATTTAATTATGACATACATTATCAGACTAGATTCAGACAAAATTATTTTCTTAGGTGTAAGTACTAAGAAATACGATAGAAAGGAAACCATCTTTATAGGGATTTTTGTTTTGTTTCTCTGTATTTTCCTTTTAAACATGTTTATTTCTTTAGTTATTGTTAGATATATTGTATTACGATCCTATTATTTTTGAATAATAAAAGTATACTGTACTATATACTATATATACTAAATACTAAAGGGGATTATGTTGAGTGAAATAAGTCAAAAGAAGAAAGATAGAGACCAGATGATCTCACTCATAGATGGAATGTGAATAAACAAAACAAAGGAACAGAGGAAACAAAACCAACCCTTAGGCATTTACAATAGAACTGAGGTTATCAACAGGGAATGGGATGGGAAAGGGGAAAATGGTGGTGGAGCCCACTAGATAATGGTGAACACTTGGTGATTTAGTGTAGTGCAGGGTGTGTTGACATGTCTGAGGAATGAGAATAGTGTGCAAATGGGGAACTGAAACATGAATTTATTTTGATTTGTAAAACAAAGTTACTGCATTAAAATACTGTAAAATTTCAAAAAATGAAAGTATGTTATATGCTTTGATCTCCTAAAAAATAGTCAATAAAATCTCCTTAAGTTGTAATTAACTGTATCACGTTTGATATGTACATTTGATCACTAGACTTATACATCTTACATACTGACAACTTTGTGCAATTATACTAAATAAAAAAGTTATACACAAAATAAAAATCTGCATGATCTCACTTCTATGTGGGATCTATGAAAGTCAAATGCACAGAAGCAGAGTAGAATGGTGATGTCCAGGTACAGGGAGATGGGAAATAGGGAAGATATTGGTTAAAGCGTTAAGAATAGCCTTTGTAATTGTCTTTTTTCTTTTTAGTTATGTCTGTTATGTAGAAATGCAGGTGACATCTACATTTAACCAATATTCACTTACTTTTCACACTCATCTATTCTATAAAGTTACTGATACAATCTGAATATGCACATCTTCTGCTAATAGCAATGTTACTTGTACTTTCATTTTAAAAATGTATACTTCTTTTCTTGTTGTACAGTCATGTTAGTCAAAACAATACTTACTAGAAATGGTGGTAGTGAGCAGCCACGCAAGCTTCATTTAAAGAAAAACATTTCCAGTTTCTCCACATGTAATATCTTTCCCTAGCCTTTATGATGTTCTTCACTTATGAATGTTTATCTAATATTGGAGTGAAACAGATACACAGATCAGTGGAAAAGAATTGTGTCCCCAGAAATAAACTCATACATATATGGTCAGCTTATTTATGACAAAGGAACCAAGAGCATACAATGGAGAAAAAAAGCCTTTTCAGCAAAAATAACTGTTCAAAAAATTGAACAGTCACCTGCAAAAGAATGAAACTAGATCACTAACACTATACACAAAATTTAATTCAAAATAGATTAAAGACGACTGTAAAGACCAGAGAGCATAAAATACATAGAAGAAAGCATAGGCAATGCATTCCACAACATTATCATTAGAGAGAACTTTGGGGCCTCATATCCAGCTGCAAGGTAAACAATAACCAAAATAAACAAATAGAACAATATCAAACTAAAAATTTTCTACACAGCAAAAAATAAAAGAAAACAAAGAAAACCCACAAGAAAGCAAGCAAACCAACAAACCAACTGCACTACCATCAGAATGAAAGAAGGGGAGAAGATATTTGCACAGCATACAGTGACAAGGAGTTGATATTCAAGATTTGTGAAGAAAAGCATAAAACTCAGCATCAACAAAACATAACCCAATAAAAAATGGGCAATTTGCATAGCAACTTACCAAGAAGACACACTGAATACCAACAAATACATGAAAAAATTCTCTTCATCATTTATTGTTATTGAGACTGAATCGAGACTGTCACAAGTCCAGGAAGCGGAAGCACAGGAAAATAAGAAGCCTTCAAATTTCCTTTCATATTTGCTTGGAGGAGGGCATTAGTCTGGCAATCAGCTTGCATATCAGAGCACAGATAAAATCTAAAAAAAACTCATACAAGTAAAATAAAAAGATAAAAAAAATAGATGAGATATCACCTTAAACATGAAAATGACCTCTATTAAAAAGAACAGAAACATTAACATTGGTCATGTCAGGGAGAGAAAAAATCAAAAAGGAAATCTTATAAAATTGTTCATGGCAATGTAATTTGATCCAGTCATTTTAGAAAACTGTACAAAGCACCTTCAAAAGTTAAAAAATTATAACCCAGAATTTCTACTTCTAGGTATCTATGAGCAGAATATCAAAACACTAAT
This sequence comes from Solenodon paradoxus, assembly GCA_004363575.1. Classification (NCBI taxonomy): domain Eukaryota; kingdom Metazoa; phylum Chordata; class Mammalia; order Eulipotyphla; family Solenodontidae; genus Solenodon; species Solenodon paradoxus. The sequence goes on from RJWH01000310.1 coordinate 112,099, forward strand.
TCTAAAAGATATAATTGCCCCCAAATGGAAACGACTTAAATACCCATCTTCTGGAAAAAGTGTGACATAATGTACAAAAGGGAATATTTGCTGAGTACAGCAAAAAATGGGATACTGTCATTTCTGACGATGATGAACATAGCTGGAGGGGATTAGGCCAAGTGAAAAAATTCAGAAGGAGAAAGACAAATGCTGTATGATCACACTAATGTGTGTAATATAAAGTAACAACACAAAAGAACAAAGAGAAACAAAGCAAACAAAATCTACACTGGGACTCTGACAATAGAACATAGGTTACCGTAGAGGTAGAGGGTAGAGCATAGAACAAATGGTAATGGGGGTCCAATGGACAGTGATGGAGGTTAGACATTTGTTGACAGGTATGATACTTTATAATATTTGATGAGGAGTGATTTACAAATTTAAACATAATTGTTTTGTAAAGTTGCCTAAAAACAAGATTAAGGAATAAAGAAAAAAATTCTGACAAGGGAAAAAGAATGTTCTCCTAAGATAATAAGACATTTAAAAATGAACACCTATTTAATTTTATAGAATTTTTTTTTCAGATCCACTATAATGTTCAAATGCTTTTTTTTTTTTTTTTTCTTTTAGACGTTGATATGGGAAGGCACACAGCTTTGTTGTTGTTGCTGTTGTTGTTTTGAAGACAGCTGGCAGGCAGGAAGGAAGAGAGAGGAGGAACAAGCATTCTATTTATGTTCATTTTAGTTGTCCCACCTTCCATGGGAACCCAGGTTTGGGCTAATGTGGACAGTACCTCAGTCATAGACTAAACACCTGAGCCATCAGGGGTTGCACTTAGACTTTTTCATATTAATCTAGTCTTTAATTCTTGGAATAAGTAAGTTTGCCTTGGTGGATACTTTTTATAACTTTGCTTATATATATATATATATATGCATACATACATACATATACACACACCCACGTACATACATATATAGGTGTGTGTATTCATATATAGTATGTATGTAAATATATCATTAACATTTTTTAAAATATCTTCCTCCAATCTCATCTATATTTGTGTATATTTCAGTTCTGGACTAGCAGTAAAAAGGTTTGGTTGGCTCAACAGGCCTAAATGTCACAGTGCTGCAGTGACTTGCTGTTTGTAGAAAAAATAATGTGAATGTTAATCTACTTCTTACACACCAATCTCTTAAAAAAAAACAAAACAAAACACAATGCATCTATTACTAGGTTTTAGTCCTGTCTCCCTGATGATTTTGTCAAACAGCATTTCAGTTACACAGAAAGAAATATTAAAAAACAACCAAACGAGTATTGATTTCATCTTTCAAAACAGTTTATTGTTTCCCAAGGTCTACACATATGTGTCAGCTCTACAGGATCTATTTAATATTCTAAGTGTCACTATTTCTTCATAGATTCTTCATTCAAATTAGTAGGTATTTTTTAATATCTTGGAAAATGTATTCCTCTTTGCTCCCCTTTTAGTTCTATTGGTTTAAAAATTCATGTGGGGCTTATTTAATCAGTATATTTTCTCCATTATATTTTATTATGACTGAAAAAATAAAATTAGGGAAATTATATTCCAATTTTACTTGGTTAGCATTTCTATGATCAGCTTCACTTACAGATTAGTCAGTCAAGAAGATTTAGTGACTATACACTCTTTTATGAAACCCTATGCTAAGTGTACAGAAAGTGTCACTAAGGATATTAAAATCTACTGAAGTAAACCAGAAGCAGTTTTCTCACTGTGTGCCTCCGGGAAAGTTAATTGACCTCTTAAAGAGTGAATTTCTTCATTTGCAATAAAAAGATAATAACTTACCAGGCTGCTAAGTGCTTATGCTATACTAAGGTCTAAATTAAAAAAACAAAACAAGAAGCAAATAAATGACAACAGCACTGACATTATATGAAAGACATAGTGAGCATTTTCTTAATTTATGTGAAGTAGATTAACAAAAGACATACAAAATGTTTTTATTTATCAATGTTTTGGAAGATATGAAAAGATGACATAATTGAAATTGCTAAGTAATTATACAAATAGTACATACTACTTGACAGCTTTGATTACAGCAATAGTACATAATTATTCTGTGTCCCAATTTCTTAAACACTACTGACTCATTTTTTATCAACAAAATATGTGACCATGTTATTGAGTCAAATCCAATACTATGTTAATCTATAATATAGAATTATTCTGTAAGAGCAGAGAACTACTACTACTATCAGTCATGTGTAATAGGGTTAGCTCAATGATTTTCAAAAATATTTTAACACTGTTTTTTTCCTCAAGAGAACTTTTATGAGGTACATTGAAGTATAAAATTGAGATATGTGGCAATTTGTATTAAGAACATGAAGATGAAATACTATATACTAGGGTAAAGGCCAGCCATTAGTAATTTGTCCAAATCACCCCTTCACATCTGAATGCGTGAACTGGAATTTTAGAAACTACCACGGTCAACTGAAACATTTGTGTGTTACAAGGCATGTTCTCAGTTTATCGTGTGTTTTTATTATAATTTCCAAAATATTATTTAAGGTCAAAAAGAAAGGTATATCAAAAATATTGTAGATAAAAAAAGAATATCCTGAAAGTTGTACAATGATTATTCTATACCTGATGATCACCAAGTTAATGCCCTAATTCTGCATAAAAAACAGCACCATGGAAAATCTGGGCATTATATGTGAGCAAAAACTTTTGGTGCTTGTCAGTTGCGTTACATTAACAAAAGTTTTAAAGAAAAAGTTGCTAAGAATTGTGACTACTTCTCCATTAGTAATGTAAGCAGTTGTATTAATAAAATATACAGCACAGTTAATAGAACAGAATTATTGGCATAATATGTTCTTATTAAATATCTGTTTGCTACATGACAAATTAGTGAATGAGTCAAAGATTGTTAAAGGAAATCAGAGCATAATTTCTGCATTAAGGAATATTAACCCTTTATGTAGGATGCAGTAAACTAAATGGATATATGGTGACTTTGAGATTGCAGTCACCAGTACATTGCTCAAGGGTTAGTTCACAGATATTAGAACACCTAAAGAAGAAAGATCAAGAGTTGTGTGGAATTTTCAAATAGCATTCAATTTTATATGGAAGTTTCACATAGAAATCACTGGCTGATATTATGTTATAAAAGCTGGACTTTGGGTGGTAAACATCAAGTAGTATATATAGATGTTGATTTAGAAGGTTGTACACCTAAAACCTCTGTAATATTGTAAACCAATATCACTTCAATAAAGAAAAATGAATGAATAAACTCCTATTTCACATTGCCTTCTGAGCACTTTATCTCAATGATGAACAGCAGGAAAGAGTCCCTAACAGTGAGGTCATGGAGTGTAAATTAGACTTCCAGTCTTGAAGAGATGCTGATTCCAGAATAAGTTTGCCATGTCAGTGTATTTAGGAATTCAAAGTACTCATGTAATTGTAGGATAAGCTGAAATGATATGAAGCACAGTGATGGATTTTAATATAGTCTGAAGAATAGCATAAGCATAAAATAATTTGAGACACTGAAAGTTAGAAAAATTACTGTCACTATTATTTTGTGTTTGTATAATATCCCATTAGTGGACTTTGCTAAAATTATAAAGAAATAATTTCTTACAGAATTATTTTGCTATTTCTTTTATTGTATATGCACCCATAGTTCACAATTTATTTTCAAATGATCTCTTCTCTGCTCCACTGCACACTTTTTACTAATGAAAGTGCTATTATTAATGAGGGATTAGGATGAGGAGTGATGTTCATTGTTGTCTATCTTCTCTGAAAAGAGACTGTGTTATTTTCTTCCCTACATTAACTGCTTATTTAATCCTCACAACAGTTTGGATAAAATAGAATTTTATTATCTAAAATTTCCAGAAGATTCAGAAAGTGTAGGAACATTGCTTAAGGACACAGAACTAGTTACTGGCAGATCTTAGAACTCTGCTTTAAATCTAAGCCTGACAGAAGATAATAGATGATTCTTCCTAAGTACATCTACGTTACATACATATTATATATTATCCATATTTGGACGTCTGCATTTAGAAACAAATACATGTTATCTATCTATTGTCTATCATTTATCCATTTGTGTATATATATATACATATATATGTCATCTATTTACAGTGACAATACACACACTCAAAACTGTGTAATCAATCAATATGTATAGGTCCAGAGAATGAATTTATGCAGAATTTAAATATTTTCCAGTCGTTTTCTTTAAAAAATAATCCTCCACTGACTACTGTCTCTATTTTTATTGCTTATTATTGAAATTTTAAATTTTGTGTGTTTTTGTTTTATAAGTTCAAAATTAAGTAAAATTCAGTTTAATATGACTTTAGAAAATTTATAACATTATTGTTACACATTTTTCTAGCCAGTTGATCCATTGCCATATTTCTCTAAGTAATGAAAACAAAAAGATATGAGGAGGATCATCACAAGTGAAAGACAAAATCAAAAGGTAATAAACAAAATGTAACTAGACATCCAGGGAATCCTATAAATGATACATTTATTAAAGGGGATCTTCAAATATGCTTGCACAAGTCAGAGTATATGAGAGAGTTTTCCATCTATTATCCTTTGCTCATGCAATGATAAGACACAATAAGCGTATATGTTGGGCTTGAAAAACTGAGGTTTCAATTATTCAGCAATTGATTTGGGATTTCTACTTTGTATATTTTAATGATACATTCAAAGTTACTGGAAAGGAAGTAAAAGAACAATCTTCAAAAAAAATATATCATTGGTCAATAAATTGTGTAGACCTAGATTTTAATATTGCCATCTGTATATAAGTATTTCTAAGGGGTAGCTGTAGTTATTGCAGATATCCTCAATTCCTTAAATTTCTCCACTTCTTAAAGTAGACTAAGATTTGAGAGAAGAGGTAAAATATATTGAAATGATATATACAGATATCTGCAATCCAATTTCGTAAAACATTCATAGACATTTTTCTTTGACACTGTGGTGATGGTTAATTACTTACGACATTTCCCAGGCTAGATTTGAAAATCCTAAGCAAGAAATAGAACCAAGTAAATAAATACAGTATCACCCCCATATCTAGGAGAGGCAAACCCCAAGATGTCCAATGGATGGCTGAAGGCATGGATAGTACAAAATCTGTATATACTATGTGTTTTCTTATACATGCATACCTCTGATAAGGTTCAATCTGTAAATGACACAGTAAGAATTAACAGCAATGATGATAAAAGAACAATTATATAACATACTTTAATTGTTGATATGATCTCTATTTACCTATCTCTCAAAATATCTTCCTACAGGGAATCTTTTCAGATTGTGGTTGATCGCAGCTTACTAAACCTCAGATAAGGGAAGACTACTGTAAAATTATTTAATATTTTGTTGTTACACCATAAAAATAACAATAGAACTCTGTAAGCCTCAATTATTTTGATTATTGCATCTTATTTAAAAATTTTAAATTAAGAAGTAATTATTAGATGTAATTATGTCTTAAAATAAGATGTAATTTATTTCTGAAATTAATGTTAAAAAAAGCTATAGAACCTCATCTTTCTTATTTACTTTCTGAATAAAATTAAGTATATAAATTATTTGGCCTAATTAGTATATAGTTTTTTTCAATGTATTGTTTAGCATAGAAAATTGTGTTATCTGTGTCCAAGTCTGTTTTTGAACTAGCAGTGGAATCCTTACAACCAATGCAAAGTGATTATAGAGCACAGTGCTCTTAAAAGATATAATCAATTAACTAAAAATTCTTCTACTGTAGTAAAATCTAAGAATAAATATGAAACAAATATGGAGGTTTTTAAGAGCTTTTTTAAAATAAAGCAACTAAGAAACATTTGTGCATATTTCTGATAATATAAACATTTGTCAAATTTACTTATTGCCTTACTATTAAAAGAAACATGCAGATTTTTTAGAAAATCTCTTCTAATACTCCCTGTTAAGAACTAATGAGAGGGAAGAGAAAATATGATATGTAGCTGAATATTGTAACCATCTTTGTTCACTTCAGATATGATAATAGTAGAAACATATATTATCCCAAAATAATTGGATAATAATATTGAAGTACAAGTCATGTCTGTCTTTCCTATCATTATGCCTCTCTTCATCTAGCAAAATGACTTATAGTGATTGAAATTAATAAATATCATGTAAATTATTGTAATGCCTGATTTAAATGATCCAGTAATTTGAAATTGCAGAACAATATGTGTTTTGATATGCATAGTAGATACTTAATATTTACTTAATGTACACTTCTTTAGATTAAAATGATTCTTTAAACATGAGGAAAACATTTCCCAAACTCACAATTTAATGAAAGCATCCCTTAAGAATATTTAGTTCTGGCACATCCTTGTGACTTAGAAGTAGAGTCGATGGCCTCCATCTTGGTAATCCAGATATGTTCCAAGCACCCTGGCTCATGACTCGGGGGCGGGGTAGGGGAGATGGGCGCAACCAAGATGAACAACTAAATTAAAAGAAAAAAAAGGCTTCCTCCTCCTCTCTCCTGCTTCTGCCTGTCTATTTACTTACTTGAATATCTAGTTCCATTTTCTTGAATTAAAAGTTTGTAAAGTTCTTATCTGATTTGATTTCTACACCAGAACTAATCATTGTGAGGAAATGACTTGTGCAGACATCCATTAAATGGTAAACATACAAACATACAAAATCATTTAGTCTTATAAAATAATACTATCAAGAGAGTAATTTTTGTGAGTTTCTTACTTGTAGTAAAATTCTGTACTCTATTACATTTAGAGTCATTCAGCGTAAGGGCAAAGTTTACAATTTTAACCCTTCCATAGCCACACATAGTACAATTATTTTTGTCATTATAGACATTTAACAGATATTTACTAAGAGATCAAATAAATATATTTAAACGAAACCTACAAACTTGGTAACCATATCCTGGACACAGAACGTAGAATCTCTCTCTCTGCAATAAACTAAACACTTCTTTCTAAAAATCATCGTATGAGCTTCGTTTAGCTCAAAAATACTATAATGTACTGATTAATTTATATATCATGACTAAATTTATATTAATTTTGGAAATTTGAAAGTATGTTTGTCGATCCTCCCTAGTGGAGTAATAGTTAGGTCAATTGCTTCTGAAGGAGCTCAGCCACATACCCCCGAGTACAAATCCAGGCTCTTAGGGTGAACAACTTAAACAAAGTAAATAAATAAAATGCTTCTTCCTCCTCTCTCTCCCTACCTGCAGGTCTATTTGCCTTCATTCCTGCCTGAAGCACTGCTTTAAAAAGAAGAAATAAATGATCCTTGTCTATTGGCTTCTTTATCCACTTATTCATCATATACACATGTAAATATGTATATATATACATAATAAGCTAATGAACATTTACTATATGACATAAATTCTTATTTTCTGTGCTTTATATGAATAGGTGCAATATATATATTAAACTGATTTACATTCATACTTATATTCGCTTAGAATCAAATTTTTACTTGTAAAATATAATTTCAAAATGTTTAACCAATAACATACCACATTTAAACCAATGGGCTATCCTAAAATATCAAGTTTATGGAATATATGGAGGACCAGACTGTAAGACAGCTTAATTTTTGCCCTGATTTAGTAATTTACAGAAATTTCCACAAAGATTTTTGTTGTCTTTTCTCAATAGCTCAACATTAAAATAGTATTAAAATATTCATTCTTCTTGTCGATAAATGGATGTTAGACATAATAATTTCTTACATTTTAGAAAAACTTCTAAAACTATTATTTTCTGAGAAGAAAGAATACCAGATGCTCCTTTCTTCCCAACTTATATAATGTAGAAAATAGTGATATAATATATATAAATATTGATATAATAGTTTATGCCCAGTATTTCTGAAGGAACTAAAATACAATAAAAATTATCAACATTTGTGAATATCTATTATGCTTTGCTTAGACTTAGAAAAAAGTTTAGAAATAGATATCATGGAGGTTCATTCAAGAGATATTGTCTGTGGAAAAGATAGTTACCTGTCTTAATGAGACATTCTTGGCAATATTTAGTTAAGAATTCCCTGCAGCAATAAATGCATTGGTGAGTATTTAACTTTCTGGAGAAGCTCTCAGATTTCATGGTGATTGAAGAGCTTAGTTTTTATCTCAAAGTAAATAATACAACTGTTCAGAGAAATACGCTTCCATAAATGACCTCCATTTTCTCTGCAGCTCTTAGAAATAATTTGAAGAATTACATAAGGAAATAAAGCACCTTACAATTGTTTTGGAAGTATATTCTTTGTTACCTTAAAGTTGCACTGTAGAGTTCATTACTGATTGGAAAAAATTAATTTGTTTTTATCCACACTACCATAAACTATGATTTGTATGTCTGCAAAGCAATCGTTACTAATAGAGCTATAAAATTAGACCTCAATGTCTCAGTTGATTGAGATGATATCAGTCACTATATCTCTAACGCTTTATCCTTTTTTTCCATGAAAACATTAGCTTTATGGGTTTTATTATGACAATAAACATCACTTTTCAATTCTTCTCAAAATGCGTTTGGTTACAAACAATCCAGGACTATTTGCCAGGCAACACATTATCAAAGAATCTCGCTTACCTGTCTTTTATCCAAATCCTACTCGGAGGTCAAGAAGCCTTATTCCTCAATTCCTGACTGAATTTTTAGTGACTAGTTAAAGGAGATAGTTTCTCCTCATAAAGTCCTACCTTTAACTTTTTTTAACTTATCTCTAAGAATGATGCATTTTTCTGATATCCTTCAGTAATTATTATCAAGATGTCTCTTCCAGAACAAATGACAATCATAGAACACAATATATTTTATAAAAAAAGAAAAAAATTATTGAATTTAGATACATGATAGCAGTAGAGATAATGTAATTATAGCAATTAAAATTTAATCAGAACATTATGATTGCTTCTAAAACAACAACAATAAAAGCTAAATCTTTTTTATAACATTCAGAAAAAAAATAAAAATACTGGTAAATTCTAATTTACATTGCAAAAATAAATTTGAAATTAAACAATTTGCATCAAATAATGGAGTTTCCTTTTAAGTTCTCATAGCAAAGCATTCTAAATAAGTGGTACTGATTTGTAGAAAATACTGTAATCCACACTTTTTAAATATTGCAAAATAACCATAAGATATATGGTTTTTATATAATAATTCATTTCCAAATAAAAATGTAAAAAACATTATCTTGTTAACGGATTATATAGAATTTACTTTAAAAATTCCTATTAATGACATTTCTGTTTTTATATTAGAAATGATGAAGACATCTATTATTATAGATACCATTAAAATATTAATTTTCTTATTGCTAATTTTTAAAAATTGATGAGAAAAGCAAATAAGTCATAATAGAATTGCTCCTTATTTGAATGATTCAATTAAAATTTAGAGAATATTTTCCTGCTATATTGTTAATAACAAAATCATTATTTTTCTCTAATTTTATAATTTTGATGTTAACTATTTTGTAATTATATTTATTTAAAAATATGACAATAAGATTGCTTTTGTTCATTCTAATTTTTCTCTTTAAAGGGTATATGTAATTGATCTGGATTTGGGTCCAAATAGCTTATGAAATCATATATTTCTTTTGCAGATTCTATTAGTTGATTTGTGCCCCACTTATGCTGCATGAATTTAATCATTTACTATCACACCAGAATATCATTCAGGAATAACCTTCCTGGTTCATGTTTTGAATAATTGAAACAATAACTTTCATTTTTATAGTGTTTCAAACATTACAAGATAATATCACCTATATTTTTATTGTCTTGAAATCTCTGGAAATCCTTACTCCTACATTTTTTTTTAACAGATAAAGTAGAAATCAACAAGTCTTTTAATGTCATACAACTCATAAGTTAAAAATAAAATAAGTTATGAGTTAAAACAGTTCATCTTATTGTGAATCTACTGTTTACTTTATAAACTCTCTAACTGCAGTGTCAGTTTCTCTCTCTATCTCTCTCTCTCTGCACTTTTTAAAGACTTAACATGCATCCAAATAAGATCCTAATCATTGTCATGTCTGCTTTGTTCACAATCCTAAAACTTCAAAGGAATACAATCATTGCCTACTAGCTGATAAAAAGCACTCAGAAAATCTTTTCAAATTCATGAATGAAATCTTGAGAGTAATTTGATTCCTGAACTGGTACCACATTCAGGACCCACCTGAGCTCTGAGGAACACTAAGGAAATTCAGCAGGATTGAAGTAAGGGAATGAAAGTTGTTGCTTTACTGTTATTATTATATTGTTCCTAAAAATATGTTATTTATAGAAAACTATTTAAAATATTGTTACTTTTTTATTTGGAATTTTATGTATGATATTCTTATAAAAATTGTAATGTTGCATTGTAATATCTATGCATTATATGTGATGTTTCTTTTCAAACAGTAATTTCAAAAAGAAAAGCTTTCTTGATATATTATTTACCTTTCATTTTTGTGTCAATGAATATAGACAATAAATGTAAAATGTTTTTTATTTTGTTCCTAGACACTCACAGTAGTGATAAAGCAAACCAAAGTCTCTGTTCTTCAGAAGTGTTAGTTTTGGTAAAAAAAAAAAAAAAAAGACTAGCAAATAATATGAAATAATTTTGAAGAACTTGTACAGTTTCTTTACTGAAGATATAACTATTTCTCTTTGTTTTAGTAATCTGAGATTCTTTAATAATTGTCATGTGGAATTTCTTGAAGATATGTTTCAGCATTATTTCTCATCTTTGTCTTTGGCCCAATAAGTTTACAAGTACATGTTTTCTTCTCTTTACTATGTATAAGAAGCTGAGTCAAAGCAAATAATGCTTCATGATTTATCCATTTCAACATCATAACCACTGTTGCGGTGATACCTGTTAATATAGAATGTATTACAAATGGTCATACCTCACAACTTCTAGTTGGAATCATTCTGCTAATCTTTTTTTTTTTTTTTTTTTTTTTTTTTTTTTTTTTTTTTTTTTTTTTTTTTTTTTTTTTTTTTTTTTTTTTTTTTTTTTTTTTTTACTTTTGTTATTATTTGATGTACAATCTATGTTTTATGTGTTCTTAGACTCCACTGATTATAGGATGACCCTTTAGGCAATACACATACCATGCAGTAAGAAAAAAATAATGCCCTCCATTAAATTAAGACAAAGTCTCAATCACATTTTATAATCCACAAAGTGGTTACAATTCTTTTTGGATTTTTGAGGTTACTTCGACTCCGGAATTTGACAATTTCCCATACCTTCAGTTGTATAGCTTGTGAAAAAATAGGTGGTTTGTGTAATCTCAAGAAAAAAAAGTCACCTTAATCTATGATGCTTTTTTCCTTTCTTAGGTTTTATTAATTACTTGGTTATTATTTTACAAGAAGATACAGACTTGTATTAATCATTTCATTGATAAAAATTTGCTTTCCCTTTTTTAGCTCTATCACAACTGAATACTGTATTTGCTGTACAACTAGTGCTAATCACACCAATTTTTTAAAATAAACAAAAGTTGGAAAAGGATTAAGACCTTTGAGCACTTATGAAATGTTAAACTTTTACTGAATGAACACAGGAAGATTTTTTCCTGGCCAGCAAATAATGGCATGTCTTTTAACATACCTTAGAGGTATACACATTCATTCTGTCTTATCCAAAATATAAACCTTCATTTATCAAATAGTAAAAACATCATGAAGACTTTCTTGCCTTTCTAGAACACAGCCTCACATTTGATGTTTTCCCTTTTTATGATTCAGTGAGCTAATTACTGTTAAATTCATTTGTCTTCTCTTTCCTGGTAAGTAAATTGACTCATTGTGATGGCATATCCATTTTCACTAGTGTTCTTCTTTTTCTAATTTCACGACATTCTTCTCTCACCTCTTGATTTTTAGACATTACTATAATTTTCACTTCTAATTATTACATTACATGTGAAAAAGTCTCTCCCCACTTATATCTTCCTTTTTTAAATCTTTTGATTTTCAGCAGTTATTTTCCCTGTTTTTTCTTACGATCCCACTATTGTTATGCAATAAGGTCAAAATTCAGTGGATTAAAATAGCTATCATTTACTCTCACAAATGTGTGAGCTGACTGGAGTTTAGCCGATAAGTTTTTTTCTTTGGAATTTCTTACGTAATTTCTCTTTTATTGATGAATTAAAATTAAAAACGCTTGCTCATCAAAAGAAAATTAATAAAGAAATCACTGGAGACAAGTAGAAAATAATTGCAATACATATACCTGGAAATAACATATCCAGGACATGTTATTTTAAAAATATTCTAAGTGTGGTAATATTGGATTATAACACTATGTTTTAAGAATGTAGATTCACTCTTCTTTAAATGTATGATACCATACCTTGCCCAAAACCAAATTACTAATAGTCATTCACCACTGTCTATTGGACCCTCTATGATATGCTCCCATCCCGCAGTCCCTTTCCATCTGGTAACCTTGGTTCTGTTATCAGAACCCAAGGCATTATTTTTTGTTGTTGCTCTGGTTTTTTGCGTTGTTTTGTATTCCACATATGAGTGAAATAATTCAGTATTTGTCTTTCTCTTTCTGATTGATTTCACTTGACATAATTCCCTCAAATTCCAATTACGTTGTCACAAAAAGTGAGTTTTCATCTTTTCTTTATATCTGAATATTATTAATTGTATAAATGTATATGTGTATCTATACACACATATATACAACAACTTGTTTATCTATCTATCGATGACCTTTGTGTTGTTTTCATATCGTGGCTATTTTAATAGTATTACAATGAACATAAAAGGGCATATGTTATTTGATTTAATGTTTACTCATTTTTCAGATAGATGGATGGCCATAGTTCTATTTTTCATTTTTTGAGCAAACTCCGTAGTGTTTTCCAAAGTATCTATACCAATTTAACATTCTTATAATGTATAAAAGTTACATTTTTACCACACCTTCACCAACAATCTTGTTTCTTTTCTTTTTGATATAGACCATTCTAACAGTGGAAGGTCATATCTCAATATAAATTTGATTTGTATTTTTCTTATAAAAAGGAATAACGGTCCCCTTGGAAAAGTGACTACTCACTTCTTTTACTCATTTTGGGAGTTGTTGGATTAGTTGTTGATGAGTAGCATATATTATTATATATCTTGTATATTAACCACTTGTCAGCTTCATGATCGGAAAATACATTCTCCCATTCACTTGGATGGCTTTTTATTCCGATGATAGTTTCTTTTGCTGTACATAAACTTTTAGTTTACATAAAATTTTATGATCCCATTTGTTTATTTTTGCTTTTGTTTCCTTTGCCATTGGAGTCAAGTCCCCAAAAATTTCTCTTAGGCCAATGTCATGAGTCATAGCTCCTATTTTTTTCTATTTTCTGGTTTCCAGTTAAATATTCAGATCTATAATATATTTTGAATTAATTATTGTGTATAGTGTTAAAAAGTGATCTAGTTTCATTCTTTTGCTTATGGTTGTGCAGTTTTCCCAGCACCATTTGTTGAAAACTTTCCTTTCAACATTCTTTGCTCTTGACCTCATTGTTTTAAATTAACCTTTCATATATGTTGAGTTTATTTCTGAAATTTCATTTCTATCCCATTGTCTATGTGCCTGTTTTAATTCTATTATCATATTCTTTTACTATTGTTTTATAATATAGCTTGAAATTGGGTCATATCAGATCACCATCTTTCTTTTGTTTTATGATTGCTTTAGTTATCCTGGGTCTTTTAAATTTTACTATTGTTTGTTTTCTTTCTTTGAAGAATATAATTGGAATTTTGACTGGGATTATATTGAAACTGTATATCCCTTTAGATAAGATGGGCATTTTAGCAATGTTAATTCTTCTTATCCATAAGCATGAATATCTGTCTTCTTTCTTTCAAAATGTATTTTATTGAACAAATATTGTATAACATTATATAGGAATAAGGTATACTTCATGTTTAATCATTTACTCATGATTTTCAACTTCATACTTGCTAAACTCCGGTGACATGAAAACTCAACTACGCTAGATGACCAAGACAGCTAAATCACAAGATTAATATTCGATGTCTTCTGCTGGTTGGGGAAATATTTGGAACTTGAGAACTTACCTTTTGTTCTTCCATTTGACTTTTTTTTCTAGCAGTTACTGGTTTCTAAAGTAAGTATAAAAGAATTAATGTTCTCAAAAGTGAAAAGCAGAAACTGCCAGCTCATGAAAAGACACATCTGGGTCTGGCAGAAAGTCACTTTTACCATATGCCATTTATCAGAACAGACACACAGATCAACTTAGATTCAAGAGGATGCAAAAATAAACTCCATCCATTGATAAGATATCACACATTTACACTGAAGGAGAACATAAAGATTAAAATCTATTAGACCTTGCCATATGAACTTTTAATTTTTTCACTTAGCAAACCTATGGGGATGGTCATTTGGTACTATCTATTTTAATTAATAGCTCACTCTTTTGTAGTTTATGATTAGTCATCAAAATTGCTATGTATACCTAAGAATCGGAATTCCTTCATCATGGCAAATAATTATTTCCTTCTATGTCTGTAGTGTTCATCTATGTAGAAGACAGCATCCAGATCGCTATGCATACAATAGTCACACATTTCACACTTTGGAGTTTATTTAACTTCGAATATCATTCTCAGAAAGATTAATGGCTTTAAGCTTTATGTAATCATTGATTCACTTTGGCACTGATATTTTCTCCAGTATTAGCCTAAAAATACTGACTATGCAAACAAGTTATTTGAGGTGGCCTGCTATGGATCAATCATCCATAAAATTAAAATCAGATTTTATTTTCCAACTGTGATACTATTTTTGAAACAATTCACCATGATGATTTTCTATATCATCTGTACACGTTCACGATGGCAGAGCACATGTGTCAAGCAATATTATCTAGCTAGTGAAATTCAGTACAGGACTTCATAATTTCTTTTCTTTCTGCTATTTATCTCAGAGCAAGAGTTTCAATGTCTGGATTCCAGAAATTATGGCATTTATTGACTTAATTTGTAAATAGAAATTGATGGAAACTTTGTTTCTTAACAGGTAGTTGGGTTTTCTGGAAATGTGAAAGAGTTCATAATATCTGAAATATTTCTTTATAGTTTAAAAATGAATCCTCAAGTAATTAGTGCATTGACAGGTCCAGGTAGCAGATAATAGTCATTTCATTTTGAGCTATGCCATCTAAGCTTGTGGATAATAGTAGCAGAAAGCTCTTCCTATAGATGAACCAAAGTTTTTTCTTATGAAACTAAGAAAATTATGTCTCTTTTTTAGAAACATGCAATGGAATAAAAATAGGTGAATATACTTTCATCTTACTATATAGGTTAAATGTGAGTTAAATGAATTGAAATAATGTCCTTATTAATGTATCTTTTTTCTGTGGAAAAAAAGGCTAAACATAAAAATATAAACCAGGTGCAAACTTAATTAGCTAAATGGTATTAGAGCATACAAAATAAAAAAAGTTACAAAGCAATTAAGGATACTTATAAGTTATTTTACAATGAAAAACTATTCTTACATTGCAAATGATAAAAATATACATACTGCAGATATTGTTTATCTTCTAACATCTGTTAAATATTTTCTGAATTTAAAGAACTATTATATGTATACACGCACTTACATAAACACGCACCACAATTTAATCTGCCCAAAATACAGTATACAGCTACTAAATGCATCTTTTATAAAAGCACTATTATATTGTACTTTAGGGCTTTAAAATATAATACAATAGCTATATACATATTGATTTAACAGTTTTATGCATAGAACAAAAAATACTATGTATTAGAAAAGCAAGAAATTCAATTTAACAAACATTTCTTGAACACCAATTACATATGAAAAAGTGTGACAATTTTTTGCAGAAGGCATAAACATGAATAATCCTTCTGTGCAAGAAGCTCACAATTTAGTAAGACTATAATACAGTTTAGGAACATTTATCCAAAACTGAAAAATGGCTGAAACACAGTAAGAAAATATTAATATGAGGAAAAGCATATTAAAATATTTCTCATACAGTCCTATATTCCTTGCATGTATATGTAGATATTTCTTGTTTATGCTCATAGGAAATATATATGCATGTATGTATAAGTATGTACTTCTTATTTATGGGAATTCTGACTCTGCTCCATAACCTTTTCTTTCTCTGAAAGTGTATCAATAAACTAGAAAAAATGTGTTTTGCAAAATCATTACAAGTTAGTAAAAATGGACTTTGCTTAATGGTATGTTGTAAGATGTCAAATGTATCACTTGAAATCTACTTACCTACTTCCTTTAAACAGTTTAAGTAAAAGCACTGATAGGACTAGAATCAATCCATTAGTAAAGACTTTAAAAAAATTCATATTGTAGTTCCCCCAAAGATTAATGAAATATTCTCTATGAGTGTGACCATGCAGCTTTCTTATTTGGACTGTATATCCCCTCTCTTCATTTGAACACCTCTTGTTTGTCATTCAGCCTAAATATTGATTTATTTTAAATATCAAGGTCCTCATGAAGTTGTTCCTGGCCCCTCCTCTCTTACAACACTTGCTCTTTCCTTTGTATTGTGTCCAAGATCTCAGTATTGTGATGCCACATGGAATGATGTGTTCTTCCCTAGAGGAGGCACAGTCTGAACAGTCTTTACATTTGTTTTATTCTTTATTATTTGTTCTTTACATTTGTTTTGTAAATACATGACTGACATTTAATAAATGCTTGTAAAATAAAAATAATGATTATTGTTAGGATCAAGATGCCAGTAACAGATGGAAAGGAAGAAAACAATTCCAGACTTCTCCTCACATCTGTTAAATGACTATGGAGGAAATTGCAGTAAATCTGCCATTAATCCTGAACAGTGTAGGACTGAAGTGCAGCATATAAAATATTCTCCACGCACAAAGTGGCCTTTCACATTACTGGCAAACTCTTAGCTTCAAAATTTATTTGTATATATGCCTAATTAAAGTTTTTGCTGCTAAAATTTTGTGAATTAAGAGAAAATAAATCGAATAACACCTTTAAGTGTAGACATAGTTAAATCATTTGTGAGAGGCCATTGGAAAAACACTTCCATAATTAGAAATTCTAATAAGGCACCTATATTTCTCTTCTTAAGTGAATACAAGTTGCATTTATTTTAGTTATTTGAAAATAAGGCATATTCTTATGCTATGCTTCCTCTTATGCATATACATCTCCAAGGATTTATAGATACATTCCTTAAAAATCATTTAAGCAAGGCAGGGGGGATGAGGGGAAAAGGTGACATTAAGGGACACTGGAACTCTGGTGGTGGGTATGGTGTGAAATATAGACTGAGATGCAATTTCTATACCATAAATGGAATTTAGCATTTTGAGCTAAAGGAGTAATAAATATTACTGTTAACAAAACTTAAAAAATAATTTAAAAATTGCCACTTGAATTATTTCACTAGGAATAATTGTCGTTCTTTCATGATTATCTGTAATCACGAACACAGGGGTACGGCTCTTTCAAAGTCTTTACCCCTTGCAAATGTTTTTGGTAATCTAAAAGAGCAACATTATTAAGTGGTTAGAAAATTTTAAAAAACCCAAGAGGAAGATAATATCTTCTAATATATTTTTAAATAGAAAATTCTTTATAATTCTGGTTCCTAGAAAGTAAAAGAATAGTGTATGGAAATATCTAAAATTGGATGTTTTTCTTATAAGTAGTAATTGTTTCTATAAATTTAAAGGCATTTGATAGTTATCTAGCTTCAAACAGAGGATAGTTAACACTAGTGTGCTCTATTTTATTATCAACCACAGCATTTATAAGATCATAAAATTTTATTCAATGGTCTGATTCAAATTTTCTTAAATAATAAGTAGCTTGATATATAAGACGTTGCATGTTGGAATCAGCAGTATGAAGATATCAAAGACAGAGGCCTATATTTTTCCTTTGCCAACTTAGCACTCACCTTGTTTAAAGATGATCATATTTTTCACTATCATGGCCTCTATCACCACTAGGAAAGAAATATTAGGTAGATCTCCTCCACCATGGCTGATTTCACATCTATGCTGCTGAAACTCCTCACTAAGCCCATCTTTTGTCACAAGAATGCAATCACATAATTGGCTAAGGTGAACTATAAATTACCCTAGATGTGACTGCATAGTGACCCGATTCTGTTAGTAAGTAGGTGCAAATGGTGGCTGAATAAAACTGAGCTCTTAGACAAATTGAAAGGTAGAGTGGATATTGGATGAAAAGAAGTGTTGTTGCTAAGGCACTTATTTTGTTAACAGAAATAAAACAGTATCTCATGATATGTTTCAAGAAATATAAATATACCTCAAAATATATCAGGAAAGAAAGCTTAGCACTTATGCCAGGAATATTTGCAAAAGCTATGAAATCAAATAACTTAAAAAGAAAATCATCCTTTGGTCATTCTGAAAATGTTAATCAACTGATAAAAGTCCCAGAGTACGAAAGTATAAACTATAAATGAAACACTGGTAAATTATTGGTTTTAATACCTTTCCTGGTATTAGCGAAAAAGATATGTAATTTGAGATAAGAAATTCTACTGTGTATGTTAACAAAAACTACTATTTTTTTTCCATGCCTGCTTGAGTTTTGCATGACCCCACAGAAGTCTGGTTGGATATTTTATTTCCTGATATACACAGCATGCATCCAGGATCATTCAGAGCTTCTGGTTTGACCATTAAAGATTTGAAATTGAATACATAATAAATGTCTTGTGAACTAATCTTTGCTTCCTGTATGCCCTCCCTTTCAATGTTTATATTAGTAGCTGCTGCTCTTCTGAATTGTTTCAAGGATTATTTCTGTACTATCTTTTGTCAAAAGCTAATTTCAGTAAGATCTTTTCACACAATAGCATAAAGCTATTCTTTTTTTTATAGTATAAACCACCAAGACTGCTGCTGTATTGAAATTTAATAACATGCTTCACTGAATATAATGTGTTCACTTGTTTTCTATTTTATTTAATCTTCAAAAGGTACAGATCACCTAAAATTTAGTATAATTATATTGAAGTATCTAAAATATAAAATATTAATATCACAATAAAGAAATACATAGTATTTATTTTAAATCTTGGTCTCTAACAACTTTGAAGGATATTTTGTCCTTAGTGTATTTATTGTGTATGCAGTAACAATGTTGGATATGATTTTGTTATCATATAAATTTTACTGTCACTGGGTGTCTATTTTTTCATTTATACATGCAAACTTAATTTGAAAAAGCTTTAGAGCAGGCCTATGAATATTACATGTGTATATTAGAAGTGAAGAAATGTAGCTGCTGTATACATTATTGAAGACTATTTTAGTAAGAGGTTGCACATTGAATAATTTTTTCTCTTCAAATTCTCCTCATTTTCATGTTAATGTCTTTGGAAATGTCACTTCAGTACTTTTGCAGTTACAAACTTTTCAACAACTACCCATAAATAATGCATCAGTGACAATATTGTTCTAATAACTTATTTAGGCTATAATTAATTCACAGTTCTGGGCATATTTAAATAAGGGCCTTCTTTTAAGATTGCAGCATTCAGTAGTGCTTGTTTAGACAAACTGAAAAAAACAAAATTCAAAGCCAAAGTAGTATACCTCTTGTGGTTATGATTTAAAAATTGCAATCTATAAAAAACATGTACTACTAAGTAAATTGCCTAAGATATCAGAATCTATGTAGAATGATTTTCCCACCCTCCCTTTAATTTGCTCATGAGTTTTAATTGCCATCTATGGCTCCTCCTCTCCTATTCCCTAATTCCCAATTTTCATGCAGAGAAGTTAGTGGGGGTTATAATCTTGTAATTAAAGAAGATAATTTTAATTTCTCTGATGATGCTTTATTGTGATAATCTTGTTAAGATTATGGTGTTTCCTTTGTTATTGCGTGTGAACAGTTGGATTTGTGGAGGCAGGCTATACTACTGAGTCACTAAATAATTTTAAAGTGAAACATTCTAGCCAGTAAAGTCTTACTGCTAGTATAAGACTGAAGTTAGATTTAACTTTCTGTAAAGCTATTAAATAAATCAGATTAGACACATCACATATTTAAGTTGTCAAATAAAAGGTAAGTATTCATTGAGCAAGTATCTGATTTCATATTTCAAGAGGATAAATAAATCATTGGATATCTTCCTATCTCTCTAGATTGGATACCTTTATCTGATGGTTTTGCATAACTGCAAATATAAAAGACAAATCATTAATTTATTTACCAAACATAACAATGATATTGGAAAGTTTAAAGATATCTCACATTATAAGCAATAGCCCACACGTGTAATATACAAGTTTGCATTTTCATTACTCCTGAAGTGGTCATGCCTATGAAAGTCTCATCTACTTTGATTTGATTGGATATTACAAAGGTGTTTGCACACAACTGGCTTTTTAAAAATATTATAATAGTCAAGGGCAGCAATATACTATGGATAGCGGTATGCCTTCATGAATTGTATATACTAAAAACACTTACATATTCTAAAATATATCTTGATAGTTTAGCATTTTATAATTTCAAAAGATTTTTCAACAAAAAGAATTGGTTTTTAAATTGTATAAAGCCTGCCTTTATGTATATGGAAGCACAGGTCATAGAAAACTCGAGCAATTAAAGCCAAGTAATCGTTTCTTTCCTGTTTAAGAATATTTTTGAATGAATTAACAGTTTATAGGAGAGGAAATAAAATTATATTTTTTATTTATAAAAGCACTCTGAATGCAACAAAGAATGGTGGGTTTTTTAAATTAAGTTAAATTACTGTCCTTTTCTTTGGGGCTGTTTTACAGCTATATTTGTTTAACTTTAGCTGGGGTTCTCCTGAAGAACAGATTTCTGTCCCTAGTAAAGGTCTATATTGACTTCTCCAATCTCCTCTCTTCCTCTGTTTTTCACTGGCTTACTCAGAAACTTGAACATTGATCTTCAAAAAGCATAGTGTATTCATCAACAACAAGTGTTTATATAACCTAATTTGATGGAATATGCAATAATGTATTTTACTAAGAACTGTTCAACAAACTATGTCTTATCAGGACATGTTGAAATCTAGTTAAATTTGACTTTGTTTTTTAAACGATCATAGCATTTAACATGAAAGAGCTATAAATGCATATCTAAATTGTGTATCGCCAAAACAAATATATCACTGACATTTCCACATTGTATCAATTTTAACATTCCATACTAATGAATAAAATATCAGCCAAATTACTTATGAAAGGCATTGCCCCATAATTTCTAGGCTTATATCCAAAAGTTTGATGTGTTATTTAATATATCTTTATAAACAAAATAATTCAGCAATACAGAAATAGTTATTAAATATGTATTATGTACAGAATTTGGAGGATATAAATATATTTAATGTTTCACCATTCAAAAATAAAGTGTCTAAACTCACAACAGACATTGAATAACTGCTTTGCTTAATATACATAGATTGTGCAATGCACATAAGAACTTTTTATTATTTATTCATGAATTCAATCTACTAGCTTAAAATATCAATAAGAATCTTTAAGTGTCTATCATCGTTTTCAATAAGAATGTGACTATTCTGTGAAGGAAATTAATATAACAAGTGTTATAGCAAAAAGTCCTAGACCTAAAGGATTAGTAATCTGTTTATAGCATTATTCTTTCATTTAAAAGAGCTATAGCTTTATTACTTCATAAACTCATATATATATATATATATATGTATCATATAACTTCAGGAACTCAAAAAAATTGAAGCTTGTGAAGAGTTTGTTTCCCCCAAATTAGGCAGATTTTGGGAAAAGGACTAAAATATTCTTTGATGGATTTCTTCTTAGATATTTGAGGAATAACAAAGAGGCATTTTTTTTTTTTACATCCCATTGTTTCTTTACATCTCCTCAAATATTGTGGGTAAGTGTAATGGATACAACAAGTGTTTATATAACCTAATACCAGAATATCTTAGTGGTCAGGAAAATGACTCCAATTTAGGAAACTTAGAGAAGGCAGTGTACCTAACTGAACTATTTGGTGAGAGTGCTAGGTGAGTGAATTTGGATCCATGTGTACTTTTAGATTTTGTTAGAACAAAGTATGTCCTTAAATTTTTATGATCAAAGTGAGATTAAGAAGGAATTTAAAGATAAAAAGGGTTTGTTAAGATTCTGATAGGAACATTCAGAGATTGACATAAATATGGGCCTGCACACCAGCATTACTAGGTAATTACAGGATTAAAGATGCATACTTTGGGGGATCCGAATGTTTAGGAAAATGGTGAGAGATCAGGGAAGCTTCATGGAATCCATGAAAGGTCCTTGCTAAAGAAATAAAAAATAGCTTGATGATATATAATGTATATAAAGTAAAAACTGGTTAATGTCAAGTAGTTGTTGCCTCTTCCTTCCTCTCTTTCCCCACTGAACTGTCCAGAGTTCTGAAACCTCAGTTATTTATCTCAAAGGAGAGGGAAGGAGGGGAGGAGAGAAGGGTAGAGTGGAGAAGGGAGAGGAGAGAGAGAGACAGAAGAGGAGGGGTGGGGAGGGACAAAGGAAGGGGAAATGAAGAAGAGAGGGAAGAAGAGGAGGGCAGCTTAGAAGAGAAATATTTGCTGTTTAATAAATATTGGAATAATACTAACACTTTCTATACTACATTTAATGAAGTTATATAATAGTTTTAAGAGAATCTGATTATGCCAGCTAAAACAATCATGGAAATGGACAATTCTATTCAGATGTAAATGGCAATCTGATACTGAAAACATCTTAAATAGACATTAAGAGACAAAACTAAGTTTTTTTTTATTTTATTATATCATCTGTCACTTATAGTTTATGTAAATTTCAAATGGTGACCCACCCTGGTGGAAAGAAGTTAGGTCAATCAACTGTAAAGGAGTCTGTGCCACGTACTTCTGGGCTTGAGTTCCAGGTCCAGTGGTAGCAATCAGTGTGAACAACTAAATAAAATACATGAAATATTTTTTTTCTCCTTGCTCGTCTTGAACTGCTCACCTTCATTCCTGCCTGCATCTTTCCTTAAAATTAAAAATAAATAAATACAATAAAATAAATAGTGAACTGAGTTTTCTGCATTCACCTAAAGAGTTGTGATTTGCTTTTAAAAGCAACCAGGTTGCTACTAATCAAAACAGCAGGCAATCATTTTCTTGTGGAATACATAGCAGAAGTACATAGAAAGTACTTAATCTAAGAATAGCAATGAATGCATGTGGTAGTTGCCAATAAATTGTAAATAACTTAAAGAGCTTGAAATTATTTTTAGGTGTTGATGAGCACCAAAGGAATAGTTCAAAGGAGGGCGAATAATAAGAGAATAATTATGTGTGTAGTAGAATTTTATAAATATTTGTAGTAAGAGAGGATATTTAACCTGAAAGGAAGACATGGGCAGGATGTCTAGCTAGATACTGGAAATCAATTCAATTCATCAAATATCAAGCAAATATTCTAAGTCAGGAATTATGTTGCTGCATGAGAAGTGCAGATAAAAAGAAAAATCTGTTTAGTTAAATAGAAAAATTTTATACAATAAAATTAAAAATACTATCATATATTATAAATGAAATATAGCAAGTGATTTGATAAAAGAATACCCATAATTATCACAAAAATTAAGAAGAAAATATTAGGTACACACCCTGGTGGAACAGTGTTTTGATCACATTTGTCCAAGAGCACAGTCCCCATACATCCCAAGGACCTGGTTTCACATATTAGGGTCAGGGTGAACAACCAAGATGAACAACTGAAAATAAATAAATTACTTCTTCCTTAGCTCTGTTCCTGCCTGTCTGTCTTTGATTGTCTTCATTCTGACCTGCACATTTCCCCTAAAAAAAAAGAAAATATTAAGAAATGAGCTGCACAACAACAACACTTTTTCACAGAAATATATGCACCCATACTCATCGCAGTATTTTTTACAATGGCCAAGAGCTAGAAATAGCTTGACTGCCCACCAGCAGATAAGTGGACAAAGAAAATTTTCTCTGTATACACTATGAAATATCAAGCAGTCATCAAAAAGCAGAAACCCTGCCATTTACAGCAACATGGATGGACTTTGAGAGAATTATGCTTATTGATGTCAGCTAGAATGAGAAAGACACACTCATATGATGCGTATTGATACAGAAAGAAAATGGATTAACTAAATTAAACAATAGTAGACTTCAAAAAGATAAAACTAATTCAAGCAACAATGGACTTTTAGAGTGAATAAAAGGGTTTAGGAAGAGGTGGGGTAGTGGTGGGAAAAAACAAAGTAAAGGGAATTAATTGTCTAGTGAAGGGAAAAAAGGCAATAGTGGTAAACCTACTGTATTTTATACAGATATAAATTTGCTATCATGTATACATCAAGCTTAACTAATATTAAAATACAATATCCCTTCAACAAAATCAATTTAAGAAAAAAGAAAAGTGAGATGAATCTTGAAGAAAGAGGAAGCAAGATCGGGGAGAGCATTACAGGAAGAATTAATATTATGTAATATATATTATATATATGCTTTCATATATATATGTGTGTATATATACACACACACATATATATATAATACATATATATATAATATATATATGTATGATGCATGCACACTCAGGATAAGCAGATGCAGATAGAAGTCCGAAAATGGAAAGTCACTTTCATATCTCATACTGGGAATGTTCACTGAAGATAATGGAGACCTGAGTCCTTGACTGTGACTCCCTTTGGAGATTGCAGTGTGCTGGTTGTTCACAAGACGAGTGTGAGAACAGTTTATCACTTTGAGGCTTGTCAGGTGAGGTCTTTGCCATAGTCTATAGTAAGTTCTGAAAAATCAAACACACTTTACAGTCAGGAGCTGTACTCCATTTGGATAATTACCCTCTCTAAAAAATAAAAAATAAATCATTGTCTATTTTTCTTTTACTTCTAATAGAATAGGTGACATTGTCTTTAAAATGTTTACTATTTGGCTCACCCTGGTGAAGTAGCATTTGGGCACGTGGCACATACATCCCAAGGTCCTGGGTTTGAAACTGGAGGCTGCGGAGAACAACTAGGATGGAAAACCAAATGCAGTAAATAAAGTGCTTCTTCCTAGCCTCTCTTTTTGCCTGCTCAGCTCTAGGTTCATCTTCATTCCTGCATGTACATTTATTTCAAAAAAAAAAAAACTTATAAAAAATGTTTAGTATTATACTTTATTCACATTTATATCATAGTGCCAAAAAGATTTTTTGAAAACTAATGTTTTCAAAAACAATTTAACTATGTGAACTATGGGGCTCTATTTAATATGCCAAAGTTCAAGTTCATTATGTGATCCAAACAACCAAGTATAAATATTCCCTTCAACATTCAAAATTTAAAGTGTTTCTTCTATACTACAGGAGAATAATATGCTTCAACAGGAAATAATTTATTTTTGTTTACAGGCCATTAAAATTTCATACATGGAAAATTATATTCAGTGAGGGGTTTTAACTGGCAATTTGATTTTTTTTCATCTTGAAATAAGAAAGCAGTGATAATGTTAACAGTGTCAAATGCATGCATATATATTAATGAATAATTCAGCCAGAGACCAGAAGCCATTGATGGTCAAAAGGCTTTACATTATTTTATTCTTATGGGTATAATGAAAAGCACATTGGAGATAGCTCAAAGGTCTCTAAGCACTTTGGATTACATTGAAAAATATAAGAATATCTACTTTTAAAGTAATCCTGAAAATATTTTATTTTTGTACACTTTGGTTCATACACTAAAGGTCTAGGTATTTTACTAGTTCATCTAATTTTACTTCCAGGTCATGGATAATATTGCACTTTGTAATTGAGAATGTAAATTAAAATTTCTGAAAGACAATCAATTTCAACATTTAAATGTACATGTTTTTAGATGAGTCAGGAACTTCATATCAAATATATTACAGAAAGAAATAAACTGACAGTTTTAGAATGTATAGATATATAAAATCATTTTTATCAATATAGGTAAAATGAGATGGATATTTTCAATAAGAAAATTTTAATATACATTTTTCATATAAGGTCATTAAAACCATTGAAATACATGCTACATATTTATCATCTTTGATTTAGAATTGCAAGTATACTACACAATTGAATGAAATAAAATGCTATAAAACATTATTTAGAATATATTTCCATTAGAAATACTTATTTGTATTAATGCCAGCTATTATTGATATTGAATGAAAATATATTTAATACCTCTACTTATGTATTCTGAAGAGCAGTAAAGGATTAATTTTAAGAATTACTCCTGATTTGTGTAACAGTAATGTGGAAAACATGTTCCCCAATACCCTCCCTTACTCCATTCATGTTTCCCATATTTGTTATTCATACATGTGTTATGCCATCCTTATTCAAATGTGGGTATGATGTGCAATTTACCAATAGTCTATGGAAAAGTTAAATATTATTCTATAATTATGTTATATAAGACTGTTTTGCCCTCAGTATTGCTCTTCAGACTCCTTGCTTGCTCCATGAAGAAAGCACTCATAATGGGTAGGCACAAAGAGCAGGGAGTTGCAAGCAAACTCCAGTATGTGTAAGCAGTCTCTAGGAACTAGAGAAGACTCTATTCACTGCTAGAAGACTCAGCTGACAGCCAACAAGACTGAGTCTTATTCTTATGATGGAAAGAAAATGAATTCTTGGAAAAATCTAAATGAATTTATAAGTAATGCTTCCACAGTCAAGTCTCCAGATATAAATCTAACTGTATTTGACATTTTGATTGTAATCATGTGAAACACCAAATAGTCAGTGAAACTGTGTCCAGACTCCTGAGTCTGGGCCTCCTCAAAACAATGTGCGATAATAAGCTTATGTTGTTCCAAATGGTTACTTTTATGAAAATTTGTTATGTAACATAAAAATAATTGAAAAACACATTCAAAGAGGTTTTTTAGAGTGGGAAATTCAAGATTAGATTGAAAACTCACACAAAAGGAACTGAGTACTTTCAATAATCTTAAAGTATTAGTTTGAATTTTTATATCTAAAAATTAGACAAGATTATAAAAAGGAGATGAAAGTATAAAAGAAAAGAAATCTTTTCAAGCAAATTCTATAAGCCCAATAGCAAGACAAGATATTAGGTTGGAATGCATGAAGAACTGGAGTTTCTGAAGAACTTAGTTTAAAAAATGTAGCACCACTTACTTGAGGTATTTTTTATCAAAGCAAGTTTGCATTATAGCATTTTATATGTTTCTGGGGTACGACATTGTAAATCAACATCTGTATATACTACATTAAAATGCAATTATATCCTTCACTGTGTAACTGACAACTTTACCAAATTTATGCACTCCTCTGCTTCATCCCACTTCCCTCCTAGAACTTTAGTCTGACAGACTTAAAGTTTATTTTCATTTTATTTTAGTGAATTAATTTCTTTAATTTCTCTGGATACCACATATGTATGAAATCATGAGAGACATATGCACGTCTCTCTTATATAACTCATTTCACTGCCATAATACTCTCTAGATCCACCTATGTTGTTGCAAACAGCAAAATTTCAACATTCTTTATAGCTGATTAGTATTCCATTGTGTATACATACCACATTTTCTTTATCCAGTCATCTGAGAATAAACATTTAAATTACTTCTAGATCTTGGCTACTGTAAATAATGCCACAATAAAATAAGATGCATATATCTCTGCAAATCAGTGGGATTTATTTTTGCTTTTTGAGTAAATACCCAGAAGTATGAAAATGAAATGATATGAAATTTCTATTCTTAATTCTCTGGGAATTCTCCATACTTCTTTCCATAAAGACTGAATTAATTTGCATTATCATTAATGTTATATAAGAATTCCCTCTCTAACATTTCTCATTTCTTGATTTTTGATAATTGCTATTCTCACAGATGTGAGGTGATGTTTCATTGTTGTTTTGATTTGCTTATCTCTAATAATAAGAGATGATTTATATATTTTCATATGTTCATTGGGCATCTGTATGTATTCTATGGAGAAGTATCTATTCATATTGATTCTATGTTTTGTATTGCTTTGGTTGGTTTTTGATGTTGAATTTTATGAGTTTTTTGTAGGTTTTTTATATCGACCCCTTGTTAGATACATGCAAATATTCTCAATTAAGTAGAATCTTTTCATTTTTATGATAGTTTATTTAGCTGTACAGAGACTTTTAATTTGATATAGTTCCATTTGTTTATTTTTACTTTTGATTCCCCTTCTATTAGAGTCCAGAATAAAAAAAAAAAAAAAAACAACAATATTTAAAGGCAGTCAAGATGCATATTGCCTATGTTTTCCTCTACATATTTTATGGTTCAGGTATTACACTGAATTCTCTAACACATTTTGAATTAGTTTTCATTATGGTATTAGATAGTAGTCTAATTTTATTTTTATATGGATGTATACTTTTCCTAAAAGCATTGTTTTTGTTCCATTATATGCTCTAGACTCCTTTGCCAAAAATTAGTTGTCCATATAGGTGTGAAATTATTTATGGATTTTTCTTTGTTACACTGATCTGTGTGTTGGTTTTATTATAATACCATCCTATTTTGGTAAACATTACTTTATTATATAGTCTGATGTCAGGAAGAGTGATACCTCCATTTTGTTAATGCTAAGGTGGGGATATTTTTGTTATTTGGGGACTGTTGTAATTAAAATAAATTTCACATTTTTTATTCTATTTCTGTAAAGAATGTTGTTAGGATTTTGATAGGAATTTTATTGAATCTGTACATTTCTTTAGGTTAAACAGTCTTTTTAACTTTTCAATCTTCTAATAATTGAACACAGTCTGTATTTCCATTTCTTTGTGCTGCCTTCTATTCTTTAATAATATGCTGTGGTTTTCAATATATGGTCTTTAATTCGGGGACTAAATTTATTCCAAAGTACTGAATTATTTTTGATGCAACTGTTAATGAGATTATTTCCCTGTATTCTTTTTGTTTGTTTGTTTTCTTTTATTATTTGTGGTTAGAAATGCAACTGATTATTACATATTAATTTTGTGACTTGTTACTGTATTATATTTCTTTGTTGTTTCTATTAGTTTTTAAATGAGTCCTTGAGTTCCTTTCCAATTTGATAGTTTTACATACTTTGAATATCTAATTACACTGTGAAGGACTTCCAATGTTTTGCTAAATAATAGTGAGATGAATATGTATTCTTGTCTCCTTCCTGATCTTAGAGAAAAAACTTTCATGCCTTTACCATTGGTTATGATGTTAATTGTGATTTTTTTCTTAAATGGCTTTGATTATATTAAAAATATTTTTTCTATACACATTTTGTTAAACAAGAATGTTGGATGTTGTCAAATGCTTTTTCTGCATTTGTTCAGATGATCCTATGATTTTTTTTCTTCCTTTGTTGTTGTGGTATATCAAGATTATTAATTTTCTTCTATTGGTCTGTATTTGTATTTCCAGAATAAATCCCACATTATAAATGGAATTTTTTTAATGAACTGTTGGACACTGTTTGCTAGAATAATGATGAGAATTTTTACATCAATGTAAGAGATACTGCAGTTTTACTTCTTTTGTGATGTCCTTAACTTCTTGTCTGGATTCAAAATTAGGGTACTGCTACTTTCTTAAAATATTTGGAATATTTACCCTGTTTTTCAATTTTTTGGAAAAATTTGAGAAAGATCATTTTTAGTTCTTTAACTTTTATAAATTTCAATTATGAAGTCACTTGGTCCTGGGACTTTTTTGGGGGGAGAATTTTATTATTCTTTCAGTTTCCTTGATTATTATTAGCTTGTTCATATTTCCTAATTCTTATTGACTCAGTCTTGGAATATTGTATGTTTATAAGTATTTACCCATTTCCTCTACATTATACAATTTGTTGTCATAAGTATTCACACTACTCTCATGATGTTCTCAACTGTCACTGTCTGTGAAATTGTCAAGGCACCAATTAGAAAGGCATCTGAATTTTAATACTTCCTGTCTCTCTTTCCTGGTTTATTTTTTTACTTAGTATATATTATCTCTGCCATACTGTATATATTTTCTTACTTTTTTCTCCTGTCTTCCAAAAATGTAAATCCCATAAGAATATGGTTCTTGCCAATTGTGTTCATTATTATATTCAAATTTCTTAGGTGATATAATATAGAAATGTATACTATTATGGACACAAATAGATGATAAAAACTCAGTGTGAGAATGTCTTTGTTTATGATTAATGAATGATTCAGAATGATTACAAGAGTGAAGTATATCTGCTCCACGACATCGTGCTAGGAGACTTAAAATAAATTTGTTGAGACCAAACCCATTCTAGGTGTGTCTGTTGGATTTGTGACACCCCAGACAAAACCTTTAAGCCCTGACAATCTCTGGGTAAATATTAGGATTGTCCTCTGGCAGTTACCCATATTCAATGTGGCAGTTTGCAGGTGACCTGTTCTAAGAAATTTCCAGAGTTGAGGATAGAAAAAAGGTCAAGAATGATAGAAAAATTTTCCTTGAACTTACAGGACTATCTATGAAAAGAATTTCCATACCTCCTGTATTACAGTTTCTTTGGGTCAGATTCAATCTGATAAAACATTCACTCCTGGAGAATGTAATAACATGGCACTAAATAATCACACCTTTCAA
Organism: Solenodon paradoxus; assembly: GCA_004363575.1. NCBI lineage: Eukaryota > Metazoa > Chordata > Mammalia > Eulipotyphla > Solenodontidae > Solenodon > Solenodon paradoxus. The sequence goes on from RJWH01000310.1 coordinate 142,934, forward strand.
AGTAATTGAGAGATTTACATACCAACAAAAGATACTGTTCCTCAGGAAATGAGAACCAGATGAAGAATACTACCCACCATGATGCTTGTGTTGTAGCGAGGAGCGCACTGTGTGACAGGTGACTCAGCTGTGGATAGGAGTAAACCCTTTTTTCCCCCAAGGATATTAGAAAATGGGAGTATTGAATAACATAGTTCTTCATCAGATGTCATACACTTCATGTTTATATTTTAATCAAAGTTTATCTTAGAATGCATTCCCACTATAATTACTGAAGACTGGTACAATGTCCTTGCTCCTAAAATATCACAATATTTTAGGTTACCTTGTTCTGATAGAATTGAGAAAGACACTAGCACATTATTGAGATCAGAGGAAAGTATATAACAAGTTTTTTTTGAATAAAAATAAAAAATAACTGGATAAACACAAGAGCAAGTTAAAGAAATAAGACTATCATTGCAAGTGTTCATCATGATAACTATCCATCTTCTCCCATTTATTTAGATAATGAAGAATCTGTTAGAAATATTTTTTCTCATAAGTAAAATTACTGTTACTCCATATTCTTGCGAAAGTCCAGATTGTACAGGAAATCAGAATAGACAGGTAATAAGCTCTCAGATATTGAGACATATAATAAATATGTGTGAGATGAGAAGGTATGTCTTAGCTTTTAATTTCCTGAACAACAGAGACAGATTTATGATCCTTTTTATATTTCACTTTAATTGCCATAACAGTTTGGTGAGTAGAACTTAGCCTTCTCTAGTCATTACTCATTGATTCAACACCACTTACATCTCTGTGTTCTGATACACAAAACTATCAAGTTTTACTACCTGCACACTGTGTAGGAATTGAAAGTCTGTGCATTATAGAGGAAAACACATGTATAGACTATTTTTGAATGATCATATCTAACTTGAATTATGTTATATTTGATATTTACCTTATATTTTTTATCCCTTTTGACATATCTTGAGAATAAATAGAAGATAAAAGTTTTAAATCACATGAGTTATCCTTGAAAGTCAGATGGAGAACAGGAAATATTCCAAAATGTTTTTTGAGACTAAACATTGATTTAAATGTCACATTATTCTGTTCCTTGTTGGTAAATCCACATGAAGTTTTAGAGTTATTAATCCCAAAGATCCTTCAGTAATTCCCTAAATCTCTTACCCCTTAATATATTGTTGATTCTCAAACAGCATTTTAATGTGTTTATTATGTAGTATCTACGATCATTACTGTTGCTTTCAAGGTATTATGCATTTTAAGATTTGGAAATTTTAAAAGTCAAATCCCAAGTGACACTGTAATTCTCAAGATGCATACTAGTAACATTGATTTAGGGCTTGAAATTTAATTTTAATTGTTTATACAAAAATAATTAGTACAGTGATTACTCAAGTTCCCCTTTAATGGAATTAACCCACCAATAATAAAGTTAAAGGAGAAATGGTAATTCAATTAAAACAGCTGTTAAAGAGTGTGAGCATACACAGACAAAAAAGCCCTCATCATTTTCTTTCAATTATTTGTATTAACCTACCTCTTGGAAGTAATTCTGTTCCTTTTGTTTTATATGCATAAAAATTAAATTAACTATTGAAATAATTAATACATAAAGTGAGTTGAATTTTATGATTATAGCCTTTACCTAAGGATAGTGAACGCTATTTTTGTCTCTCAGTGCTACTTGTTTTAATAGTATAAAGGACAGGAAATTTGTGAAATTTCAATCAATATTTACTATTAAATTACATTTTCGTTGTATACATGTTTTAGTCAATTAAAACATCCATATTTTATGTTTTAATTCAGACTTCAAAAAACTTAAAAGAGTTTGCAAAAATAAGATGAATTTTGACTCTTCAAAGATTATTATATATTATTCTCCTCTCAGTTATTTGCAAAGTTTATAAAGGAAAATTACAGCAGTAACCTTTATGGCATATTTTGCCAATTCCTGCAGTTTTACTAATGGAGAAGAATAGAGGAATTTGGTATAATATAATTTTATTTTTTGATGAGAATTCAAAATATTTAGTTTTATTCAAAGATTAGAAATTGAAGCAAAAAGAAAGTTTATTTGATAATTTTATAGAGGAAGTTACGTATTTCACTCTTAAACTTGAAAATGATTTGACTTGACAAAGTATTTAAGAATGAATATTTAAATAAATTCATCCTGTTTATGGAATATATCTCATTCAAGTCATGTTATTCTATCTTCTTTATATATGAAATTAATTCTCATATTAATTTCTACTTCTGAAAAGTTATTATCTACACTTATGGAATAAGAAGCACAAGTGCAGAGAGATTTAGATACATTTCCGAGTACACATTGATAATCTACACTTTGAAATGAGTTTTGCTTGATTTCACATTCTAAACTTTTAAATGTGACTCCACCTCAAGACCTCTGAACATAGAATGTTTTCAACTATAGTAAGAGTATCATTTTGTAGTTTTGTTTTCTTTTTGTAATCTCTGCCACATCTCTGTTCCAACACTTAATCCTTTTACAGCATCTAATCTTTAGTCCTTTTTTCTATCATTTCTACATCTCCCCATTTTATCTGAGAAATTACTATTCCTAGACACTGGGGTTCTGTCCTAACTCTTTCATGTTATATATGAGGAAATTGAAATCCAGGTACTTAAAATTGCTTGCCTTAAGACCTGTAGCCAGTAGATGGTGAAATTACATATAAAAGTATATTTTCTAGAAGTTTTATTCTCCTGAGTTATTTTCCTCCTCTTCAAGTAATGTTTATTCTACTGTGGTAGAAACATGTCAGTCTAAAACTGTTTAAGAATAAAGTCTTAAAACTTGAAGGATTCATTTGTGTTTTTGAGCACTGAAAAAAATTGGGAAAATGTAAGATGTGGTTGCTTTATTTCTATAGTAAATAACAATTAAACTACTAACTAAATCAGTATCATAAGTGATAGCTGTTGTATAATCTATTTAAAAGTTTAATGCAGTACATATATATTTCTTTCTCAAGTCATAGCTCCCTGACATTTGGATAACTTCTTGAGCAGAAATCCCCATTGATAATTGAGGGAAAGAGCCTCCTTAAATTATGGCACTCCCCTAGTCACTCCTATGAGTCATCTATATCTGCATTTATCCAGTCAGTGTGAAAATCAATAAATGAGGAGAATATTGCAAATTTTTTTATTGATAAAGCTTGTATTAATGCACATCTTTTCTTAAAACATTACATTTGATTAGAATCCAGTTATTTGACTCCAATAAAATCACAGGAAGTCTGAGAAAGATAATCTTTCTGTGTGTTCAGGTTAAGGAAATTAAATTGATGGAACTCTTGTCAGTATCTGCCTCAATTAAATTCTATTGTCATTCCTGAAATAGAACAATTCTCTGGAAATTAAAGTTACTCTTTTTTATGTAGTATTTGGAACTAAACGAAATGAATGAAATCATGTAATCTGAAAAATCAGTTTCATAAGAATTCTAGGTTAGTATGAAATATATTTATCCAGACACACATTAGCTTGGTACATACAAGTATATCATTTTTTTTTTCAGTTATACCTGTCCAATGATTTACCCAGAGAAGTCAAAATCTGACATTAACATTACAAGTTCTCTTTGTAATATCTGAGCTTCTTCAGGGTGGACTTTCAGTACATTTTACAGAATATATCACTGTCTAGCATTTGAAATGAGATACTTCACACTTCTTTCTGAGTGCTTGTTCTATCTCTACATGTATTCAAACATTTATAAAATTCGAATGTGACCTGCTATCTGTCTCCAGAAGAATTCACCAAATAAAAGTAGGCACTGCTTCCTATCTCTAAATATTATTCTAATTAAACAAATTTGTAATAAACAAGATTTTTATCAGGGAAACATTGCTATATAGAACCCTTAAGTATATTTTGTGCTCATTTATATACTCTAATCAACTGTTGAAGTATGCAGTTTATAACTGAAAACATAAAGGTCATAGAAAACAATATAATAACACAAATATATTAGAATATATATGTAGTTCATAAAGTGTTTTTCCCCTGGAAAACAATTCTTACTCACAGATCTGAATGGATAAGACACACATTTCATTACATGAGGTTATTCTCTGATGGCAGTTGATAATGTAATGGTAGAGTTAACGTGATTTAAGTCAATAAAGGATTTATCTCCTGGAAATATTGGGAGACCCATGGATTTACATTCAGTTTTATGTTTATTTTTTATGTGTGTGTGTTTGGAACTTTATAAATTTAACGCGTAAACACTGAAAATGTTATCTACCATCTATCCTATGGATCATTACCCAGAAATATAATAGAAAGTAAAATGAAGTTGATACACAGAAAAGTACAAAATTAAAATCTCTTACTTCTTTGTTAAATTTTTCTAGTTTATGCCCTAAAACTAGGAACTTTAATATTCCCTGTGGATTATTTACCTTATTTTTCTTTTTTTTTTTTTTAATGACCAAGAAGGTAGCTTTAGTTAAAAACAAAAAGACACAGCTACAACAAATTCTATTTCAAATGATTTTTCAGATACAGGAAGGTTCAGTATGTGAGTAAGTACCATGTTCAAGGTAGCACGTTTTTATATTTTGCTTTGATCAACGATTATAAGAAAGTTACTTCTTATATATAGGCCACATAAGCAGAAATAGTCTTAATCTTTAACTTTCTATGCCAATTAAAACTCTAAAAAATGAAAACATTTTAATTTCCAAGTGATGATAATTTAAATATCACCAGCATTGGAGTGGCCTGCTTTAAAAAAATCACAATCTATTATCTCAGTGATTTCCATGTATTTGCTGCCCTAGGTTCCTTACTGAGAACTGAGTTTTTATATAAGAACAAATACAGTGCCTGGAAGGCTTAAAGTTGTTGAGGAATTGGCTTGTAGAATTCATTGGAGAAAAACCTATTTTAGCCCATCCTGAATGAACCACAGCGCAGCAAAGAAGTTTGCTCTCAAGGTGCAGGAGAGCAAGTTTCTCTTCCTTATGAGCTATAATTGGTGAATGCATTACTATTTGCAACCTTAAAGAAAAGGTACTATCACTTTTTATTAGCTTCATCATAGATGTAGCAGTAACTTACTTCACTCACTGGCTGGTTATGGCATTTGAGTGCCATGGTTTATAGGAAAGACAGAGAATATTGTTCTTAGTTAGAAATGCAAACATTCTCTTAGTTAACAGGCTTATAGCCAGAAATATTTCCCAGGGATAAAATTATAGCAATCTATTCATTTATCAGTGAGATGATTTTCTGTAAAGTGGAACTCTAAGCTACAGGTAGCACAGAATACAATTAATTAATTCCTAGATTTAGAATTTAAGAACTTCATTAAAGTAAATACATGCCAGAGTGAAAAAGTTACTATAAATTTTGAATGATACAGTAAATTTTTATAATTATAAAATCGCTAACAAAAGATAAATGAATATAAAATAATTTCCTGTCAAATTAGCGGTGCTTTAAAAACATGTACAAGCTTTTCTCCTTCCTATTTTTTAAAGAAAACTATATTTTTGCTCATATCCATTTTACTTAAACATTCTGCTGACTGTCCCTTATAAATTGTTCCTAGTGACAACGAAATCTGTAGGTTGAATAATTGTTTGAATAGTTTTAATTTGTGGTGAGATTCTTTTAATAGAGTCATATTCTTAGCCCTGTAATTTTCCCCTCACTTACTCCTTCCAAGGTCTTTCCTGTGTAAATTATTAATATTTTGTGACACTTCAAAGTAAAACATTTGCTTTAAAAAAATCATGATTGCTTCTGTTTCCTTCATTACATTGGGTGTCATAGAATGTAAAAATAAATGGAACATTAGATTCTAGTTAGTGAATCCAGATATATCCACAGGTCTCTGGTTTGCCAATTCCCAACTGAGAAAGTCAGAAAAATGTGATACTAGAAGAATCAGGATGTATCAGTGTACTTTGGAGGATTTATTTATCCAGAAAGTCCAAGATTATATTTTGCTACCTTAGAAATGCGGAACCTCACAAGAAAGATGAGATAAAATTCTAAAGATAGAATGCAAGAGAAGTGCTGTGCTTGTTCATGTGCACAGTGGGGTTCCAGTGTATGCATGCCTGCAGCATGTACCTGATTTCTTTTTCATCTTTCCACCAGTGGTCACTTAGCCACCTGGCATAACTAACTGCAAAGTAGAAAGCTCAAAGAATTCTGTGCTAGAGTCAATTGATCCACAGTGTTTATCTTCATGAATTCTACATGGTGTTATCAAGATGAGATGGATTCATCTTTTAGGTTGTTATTCTGTTATTTTTAAGATGTAAGCAAAATGTATTGCAATATATCAAATAGTAAAAATGGGCAATTCTGTTTTTCCTATTGATAGTAGAATGAAAGTTTCCAACTACATAATTATTTGGAACCATATTACTGGTTGTTTTTCTCATGAAAGAGACTACTTTCTTTATAAAAAGAATACGTGCTTGAAGTCTGAATGTTTCTATTTTCATTATGGGTTATACTGATTAAAAAATGAGCTCTTTTGGGCATCAGCTGCCTCCTTGGATAAAGACACTGATCTGAGAAAATAAAATTTTTGTTACTTTTATAAATAAGAGACAGGCTATATCAAGGTTTAAGTATATGCAGAGTAGGTTCCTAAATGGGAAAAGTGATAGTATATTTTTGAAGCACAAATGTCACAGCCACTACCACCACCACCAATTTTCCCTTTCACCATATACAATAAGATATTAACACAATCTTTTAAATGACTTAAAAGAGTTATCAAAAGCTTTGAACTCAGTTTAAAGAGACCTCATCTCTAGGTCAAAGCCGTGTATTTCATTTTCTCTCAAGAAAAGAAAACACACATACTTCTCACTGCAAAATAGGAAATGAGTTGTGGAATGATTTCCCAAAGGCAAATTTCTTAAAGAGGAATTTATGCAGGTGAAGAAATGATTACAAAAAACTATCATAACCTGCCTGTGTTTATTTAACTACCCACATAAACACTGCAATCTTTAATAAAATTTAACTTTGAGAGACTTTGATCAATAAAAGCTTCTCAATCAAAGAAATTTTGATTAATCTTTCATTGATTACTGTGTCTGAATACCGTGGACTCTAAACCCATGTATTCTAAATTAGTTCATCTCATGATTATTGCTGCCATGGCAGTGAAAAGGAATAGCATAAAATAATTATGTGGAATTAGAGCTCAGATTTGTTTTGTTTTTATTTTTATTTTGCTAAAGTACTTTGAAAGCACATCAAATATTTGTAAGTTACTTACTCATTATTTGAAATCGTGTTTAACTTTCCTCTGTTTAGAACATTTATAGATAGTATAACATTTGCAAGATAAGTGTAATATCTGACATATTAAAATATATTTCTTAATTAGGAAAGAAAATAGACATTTAACAAAATCTGAGCAAACATATCTGAGCAATCTGATATCCTTGTTATTTCTGAAATACTTACATTCTTCACCTATACACCAATTTTACCAAGCGACTATAATAAATTATCTTGTTACCAATTAAAGTTATCTTTAATGAATTTGGTCTGCTATTTACATAAGCACAGCAAGAATAAGTCATATAATCCCCTAGTTACTTTTGCTGTAGCTTTTCATAAGAAAACTAGATTGAACATTTATGAGCTCTTAGACCTTGGGAGCTATATCAAGGTCTTCACATCCTAACTGCAATACCTGTAAAATCTAGGTTAACTTCTCTCTTCCTGAGGTTCCCCAAATATCCTGATGTTTCTGGGTCTGTCAAGGGATCACATTCCTAATTCTCTTGATGGGACATTTGGAACACTATAAACAAGGTATTTGTTTGATTTTTATTTTTGGTTCCTAAAGTCAATCAGTTCCTAAAAGTGATTGCTGTTGTATCTTAAATTTGACACTCCAAAGTCCTTCAATCCTACTGTAAAAAAACAAAACAAAACAAAACAAAAAAACATTGGATTTAGGCAATAACAAGCCATTGCCACAAGAAACAAGAACACTTACTAAGGTCTTTGCTGTCAGATCTATAAGGAAGAGAGAAAAGTAAATGGTCATTCCTGATCACAAAAAGTGCAGTTTTACTGGATTATTGCAGTTGTCAGTTTAAAAAAAAGTCCTTAATTGGATGAAATAAGAGAAACAATAATATTTTAAATCAAGCCATATAGTTGTTATACTTTTCCCCATTAGGTCATTCTATTCCATACAATTAATCATTGAACTTGACATCTGCTAACTTTATAAATCCAGTTTTTCACAACTTCTGTAATTTCATACCCAGTTCAATTTTTTAATAATTTTGCCAAAGTACTTTCGATGAATCTTTCTGAACTCAAAAAATATCAAAATAAGTGGATCCTATTAATGGTAAAAAAAAAACCTTTAAAATGCTCATACTAAAGATATCAATTGACAAGGAAGTTAATTCAATTCTGTGTTATTCAGTATTTTCAGAAAGCAACCAGAAACACATCAGACATTTTTAGGAATTTTATATTATTTTAATATAACTCTTTTGATATGTCGATTATCATACTTCATAATGAATGTAATGTCAAGATGACTATTAACATTTTTGACAATGTTGACTATAAATTTTGCCATATCAAATGAGACCAATTTGTACAATATTGTGACTTCCCTAAAGAGAGAAAAGTTCTTCATGAGGGATATCTCAGGAGCTCTCTGTGATTTCCCATATTCTCCTGCAAGATAAACCTCATATAAAATTTTATTTTGGGAAAGTTTGAAAGATTTGCCAAAGTATTTTTAAAAGTTTTTAACACACACATTTAGAAAAAATATCAAACAAGCTACAATATGCTATGAAGTCTGATAATGAAGTAACCACTTTCAGCTTAAGATGAAATCTGCTCTTTTCTTCAGAAATACATTTCTGTTACCAGGTTCGGCATTTTTTTTTTTTTTTTTTTTTGGCATTTTGTCTGCTAGGTAAAAGATTTCAGACAAGAGGTGGAAAAGTGCTGCAAAGCAGGTAAGTTTAACACCCTCAGAGATGCAGCAACTTATACCCAGAGTGGGATGCAGACTCTACCACTTTCTTCCTTGGGATTATGTTTCTCTGATTGCTCTTTGGAAATCTCCTTTGGGCTGGTCGTTTCAGGGTAATGACAGGTGTGGTTATATAACCTGGGTCTTAATGTGCATGTTTTTACCAATACATGCCTAAGTGAAGGAGGCAGTGGTACAAAATTTCAATGTTAATTTTACACTAATTATTCCTACTAGCTACCTCAGATCACTAGAGATCATTTATTCTGAAGATTCATTTTCAAAATCAAAATGTCTGATGGAATTGGGATAGTCGTACCTAATTGTTCCATAACCACACAACCGAAGAGGACTCATTTATAATTGAAATCTGATTGATCCATCCAACTACATTTATTTAGCTCAATATAAAATGGAAACTAGTTTTAAAACAATATTTCAATTTATTTCTAAATTTAGAGTCATATTTTTGTTCCACATTTCCTAATTTTTTAGAAAATTAAAATGACTCCTCCATCTGTCATTATAAATCAAGGCAAAATAACTTCATAACAGCTTGGGTTTAAACTGGCTTTTTGCCCCCTTTTCCTTCTTTCTTCAGGGTCTCATCTATTCCAGTTAACTCTCCAAACTCTTTTCTCAGGCTTTTCTTGACTCTCAGACAAGGAAGATATTAGAAAAGTTACCATTACTCTCCAATCTGGTTGAAATTTTATCTCCACAGGTGACCTCAAATAAAGTTCAGATAAACTCTCCTGAGGGCTGGTGACAATCCCCTAACCCCAGAGCTTCACGTGTCTCTTTGACTATATTTTGATATCAAGTCTATTTCTTTTTCTTTTTCTTAACCTGGTTGGGTTTTCAGGAATTAAAATCTCCTAGGGACCAATGTAGGTATAAATCATCCTTGGCATTACCAATATCACACAATATAACAGGATTTTCTAAAAACATGGCCATAATTTTTGATTTTCTGAGACTGACCATGATACTTTGCGTTTTTTTTCAACTTAATTTTTATATAAGTACCAATAAGTGAATTTTCAATTGAGAGCTCCCCTCAATAATGTTTATTTTCAAATTAGAAATTTGACAATCTTAAATTAACTCAACAAAACAAGTAAACATTTTCATAGCTTAATATATCCAAATAAGTTTTATCCTCAAGGTAAGAAACTACGAAAAGATTCAGCGTACTTGGATAGTTTTAGCTAATCCTTGGTTCTCTAAGAGCCAATGATCCCACCATTTTAGTGGCTTTTCAGCTTACAAGATTTCCCTAGCAACAAGCTCTACTTAGAGGTCAATAAATGGTGGAAATGTTCAGCAAACCGAGAATTTTTTTATAAATACACACACACACACACACACACACACATATACACACAGATATACGGAGGAGGCAGAATCCAAATCTTGTATACATAGAAGACACAACCCATAATATAAACTAACATGGCCAGATTCTGTTTCCAAACCGGACAACAAAAATGTGAAACAAACATGAAACAGCACAGATAACACGGACAATAACAATGGGATCTTAATTTCTGTGCTACTGCCCTATTTTTACCTTAGTTCCCAGAACTTAGAGCCAGCAAACTGCCAGACGTTAACTTGAGAAGAAAATATTGTCTGATGCCATAAAGCAGTCAATTTTGACAGACATTAATGATAATTACCAGGAGAGCAAGAGGACTCCAACAAAGGCAAAATAATTTACATAAATATTTACTTCAGACTGATAGTGGAGAAATAGGAGAAAGTATTAAAAAGGGAGACGAGACAAGGGTCAGAAAAGCCAGAGTTAAATGAATAAAACCAGACAGACTAGAAACCGCCTGGAGACTCAGATTGCCTGGGCTGCAATCGGGTTGCTCTAGTTCAGTTTCAAAGACCTGACCAACTAGGACTTATGAACAATCAATCAACTCACATGGAGTATACAATGAATGGGGTCCAGGCAGGGGTATCATTGGCTGTTCAACAGCAGAAAAGTGGTTTCTTCCATGGGTCCTGGTTTAAGGGGGTTCTTCAGGAACTTAAAGGGAGTCCCATTTGGGATGCCATATGTAACAAGTCAAGTAGTTCAGCCAGAGGACCCCATATATATATATATATATATATATATATATATCTTACTGGATACATAAAGTGCAAATATCTTCTCCAATTCAGTAGAATGTCTTTTCACTTTAAAAATAAATTCTTTTGCTGTGCCTAAGTTTTTTTATTTTTCAGTTTTATATAGTCCCATTTGTTTATTTGTTTACATGTGGCCGTCCAGTTTTGTAAATAGCTTTTATTGAAGATACTATTCTTGCGCCATTATATATTTCTTAATTCCTTTGTTATCCTTTAGTTTTCCATATATGCATGGGGTTATGATTTCCAAGCTATAAATTTTGCCTTATTGACCTGTGTGTTATAATATTCCACTTTGTCTCCTGTTAACTTCTTTGACTAGAATTCTATTTTAGCGGATATAAATGTAGTGGTTCCTGCAAATTCTAATAATAATTTCTTTTAGGAAGAGTAACTGTGGCTAAGGATAATTTTGCAATTTTATATAACAAATTGTTTTACAATTTGTTAGTTTTACAATATGCTATAAACTGGGGTGAATTATAAGGACAAAAAACAACATGTAATATTTTCAAGATGGAATGTCACTGCACAAACAGAATTATTAAAATACTGTAGAACTGGAGATATGAGTGTGTTTTTGTTTGAAATGAAAAGAAAATAGAAAGCCTGTATAACATATGAAAACAGACTGGTTAACATGTAGAATAAATTATATTTTAAAATGTTAGAAAGTTTACCTAGAAAAGGCTAGGAAGAAAGGAGACATGGAGGACAGTAGAGTTGAAATTCAGAAAAGTAAATGATGGATAGAGGGAATGTAAAAATCACTAAGGCTGAGTGAAGTGGATTTAAGTAAATACATCAGAATATTTCAAGCCAGGAACTAAAGTATTACACTAAAGAGAAAGGTGTAGAGTGACTTTTCAAAGGACAGCTCTAAAAGGCTTGAATTAGGCATTAGTGTGGAAACTAAGCAGTCAAAAATGAATAAGTACAAAATCTCCTTGGGTCATTTAAATTCACTCTAAATGTATATTGAGTATTTTACTTCTTGAGAGATTAATTCTTTTAATCAACCTGTTATATCTTCATGATTAACATGAATATAGAATTATAAAAATGATGAGACTTTTAATTTTGTAATTAGGTTTTGATGATTACATGAATTAAATCCTGCTTTTTGTTTGCAATATAGTGCTTTGTAAGTATTACACATGCTCTTGTCATTTACTTAGACTTGGCAACTGTGCGCTTGCATAGATAAAGGGGATTTTTTAAGTTGTGGAAAATTTTAATTTAACAACTCTAAATACTCTTCAAACAAAAAACATATTTTGCATGACTAATTCCCTCAAATATTACTTTAAATTACAATGGAAAATCTCTATATGATTTCTTTTAGATAGCAAAGGAGATAAAGTACCATTTTCTAAAATATGTTAAGAATGGCTCCAATTTTCTTTTGAAAAAACTGACTTATCTTCTACACTCACGTAGATTAAAAGGATATTTTTGATTATGGAAAACATTTCAATAAAATTTCTTATAATCTTCAAACTGTATTTTAAGTAAAAAATTTGTATATTGAAATCATACAATAACATATTAAAACAAAAGTTACCTTTTTGGAATTTGACAACAATTTCTGTGTTCAATGAAGTTAACCATCAATATAAGTTTTGATTATGATAGTGTGCAAGTGGACAATTAACTAAAATATTAGCCTTGAGAAAAAATCTAAGTAGAGGAATTTTGTTTGACAAAGATATGCATCAGAAATCTCAGGGATTTGAAAAGATAGCATTCAAAAAATTTTTCTAGATTTTACCTAAGTGCTTATTTCTTATTTAGTTCCATGGATACAGAAGTACTTTAAATATTTATGAGCAAAATGAAATGAAATAATTTCCAAGTATGTTGCTTTGTGTATTGTAAGATTTCCACAAAAGTGAAACATTTCTTCCTAATTTAAATTAAATTATTTGTTTTCTATTTTCCATTTTGATGATATATTTCATACAAACCAAATACTTAATGAATAATTGTATAAAATGAATAATAAAATAAGCATCTGTATAATTGCCCAAGCTAGATTTGAAAATATTAAAAATGTTTTTGACAACCTTAAAATATTATGAATACTCTATAACATCTATTTTATTATAGATTATATCATATATTTTATTGTATAAATATAGAATAATGTTGAATTCAAAATAAATTGGATTATACTGAAAATTTTACTACTTTTTCTAACTCAAATTGTATTTGTAAAACTTTTGCATCTACAGTTGAATCTTAATTACATATGATTAGAAATTCATGAGCTAGTGATGTCAATTTTTATGTCATTCAGATGAAAACAATCAGATTAATCAGTATTTATAGAAATTGAGCATTAAGTTCTAAATTTGTCTACTGTTTAAAATTTATTCTAAGTATTATTGAATGGATTTAAAATAAAGACAAATGTAAGTGTCTTTGGAAGTGTCAACTTCTTAAATGATTTAATGAAGAAATGTAAAACCATTTTCAACTGTGAACAAAGAAAAAAGATAAAATTGGAAAAAATATACAAATTCAAACATCAGGCAGATGGATGGAAGAAAAAATATAATTATGTTTAGTATTAATGAAATTAAACTATATAACAAGTTCTGTTTGCCTTGAATTGTGCTTTCTATTATTTTCTTGTGGATCAGTTTCTTGAGTAGAAAATAAGAAAAATAATAAAATCACTTAGAATTCCTCCCTAAGGATAGTCACTTTGTTATTATTAACCCAAATTATTTATCTTACTACTGAAATGGTAAATATAACATTAATTATAAAATTATTAGATTAACATCAAGTTTAAAAAATGTAAAATGAATTTTGAAGTCCACTTTTGAAAATTTGATTAGATGCATTATTAAATTTCTGGTTTTTCAGGGAATATGGGAATAGATAAAGAGAATATAGGCAAATAATTCATAGCTTGTTGTACACATATCTTCTTGAGAATAGCACTATTGAGTACTATATTAGCATATCTTTAATATTTGTAGAGACATATGAGAGATAGTTCTTCTATCACTCTATCTGGATTATAGGAGACAATAAGTTTGAATTTCAATTCAATCACATGCCAGTTGAGTTCAGTAGAATTAAACTGATTGTCCTATACATCAGACATTCTGACAAGGTTCAGGGATTCAAAGATTTATAAAAATGATCCTGATCTCTAGCTATGTGACTAATACATGTTCAAGAAAAAGAGAATCATCTATGTGCTTAAAACTATATATACACCTATAAAGAAGAAACATACTTTCTATCACACATGAGTATATAAAATGTTTTTTTGATTATATTGATTTATATATTTTCCTTATTTTCAATGAATGTGAGCTTGCCAAAGACATTGTGTTACATATGGACAGTGTGTACAAATACACAAAATTTGCCTGCTAATTTTTCAGGAGGATTCATAATACTATGGAATGAACTCTTAAGTATGAATTAATAGGAGAGTCATCAGACACAAGAGAAGGCAAAGAGAAGTCGTCTTGTTTTTATGAAGTTATTCATGAGCAGTAACTCAAGGTACCTGAGAAGGCAATATAGAATATTAAGGGGAATTTTCCAATTATAGCAGTGCCAAGGAAAATTGTTACTGAAATTGTGACTAAGAGGAAGACAATTTTTATGGTTAAGTTTCTCATGAGGGACTAAAATAAAATGCTCAATTAAGAGGGACAATGCATTTCTAATGTACAAGACTTGATGTGTATGCTAATTACTTCTAATCTCCAGCGTTCTTTACTTTTCCATCTATAAATTCAAATTTCTATTTAACTTTTAAGTCTGAGCAATACATGAACAACACTTTGTTTCTTTTTTTCATCTCTTCTTTTTATTTTATTTTATTTTTTTTGGTCAGCATTAGGTAGTGGCATCATTAATAAATAAAATAGATAATTAGCATTTTATAGAATCTATGTGAGGGAAGCAAATTTCTATGTATAAACTGGTAGTTTAAAATTTAGTATGCAAAATGAGTTTAACCATATTTTAGCTATGTGGTATCCCAGTAGGATGGAAATGGGGAAAGACACATCTAATAAGAAGTAGTAAAAGAATTTGAAATAAACGAAGAAATTAATCACTAAAACTATGATTGATAATGGATAATGAAACCATAAATCTCAAATGAGAATGAACTGGAAGCATATATCAGAATTTTATGAATAATTCTTTTTAAAGTGTGTTTTGTTTTTTTTAATTTGGGATTTGCTAAATCCTTTTGTCACTTCATACATTACGTCCGGGATTTTAAAGACTTCATTCAGTAGCTCAGTAGGATGAGTCCTTTGTCATTTAAGATCAAAATTATGTTATTCTAAGTCTATTCCTCCTCTATGGGGAGGAATAGACGATTTGCTATTTAGAGGTTTATTTCCTTAAACCATCGTCTGATCATATATTTTAATTGTTGTTTGTTTTCTTTTGAAATATTATTGAGGAAACATTTCATCATAACATTACATAGGTTTAAGATGTACACATAATTGTAAATCAATATTTGTATATAATATATTAAGTTTACCAACAATAGTCAGATTCTTCACTATTTAATTGACCCCATTTACCAAAGTTGCTTAACCTCCTCCTGCTAATCACTTACCTGATTTTATAAAATAAATGTTGGCTTTCATTTTATTTAGTTCATTTTTTAGGAGACAGACAAATATATAGTTTCACTTGTGATACATAAATAAACATTAACTTTTTTTATAGTTTAAGTTGCTGGTGAGTTTCCCTAAACTTTCATTTAACTTAATTATACCTTCAATTTTGAAGGATACTCTTATTGGATATTGATTTATTTGTTCAAAGGTATTTTTGGAAATTGTTCTTAGTTATTTAGCACTATCATTTTATTAACTTCTTTAGAACTTCTTTAATATTTTCTGAATTCAATTATTTCTGATGAGGTCAGTTCTCATTCTTAAATAAGCTCAATCCAACATACCATTTCTCTCTGAAGTCTTCAAGATTTTCTCCTTTGTTTTGATTGATCACAATATTCCAAATTGTGGTTTACTTTGTGTTTGTCCTTCTTGGGTTTATTAAATCTGTATTTGGCGGTTTTGATCAAATTTGGCATTTGCCAAGCGTTATTTTATTCATATTTTCATTATTTTGATTTTCATCTTCACTCCCTTCTAAGACTCTTATTACATATGTGTTAGATGATGTAATATTTGTCTAAGTTTAAATCTGTTTTTCTTTAACCTTTATCCCCTCTGCTCTTCAGAAGTACGCTGAACATCTTTTGTTGCCATTGGAATGGCAAAAAAACAAAAAACAAAAAAACAGTACGGTGTTTGCAGTGGTGACTATGGGGAAGGGAGGAGGCAGAGCAATCTGAGCAGGAGCAGAGTGGCCCCACCAACATGTAAGTACTATGCGATGACAATGGGTGATTGCATAGTAACGATGTGTGATTCAGCAGGACTTCATACAAATGGCCAGGGATGATGCATGGTATTTTGGCACCTTAGGTGAAAACAAGATTTGTCACCCTTATAGAACCCACTGGAAATATTCTACCTAAAACACACCTCTCTAACCATCCTAGTGCCAGAAATGCCTAATGACTATGCCATTGTTAATGTGGGGAAAAAAGAGACAGTTGCTTTTAGACTCCTTCAACAGCCTGGGCCCAGGGCAACTCCATTGCTCCTTTTGTCCCACATTAGAAATGTCCTTGGCTTATTTTTTTTTTTAAACAGGACAAAATTGACATTTACGTTAAAAATGCAACAATCAGGAAATATTAATAAAATGGTACTGTCCTGTTTAAAATGGTACACAAGGTCAGCCTATTCAGAAAGGATGACATCTTTGATGACTTTTTAAGACGACTTACTTTTCTCTCACTGATGCCATCTTCCTGCTAAGACTATATTCATTCATTAAGATGCATTTCTGTTAGCTCTCTTTCAGATAATTGCTTTGATATCTTTGCCTTTTACAAGCAACATTTATCAGACATTACTGGGAGATGGTCTTTTCTTTACAGCCCACTTTTTTTTCTTCTGTCCTGTTGACATTTTCCTGTTTATTTGCATGAACGGGATCACTGTTCCAAGCTTTTAAATAAATGGCTGTCTTCTCACTGTGTCCTCACATGACAGAACAAGGAGAGTTCTCAGAGTTCTCCTTCATAAGGTATGAATCCCATTTATGAAAGTACTGCCCTCGTAAGTTAATCACCCCCCAAAAAAACTTTACCTCCTCTTGTCATCACATTGGAAGTTAGATATAAACATCTGAATTTTTGTGGGATGTAGTTATTCAATTCATAATGGATACTATGTAGTTTACACTTTATATAACTTATTTGGCTTTAAAACTCTGCTATAATTTGTTTTATTAGTCATGCTTTAAATATAAAGGTATAGACAATTTTTGGACTGCATCACTTGATTGTAAATATAGATTTTGTTTCAAACTATTCCACACAAATATTTCCATTTTGCTGCTTCATTTGTTTGACAGTGAATCACTAAATTAATCTAGTATTTGATTTTCTAATCCTTTTAAAGTCCTAACACTCATGAAATTAAAACTGAAACTTTCCATGGAAAGGAAACTACTTTTTGTTTATTTATTTATAGTTCAGTTCTTTTCCAAAGCTGTGTATTTATTTCTCAGATTATCAAGGTCAGAGTCCAACCACAAAACTTCATGCCAAGTCCTCAATTGTATTCTGGGTCCTTGTTTGTATCCAATCACCACCATCTTTTTCTTTATCTCTTTTCTTTTTTTTTAAAGGATCATCTTAATAAATGTTGTGGCTGGCTGTTTGTGTCCTCTGAAAATGAATGTAGTAAAACCTTATTCCCCAGTGTGATGGTATTTGTGATGGAGGCTTTGGAAGGAAATTAGAGTTGCCTGTGTCCATAAAGCTTGGTCATGAGGGGAAGAGTGTCATTTTAGGAAAAGACACCATAGAGTTTGCTCCTTTTATAAGCACACACACTGAGGAATGACCAAGTAAGAACACAAGTCAAGAAGGAAGACTTTACAAAGAAGAGTCTTGATAATTAATCTTGTGGGCTGCTATCTGTAAGAAAACAGATTTCTGTTTTTTAAACCATTCAATCAATGGTATTTTGTTATGACATCCTGAGCTGACTAACACACTGCATAAGATACATTTTGCAAATCTTTAATCACATTTATGATTCTCAGTAACTTGTTACTTGACGGTTTTAGTTCCTATGATCATTTTACTAGTTTTGTAAGGGGCAGCGGAAACACAACCAAAATAGTGATTGACAATAATAGTTCATTGTTTGCTGATAATCTTCGCAACCCCTGATTTACACCTTTTGAGGTAAGTATCTCGGAGCTAGCAAATTGTCTTTATGCTTTATTCCCTAGTTTCTCTTTCAGGTTTTACAAAAACCATTTAACATTTATCAAGACGGGTTGAGTGAGACCTGCTTTGCATTGTCTTGGAGTAACAGGAAGAATTGTCTGTTTTTCTGTATTAGAGATTGTGACATTTGCCATCATTTTATAGGTATTTAAGATGTTGCCCTCAGGTTAACTGGGAATAGAATTTCAAAATTGCATTGTTAAAACAGATAATTCTTATAATTTTAACTATCTAAGGGATGGGATATATTTTAACTGTCCAAGGTATTCACATAACACCCAATTATCAAATCAAAAAATGATTATTTTAATGTTATTATTTTCAATTATCAGTCATATAAATAAAATCTAAATATGCTTTCAGCCATTTCAGCACCCTAATAAGTACCAAAGATTCTCTAATAATTGTTTCTAATGGTGTTAGCCATATTGGTGACCACTGAATATTCAGTTTTTATTCATTAATTTATTAATATACCTTCTTTCTTTCTTGAGTAAACATAGTTTATATCATTTTCAGATGTCATAATTATGAAATTTTAAGTTAACATTTCTACCTTATTTTAGTCAACGAGAAATCTGTATTTTAATATTTGAAATAAAAACATACATTCATTTTATTTGCTTCCTGTTGTGTCTGTTTTTATCAAACCAGATAATAAATTTAAAAATCATAAATATGTGGAAAACACAAAGTATTGAATATGAATTCATCCCTCAGGTCAAAGTTCCACTTGAGTACTGTCCATAAAAAAAAAAAAAAAAGCTTTCAAAAGTGGCTGAAAAAATCACAGTTGTTCAACGTTCAACAAATAAGTACCTATACTTAGCACTTGAGATACCAGAATGCCTATGGCATGATTTCTATTCTCACTATCTCGTGGATAAAGAGGATGGGTAAACAAATAGTTTTAAAGCAATATAGCAAATGCTTTATGTACAAAGTGCTCTAAGAGAACAATAGAGAGAATATTCTGCCTGAGAAAATTAAGGAGGAATTCACAGAGGAATTGACATTTGAAAGGCAAAATTGTACAGGCAGGAAAATGATCAATGTTTTTCACAGATACTTGAGAGGAAGGGAAGAAGAAGTGGAGTAATAGGATTTTTTAGGGCAGTAGAATTATTGTATAATATACGGTTGAGGTAGATACATGTCATTATAACTTTGTCAAACCCGGCAGAAACTACAATACAAAGCATTAACCCTGATGTTAACTGTGTTTCAGTTAATAATAATGATGAATATATTACACTAATGCCAAATAAGGCAAACTGGGTGTAAAAGGCCAAGTGGTATAACTGAGAATTCTGCGATTTTCACTTATTTTTCTGTAAACCTAAAACTGCTTTTAAAATAATGTCTCAAGACTTTTTACAAATAGGCTGCTAGCCAAAGATGCTGTATGTAGAGCTAGATCAAATGCTAACAGCACTTGGTGTTCTTCCCACCCCTTTACTTAAAGTCTAACTCTTAAAGGACAGATCCCTTCTGAATTTACTTATAAATATAAAAATGAGCAAAGGAGAGTTTTTCGAGTAGCCCAAGTGGTGAAATATAATGATCCCTGGTTTTTGCTATTTCACTTCAAATAACAATTCCTCAATGGGATGAATTCCACATCGTGAGAGGCACTTAGCTCTTGAATCAGAAGCCTGCCAGACTAAAGCCGATTCAATTCTCAGATACGAAAATGTCAATCCAGAGATTTTTAAAAAAGCAAAAACGAAAGTTTAAATTTGTGATGCTGGTAGCAAAACAGTATTCAGTGGTAAGAGACGATCTAACAATTTTCTGATGAGATTTTCCTGCCACCAGGATGTCCAAATGTCTCACTTTTGCCTGGCCCAGTTACTCCAACCTGCAATCAATACAGTGATTCCTCCCAGATACATTCAAGGCATTGTGTTTTCTCTTAATGCTGCCAAAATAAATTTATTCGTTAAAACCAAGTTCAGCTATATCACTGTGGCTATTTTTTTAATCATTGTTTTTATTCACAATTATTTTTCAGTCCACATTTAAGGAGAGGCAAAAGTGCATGATAACAGGGAAAGTCATTCTGAACTACTTGAATATCTAACAAACTATGTCACTAAGAAATACAAGTATTTTAACATGATAGCCCACATTTCCACACTTTAAAAAAATTTGATGACCAAAAAGACAAATATTTGTTGACTTTCTTGACACTAATAGATATGTATATATAATCAACCAACATATTCTTCAGAAAAGAAAATCAAGTTTTCATATCAATAACTTTGTGAGGTCAACTAAGCAGTGCTGAGTAGCACAACTCATTAAGCTTCCATGATATATACAGCCATGACAGCCTCGCCATCTTCCTTCTAATATTACTTCATCCTGGAGCTGTCAGTGTCTCTGCACACTCAGCTCCTTTAGCTCTTCGGTGACAATTCAAGTGCTGTGATCACAAGGAGGAAAGGATGAGGTTAGACAGACATCTTTATCAGACTAAGATGTGAATTCATTAATATGAATATAATATTTATTCAAACTAATTTAAGTTATACAAATATTCAGTCTCATGTGCCCCAGTGGAGTACTGGTTGGGTACACTGTCTCCAGCTGTGTAGAGTCCCATATATCCTAGTTCAAGTCAGAATCAGTTAAATGAGATAAACAAGATGAACAACTAAAATTAAGTTTCAACCAAATTCTGTAAATAAAAGGAAAAAGGACACTATTTTTCTAAATAGAAATGTATATAACAATGGCAAGAATTCAAAAATGTAAAAATTAAGATATCTCCTTTTATTAAATTAATTATTTATGCCATTATATGGAAATGTCTACTTATTTTAGAAGAACATATTGATATTATTCCAGAGTTCAAAGAAAGATTAGAATGAGCAAGATATTCGGATAAAAAAGAAAAAAATTTTTGTGCTGTAAAATTCTAAAACACAGATTACTGATATTTTATTCACAGGGAACAAACCTAAATTACTGTGAATACAAATGAACTAAAATTTTTATCCTGTTTTTGTTTTCTAGATAATAATATTGTCTATGTAAGCTACAAAGTGAGGCCATTTTAATGAAAATGATTATGTGAATACCATATACGAATACTGTCAATTATATTGTTATCTGATTGAAGAACTAGTATACTATTTTGGATCTTTTTTCTGAAATAATTAGGAGGTTTTGATTATTTTAAAATCGTGCAGTGCTTTTATGTAATAATACTCATAAATACCATTTTCTGTTAAAAAGTCAGCAGAACCATGGATGTAATCTAACTCGCAAAAAGGCAAGATTTGTGACTTAGTAGGGAACCCCTGTATAAAGGAATAATGAAATGAATCATTCCTTCTCTGTTTTTTTCTTTCCAAAATCTTCAATGGGAGGTATAGTTTATTTAGAGTCTGAATTACAACATAATTCTATGTAAGCAAGGAATTTTGCAAAATGCAAATATATTTGACTAGGTTTTTAAATAATTGGAATCCTAAAAATGCAATTTATACGAACTGCTTTAAAATCCTCTGAAATGTCTGGGGTATCATTAAAGATTCACTTCTTGTTTTCATTTTAGCAAATTCTGAATTGCTCATGGCTAATATAGTTAAGAAGATAGGTGGTGTAATGCTACACAGCTGCATGGAACTTTATTATGTGGAACATAATACTTACTGAATATGTTAAGTTGTTTAAGCTTTTTACAATATTTTAAAACTTTATAAAATATATTTTTGAAATGATTAAATTTATAATTATTGCATCAATTATTTTCATTTTTTCAATCCATTTCATGTTACTCTGTTCATCTTTGCCTGTCTTTGCAAAATTTATTTTTTTCTGGCCTTTATTTTAATTTAATATCTAACTTTTTATGTATTTGCCATGCTTTATTGTGATATTTAGGAATTTCAGTAAATTGTTGACAGGAAAGGAAAATATTGGATACATTTTTCTTTTTTAGATCTTACAGAGAAATTTCACTGTATCACTGTTAAGTCCAATATCAGCTAGAAGTTGACATAGAAGCACTTTACCTCCTTGGTATTTTTCTCATTGCATGAGATGCAGAAAGCATAATTATTTAATTATGTCTATATTCAATAGTCATCGTTCTGTAAATACATTTATGATTCTTAATAGAATGTCTATATAAATTTATAAATTTTATTTATTTTTCTACTTAACTAATAAATATGCTGTCAAAAGTATAACCTGTATTTGAGATAGGTGGACACAATTAAATAGTTTTCATTGCATGTTTATATAAAGATTTTTCAATTAAAATTCATTGTCTTTAAATCTATTGACTATTAAATTTTTTGTCTTTAGTAGAGCAATATGTTTATAAATTTAAATAGAACTATTGGAGTTATCAACCAATTTTTCTGATTGTAGTTTACTCCCTATTTCCTTATCCCTTAATTTTAGCTCCATTAACTTTAACTCTCGACAAACTTTATAAAGTGCTAACAGTTTTAAAGTGGTTTTTTAGCATGTACATGTATGAACTCAGTTAATAATAAGGGAGTTAATGAAGAGATATCAGTGAATGTAAAATTTTGATGACTATATCACTCTTATTATTTTTATTTCTTTGTATTATCTATAAAATTGTCACTGGCATACCATACTGATAAAAGCTAAATCACATAAAAGGAGAATATGAGCAAAAAGTTTTATTACACTTTCCATTTTTAAGAATTCTACAGTTAAAATGTAAAATTTTGTATCTCTTATAAAAATCAGTGCAGCACTTACAGCCATTTAAAAGACTCCTTCCAGAGCATATTATTTTAGAGACTTAAATTATCAAAAACATATTTCTGAAGGTTACCTTCTCACTCCTTTTTGGAATTGAGAGAAAGTACATTGAATCTATACACAGCTTTTGGTATTATTGCTACATTAACATTATTGATTCTTCCAGTTCATTACAATGATATACCTTTTATTTACTTGTCTTTGATTTCTTTAATAAATGTCTTATCATTCAGAATAGAGATCATTCATCTCATTAGCTACATTTATTCATAAGCATTATATTGTTTTTGATACTTCTGTAAATATGATTTATTAATTTATTTCTTCCCCACAAATGTTGTCAGTTCATAAGCAAATAGATAGACCATATGATACTGAGTGAGATGGATAAAGGAATACTAATCTTATGGTAAAAATAAAGATTCTGCTGTTTTGAAATACTATATTTCATTTCACATGTATAAATAGTCCTGTGAGTTTAGAAATTTAGAGTCTGTGAAACATGCCAATTTCAAGCAGTTTAATCTTATTAACATCTATGATTTCACCACTTAGCTTTTCAATAAATTAAGGAGTACAAAAATACTGTAGGCATTCTAAGATAGAAAATATATTTCAGGTATTGTCTATAGCTGATCTGTGCTGGCTATCTTAATAAAGATATGAGAAATTTCAAACTCTGATGAAGTATAACTATTTTATACAGTATTATTATTGTTATTATTATTATTATATTATTATTACTGAAGCAAAGCATGGGTCTCACTAATGAATAGTTTCATGCATATTACTCTGTAATAAGAAAACAGTAACAACATGAGAGCAAATAAAATTTTCAAAAAAAAAAGAAAAACAACAGGTAAATCCCTACTCATTTTCCTCTCTTCTGAGACATTTGTAAATTTTCATATGAAAATAAAAGAGATGCCAGTTGTTTTAATTAGAAGATGTTGTGAATATAAATAGCTGAACAAAGCAAGGCATTTGACAATAAAAATAAAGATTCCTCTAAAAAGATAATAATAGATTCACTGTTATCAGGAAAATGGACGTAGACCTACTGGAATCCCCACAAGAGGGAAAAATAAACCTTGATACTTCCCATTTACAGAAATTAACTTGAAGTGGATCACGGACCTAAAAGTAAGACTTAAAACTATGTAAAATCTATAAAAGAAAATTTAGGATGAAATTTTATGATGTTGGATTAAATATGGATTTCTTATATGTCACACAAACATAATAATCCATAAGAGCAAAATATTGCTACATTTGACACTATCAATTAACAAAATATGGTCTTTGGTATTTGATACTATTGAGAGATTGTGTCAAGTCACAGATTTAGAAAAATTTTATAAATTTCATATCTGATGAATAGCTTTTAGGATATATACATACACACATACATATATATATGAGTTTTTATAAATAAGTTACATTTCAATAATTAAAATACAAACAACCTAATAATAAGCAAAAACATTTGAACAACTATTTCAGAGTACAAACGACAAAAAAAAAAGAATGAATTTCAAGTACATGCAAGAATACTCAATAATCAGTCATTAAAGAAATGACATTTAAACCAATTAGATGTCAATACATGTCACCAGAATAGCAAAAGAAAAAAAATTGCAGATAATTGTAGGCAACATTATAGTATAAACTATCCTAAAGATCAATATAAAGTTTCAAGAGTAATACTTTCATGGGTTCTTTTTGAAAATTTGTGCTGCTTCCATAAATGCATGATACTTAGAATTTGGTTATTTTTAAAGCCTAGTATTTGACTTGCTACTTCTCAAACCCCTATGTCTGACAAAAAGCTTATATTATTTGTTAATTTATATATTTTTTGTTTGCCTTTTGCTAAAATAGGATTTTGTTAGTTCTCTGATATCTTTTGCAGCTTACAAGTCAACCACTGACATTCTTGACATTGTGTCTATATATTACCTCAGCAAATTGTCAAGAAAATGGACAAATCATGCATAAAGTTTTTACAGTAATCACTTATCTACCTTCTAAAATGGTGTACATTGAAAGTAATGTGTAATATACTCAAACATTTTATGAAGACTACTTTAGATTTTAGATAATTTGGTTGATCGGGTTTCCCTTTGCTCAAAATGTCACTATTTTCTGTGATGAAAACGTATTTACTAAGAAAAGAATATCTCAGAGTTTCTCTTCTCAGACACAAATAAGTTGTTGATTTTTTTCTGAAAATTCACTGATTTAATTTTCACGTCTTTCATTTATGTGACAAAAGTTAATGAAGAATGAGACCAATGTAAGTTTCTCCTTATTATGAGAGATCATGGCAATTTTTTTTATACAAGGTTTAGGGCACTTATGGGATATAGTGGAATAATCATTGTTAATCAAATGTCAAAATTCTATTAAAAGAGTATTGATGGCAGCAGACTACTGAAAATATCTGTTGTAAAACCATAGTTTTCTTTTCATTACATTATATCTAAGGGAGTGGAATCTTTTCATTCTCTTCTTGACTTTTGTAGAAAGAGCAATTGTTATTTAAAATTGTATCTGTATAATAAAGGCATAACTTTACAGTCAGGTCCATTTTGATGTAGTAAGTACAAATGACTGAAAAAAAAAAGAGGAAATCCATATGAAGAAAAAATAGCGAATAGATCCACAACATAAAAACATTTATTTGATCCTAATACTCCTTTTTACAGACTACTACATAAAACATTATAAATGACTGAATATTTTGATGCATTCTGGTGATGTAGGATTTGAATGCAGCTGACGTACAACCTTAGGTCCTGGGTTCACATCCCTGGGCCAATCTGAGCAACCCAGATAAACTAAGTAAAATGAATAAAACTGCTTCTTCTCTCCCTGTCTGTCTGCTGACCTTCATTACTGCTTATACCTTTCTTCTAAAAACAATTAAATATTTGAAATTATTTCTGTATTATTTTTCTATAGAAATAGATCAATATAGCTAAGATGATATCTGCATATATTAAATCACATTGTACTGTACTCTGGTGCATTATAATATATAATTCTACCATAACAATGTATTATAGTATAGCATATCACATTATAGCATATTATGTAAATAAAGTGGTTTAAGTAAGGCCATATTGACTCTCAGTGAGTTTTAATATATATTTCTCTCTCAGGAGGTCAATTTTGATGTTAAAACAACCAAAATTAATAATACATCATATCAACATTTTCAAGTGCACAACTTGCTTATATATTAGTCAGTATCAAACAATGCTAAAATTTCAAATCAACACGGCATTCAAATTAAAAGTGAATTAACTCTTTTAAAATGAGTTTGAGTGTTCATTAAAGAGAAAGCATGGAAAGAAAATTATTTTTTATCAGCTCAACTACATAGATGCTTTTTTCATTTTTATTCACAAATATTTAACAGATTTGTTTTTATGTTTTTTACATTTACAAAAAACACTGAAGTTTTATCAAGAATTTTGTTAATGGTTACACTACATTATTAAAATTATCAATTTTAAAATTTATCTTTATTAGTATAATTAATTTTCACATCCATTAATACAAATCAATATTTACTTGTTTTGAGGAGTTCGTGGTGCTAATTTCTTAAAATTTTATATAATTCACGCTTCTCTAATTTATCTTTAAGTGTGAACACATATATATTATAGATTTAGGTAATTATTTATCAAATTTCACTGAGTTAGTCTTCCAGATGCCTGAGGAAATACTAAGAACCAAAACAGACAAAAGTTTTGAAGACATTTGACATAAAATAAATTAAATTATAGCATAAGTAGTTTATGCTATAAGACAGTAATTTACTGTCAAGTAAATTAACCAGAAGTTATCTGGGAACTAATTGTATATTGAGTGTATGATACAAAATTCCCTGGGTGGAAAATTTTGATATAAACTAAATAAATTAATTAGCTACTTGGTATTAAGTGAATGGAGATTACTTGCTCTTTTGCATTGTGTAATATGCATCCCAATTTTCACTCAAAATTGTATTAAAATAACATCATCCCTCTCTATAAACATAACCATACTGTTACACATACATATATGTCCTACCTAGAAAATCTTTCATAATTGTGTTTATAAACAACTTTCAACTTGCATGCAAACTAGCCGTGGAAAACGCTAGTGTGCATTACAAATTTGCTGTTTTATTTTACTCAGCCCTAATGATTTTCATTATCTCCTTAGCTGATAGAATCCATTTCCAAAACCAATAATCTCCTGAAATCCACTGAGCCACAAATTACTCATTAGAGAAAATTTTCAAAGATCATTACCTTTTCCATAGATTTTCACTTTTCATCTCCAGCAAACTCTCTTACTTGTAATGTTACTCATAATAAGGGGAGGCGATATTATGTAGTTACAGAAAATGGTTTCATTAAAATACAGACCAATGACTTGTTTATTATTAAAATCACTGAATTTTATTAAAAGGAAATATTGCATCATATTGAACCTTAGTTTCATATTTTCAGACCTAATACATTATCACTAAAATATAACGAGTTCTTAATTATAGTCTTCTGATAATTTTTTATCTATTTCATGATTTTACTATAATTTTTGCAGAAGGCTAAGTATGTATGACCATTTGATGAATTTCTTCTTAGAAGTGAATAGTAATTGGTAGGAAATTATTTGTTTAAATTAGGGCATTTCTTATAGAAGAAAATGGCTTTACACATATAACTTATTTTTGTATTTATTGCATAATAAATATTTAATTTCTTAAAAAAATCATGCTTCTATTGATGTGACTCAATAGAGGAAAAGCCAAAATTCTCTCTTAACATAAACTTAATCACTGAATTAAATGGCTATTGCCCTCCAAATAGCTCTATAAATAAAATTCTCAAAATGCATGTAGAAATGACTGAAAATTCATTAAAATCATGAGTACCTTTATCATTTAATACTGTTACTGAGAAAAATTGCATGCCATTTAATAATGTCTTTTTTTTTTAAGGAATAGCTGAAGAGAACTTTCACAACTCATACTTTAGAATCTTGGTTTAAATACTAATGGTGTAATGTATTATTAGCCTTGTGACTTCAGACAGGTTTTTTTTTTTATCTACTCTCCATTTTCTCACATATAAAACAGAAAGTTGATTCTTTACTAAAATGCTTTGCACAAAGTACCTAGCACATAGACATTTAAGTGAATGTTTGACATTTCATTCTTTGACTAACCAGGGCTAATTTAATGTTCTGTGTTTCTCTCTGTTATGATTGTTACCTGACAGCTATACTGCCTAGGATCAAAGGGGTTGAGAGTGTTGGTTTCACGCTTCTCAAGTCTTCATTTCAAACCCAGATACAAGCACATGACTAGGTCCTGGCAATCAGCAGGCATCATGTCAAATGGACTTAGAAGCAGCTGGCAGATAAAAGAAAGAAGGGAGGACTTCTGTTTTTCAAAAATTATTAGAAAAAAAAAATGGAGCAAAGGAGCAAAGACATTAACAAAAAATACAATGTGGGGTATTATTAGAGAAAAGGCTAGTATTAGCCTTTATATACTAGTATGTTTGGTCATTAAAACAATGTCCAGGGCAGTTTTCTTAGTGCTTTGCATATGGCCTAGTTCTCAGTCTTCCTAATGATTCTGTGAAATGCCCAATATCCTTTTAATAAACTCTCTTTCTGCTTAACCCAGCAAGAGCTACTTGAAATGCTTACAAATAAAAACACCCTCTGATGCAGAAAGTGGTCACTGAATGTTAATTACTGTTTTCTTATAAAATGGAGCAAATAGCTCATAGACCTTACTTAATGGAAATAAAATTTTTCATTTTTTAAAGAATGGGGCTGCATTGGACGGCCCTAACTTTCATCTAATAATCCTTGTGATTCTGTGATCTGTCTTATATGTGCTTGATGAGTTTTGATACTGGTTGTCTCACCCAAGAGTAGACATGAATATTCACATATGTCCGTATCACAACCTAAGAACTACATGTATATATGTATAGTACATATCAAAGGCATATATATGTATATGTATGTCAAATACATATATTTCTTAGGTTCCAATACCAAAACACAGGTGTTTATTGTATCTACTCTATTGGAAAGATCAAAAAAAGTTAAAACATCCCAATAAACACAAAAACAACAAAAAATTGGAAAGAACTCGGACAAAAGAAAACTTAATTGTGAGCCTTGAGAAGTCAACATGACAAAGGTTCAGCAATAGTTGCTAATGCTATCTTATACTTTGCAGCTGAATTTTGCTCAAAATAGATAAAATAACATTTGAAAACATTGAAGAAATGACTTTAATTATTTTATGTCATGATTACTCGCATTAGGTAAAACAGCCTGTTTTCAAGCCAGTTTCCTACATAGTATTTGTGCTAATTAATTCAGCCATACAAAGCCATAAAATGAGCACTAAAAAGACATAAAAAATAATTGACCTCCCTAAGGCGACTTTCTTGGCTTTTCCTGGTAGGATATGGATTCATTAAAGTACTTGCCATTACTTGTATTCATTAAAGGAAGATACAATCTATTTTGTCATCAACAAACCAAACAAACTTTCTAACCTCTTACTTAGTTCTTCAATAACATATTCTTTAATTGGTCTGACCCCGACTATCCTTCTTGCTTTTCAAAGGAGAAAGTAGACAGTTCTATGTGTAGTGAAACCGATTCCGCCTGGATGAGCTCCAGTGTGACCTGCTGACTATAGATTTAGAAAATACAGAGTTCAAGTGAATGACATTTATAAATGACTATTGAACTGTTAGAAGTTATAACAAATTATAGAAGTATTGGAGACTGATAATAGATACTTTTCAAATTTTAACTGCTACAAATTTTTTCCAAATAAACAAAACCAAATTTTTTTCATTAGTGAGAATACAAAGTCTCACCCTATAGAATATTAGTAAAATATTCATATAATAAATATGATTGACTGATGCAAGTTTAATATATGAGGGTATTTTTTATATGAAAGTTGGTAGAAAAACACTAACATGGTAATAAAAACAGTCAAATAACTGAAACAGAAATACAGAGTGCTGATAATTAAATAATATTATTTTGTTAAATTTCTAAATTGAACCAATTCTTCAAAAGCTAAGACCTGTGAGTTTTTGTTTGTTTTTCATGAAATAGTGAAGATTGAAGACATACTTCTTTCAGGAACATTGGTACTCTCTGTGAAAGAAGTAATCTGTGGTCAAAAGCAATTTTTTTTTTCTCTCTTTATCCTAAAGATCTAACATAAGTCCTCCAGCTGTCTAATTACCGAATCTTGTTTTACTTTAAATCTAATTAAAATGCCATTGTTATATGGTCCTCCACTTCATAATAACAAAATAGATTAGAAATTCTGTGTGCGTGTGTGTGTGTGTGTGTGTGTGTGTGTGTGTGTGTGCATGTGTGTGGTGGCAATGGTTTCTGATGAGAGTGTGAGTAATAATGAAGGCTTTAGGGATAGCTTTATAATGAAAGGATCTAAAAAGCATGCTTCTCTTCTTTTTAAATTCCATTTTAAAAACCCAAGCAATACAATTTTATTTCATATAGATAACAGCACCTGTCTCAGTGGTCTCTCACTATGTTATAATAATCATTATTTAGTAAATTTTTTGTGTCACTGATAAATGTTCAGATTCTTTCCCCCACATGCTTATAATATTAGCTTGTTTTTACAAGTCCTGAATTGTTATCATATCAATGTCATCTTCTTAAAACTGTCTCTCGGAATATAAAAATTGCAATTAAAACCTTTTTGCATGATTCTGTTGTGGATGTGTCATCCTTTAGCTGTTAGAACCCTGGTAAAAGTATGAATCTAAAAATAGAACATTTAATATGTATATAATTTTGAATGCTTTTTCTGCTTAGATAATTTGTCCAAATCCTATGTAAACATGTTTTACTTTATCATCTTAAATATTCTGTATATGTCTATGCTTTTTCTCATATAATTTTAAATAATTATAAACAATCTCATAGATGTTTAAATAATATGTGACCAATCTCTTCTTGTTTAAAGACTTTAATTATGATCATGTCATTTTTTTTTTTTTTCAATGCATACATTCAGGGCTATGTTTTACTAAATGTAATTTCTGTAGCTATAACTAGCTGGAACTGTTCCTTCTAGACACTCCTTCAATCAGACACTATTGATCTACAAGGAGAGTGCACCCCTTCAGTGGTTTGCACAGTTGCTATGGTTGCCATATTTTTCTGGGAATTGCTTCTATCTATATTGTGTCCCTGGGGCCGTATGAGCTCCATTTAGAGAACTCTCTCATCTTTGCCCCAGAAACAGAAATGCTTTTATAGCTTGGTTTATCTTACGAATTAGAAAAGAAAAAAGCCCAATTTGTATTAAATGTGAAAATAATTTCCAATAGGGAAAATATTTAAAATAAATAGAAATAGTTGCTTAAACTTGTCAAGTCCTACTCGTGTGATGGTTAAAGATGCATTTTTTGACTGGTGTGAATTTATTTTTCTGAAAATCTGGAATCGCGAACAATAGAAATTATTTAGATAAAAAACACTTTTTTAAAAAAGTCACTGGGACCTTTCACGCAATTAACAATATAACCTGAATCATTATTTTTTTTTTTATTTTAGAGTGCCATAACTCATGATAACAACTGCCTATCACATGAAGTCACCTCTCATTACAAATCTAAACTATTATTTAATCTACCTAGTAAATTAAATATCTCACTTTCTGAGGAAAATGACCTAGTTAACCAGCATGTAGTTATTTAGATTAATATTTATTAAACACTAAATTTAAAGTAGCAAAAGAGAAAAAAATCACTCAACCATAGAGAAATTTTTGCAAAATTCAGAATTTACTCACTGAGTCCTCAAACATGTATTTTATTCAGGTATCAGACAGCAAAGAAAAATTATTCACATGCTCTCTATCATTTAAGATATCAATGTTATTATTTCTCATAGAATCTATATTGTTAAATTTATTTATATTCTCCATGATGTGACATTTTGTGGAAAAAGCTGTATCATATTTTCCTTTTTATAAGGAATCCTTATCACAGTTTGTTCCTTACATTATACTTGATTTGTAATTATTTTAGTATTCTAACAATTCTAATCTGTGCCAGGGTGAGGAAAATGTTCTTTCCTCAAATTAGAATAGTTGATAACTAAAGATATGTTTCTTAGAGTAAAATATGGAAGGAAAAAACAGTCCTAAACATTGTTTGCATCTTTAGACTTTTAAGAGTGTTATAAGTAAAAGAACACTTAAAAAGTAATTGAATGCTTTTAGTATTTCTCCTGCTTTATGAAAAGTAAAATAATTTTTATTTTTATTATTTTTATATATTTTGCTTTTAGAAACTAAGGTACAGAGTTTGAACACATCTTTATCTCCATTTATGCCACTTTATCAAAATGCTCCACGAAACTCCCTCAGATTATTTATTTAATCATTTGTCAATTCATTTATTAATTTATCTTTATGCATATTCTTCAATCTCATTTCCCCTTTTCTTCCACAAAATAATGATATTGGCATTTACCATCACAGAGCTTGCAATTTATAATGACAAAATATGTTATAGTGCCAAATTAAACACAAATAGGTTAACAAAACCTAAGAGTATATATATATATATATATATATGTATAAAATAGACATCATTATTGAAATAACACTTTAAATGTTGTAATCCTAAGGAGTATTAATGGAAGAAAATACTATAGAAGGAAGAGAATGCAATAAAACTGTAAAGATTTTGTAAAAAAATATTTTGTAAAAAAAGAATATTTTAAAACTAAGCTGATTTATCAAAATAGACAATTTCTAGTATGGTATGAGTTATAAGGAGATAAACTATGAAAATGTGAGGCAGAAAAATAATTGTGTAATATATATGGAGGTGCTGAAATGTTGAATGTATGCAATCAAGATAAACTGAAACAACTCAATTTAAAACACAGTTGAAAAACAAAACAACCTTTGGACATTGATAGAACTGTGATTACCAGAGAAGAAGGGGGGTTTTGTTGGGAGGAAAGGATAGTAGTGGTCTAATAACCAGTGGTAGACTATTAAAAAGAGTGATGAGAGTGGAGTGCTATTATATATATGATGAAGAGTAAAGCTGGGTGTCTAAAGCTTAAATTGTTCCACATAATGTTAGCTCCATAAGGAAAAAAAATTAAGCAAATATCTAACATTTTCTGTTATTAGAGGAATTAATGAAGTAGAAATATGACATTGACAGATTTCTCTAAATTATTTGGGCTATTGTCATTTGATTTGATCATTTGTAGGTGAATTGGGCAAAGAAGTATGGAGGCTTTTCTGAATATTGCATAACAATAACTATCTTCAAGAATGTGTTTGCAAAGTTGAAGTTTTTTATTCACAGGAGATTATCACTTAAATGGCACAATTCAGCTTATGGTTACATAACATACTTTATATATGCATCTGTATTTACTTTTAGTTTGTACAAATACATCCCTCAATTAACAGGATATCTTAGTCTTTAATGAGAAAACACCAGGGGAACAGATGCTAACTAATCTCACTTACTGCAATATGAGGCACCAGACCAGCTAGATAAACATTTCACAGGAGGTGCATTTTAACAGACATGGTCACTCTTGTTTAATACACACCTGTGACCTATACTTGAAAGAGCAATTTGGAAAATAAAGTAAGAATTTCGTTTGAAGAGATTCGTCACTATATTATGCATCCAGTCTCCATCCCACATACATTCCATTCTCAGGAAGAAAGATGGTTATTACTGACGACCCTTCCTTCCCTTGAGTCTGTTAAGAGAGGCTGAAGAAAGTCCCTTATAGAGTCAATTTTGTTAATTTTAGTAGGGGTACAGGGTTGTGCGTTGCGTTAAGATCTTACATTGATTAGAGAAAGTAAAGACAAAAAGCTCACTCTGAGGTGGTTGAAGAAATTGAGTAAAAGAGGACGAGAGCAGGAGCACGGACGATCAAGTGTGCTCATGAGTAAGAGAGATGTTCAAGAATTGAATTATGAGAGCCACTGAGGTCTCAAGGGGCTCTCTCATTCAGAAGAGACAGAAATCTGAGACTTACTGTTCAGCGGTGAGCATGTTGGGAGTCTTAATACTATCTCTGTGTCTGTGTTTTGTATGTCAAATCCACAGGACAATGGATCATGCCCCAGGGTTTCCAGCTACACATCTGAACTGGCCTACAGACAGCTCACTAAGATGGCTTCTTGACAGACAGTATCCTTCCTCCTAGTGCCCATGCCCCACCCAAATTTACTGTCACCTCTGCCCAAATAGTCCAAGGTCAGTTCGGCTTGGCGGGGAGGTCCAGTGTTCTACTTCTGTTTTCTGCCGTAATAGGGACATAGATACAGTCACAAAAATTGTCAAGTTTTGGTGCACACATTCTGTGACGTTAGATTGAGCTTGCCATGGATATACTTGCTTTCGGCTATCATTGGCATAGCATATTCGATCAGAACTGTGAAGGAGGAATTGCTCATGCACCTCTGATTCAAGGATTGGGTATAAGTTGGTGATGAGATTGAAATCCATAGGCGCAATGCGCTGCAATTCATTCTCGTCTGCCATGAGTTGAAGTGATCAGCTCCCTACATGCAGGGTGGGAACTTTTTTTTTTTTTTTTTGGTAGTTTGTAGGAAACAGAGACTTACTTGTAGGCTGGTCCCAGGAGCTTATAAAGGTCTTCATGAAATCTGCACTGCCCCCCCGCCCCCAACTCCCACCACTACAGCTGCCCCTAAGAGAGCCTGGACCCAAGGGAGCTTGACAATAAGTAACAAATAAAAGGAAAAGTGAGACTTCAGAAGAATTTTTGTTCGGTGTTAGTCCTTTAATAGCACTATTTTCTTCTTTTGGAGCAAAGGTCCCCATATTTTATATTAAGTTTATAGCTGACCGTTATCTGTTTATGTCTCCACTGATGGCAGAGGAAAGAATGAATGATTTCCTTACTGTCTGGTTTGTTTGCTAGTTTGGTTTGGTTTACTTAGCTTTTGTTACCAAATATATTCACGTAACAGAGAATGAGAAATTAGAAGTTTTAAATGCCTCTAGCTTAGAGGGAAAATTCCCACTACCTGATACAAGAATAGTAAGAATGCCAGATTTCTCAGAATGAGAGAAGAAATACAAGTGATCACCAATGAGAAAATAAATTACACACGCTAACGAAGTCTAGTCAATTGTCCCCAGTGGGTGTCTCTAAAGAACTCACAAACTCCACAAAAGCAGCTTGCTTTTATTATCTGCCAAAGAAGAGTGTATCAGCTTGGTGAATGCCAGGACCAGTGGCAAAAGTCTAATTATATTTATGTCAGGATAGGAGGAACTTTGTACCTTGTACCTCTTTTGCTTTGTCATCTGCTTTCAATTCTGCATTCAACAGAAGCAGCTTAGCTAATGAAGAAAGAGAAATAGGAAAAATAGGAAGGTAAAGAGAGAAAAAAGTGTCGATTATGTTTGTTTCCAAAGGCTTGGCTAGAATCAGGCTTGAGCAAGACAAGGTGAAAAGATTTAACTTAAAGCTTGGAGACGAATTATTACGTTATATAAAGTATATTGATTACCTGACAATATTCTTATGTCAGGAAATGATCACAAGACTTTTTATTAACTTAGAAGAATTGAAAATGTGGTTAGATTTGGCTTAGATGGTATCAAAGTAAGAAATGATGAAGAAAAAAGTTCATAAAGGAAGTTGCGATAGAGGCAAAGAGTTCCTCACGATTCTTACTTGTTGAGCACACTATGACATACATGCATTGATTTTTCTAGTAAGCTTATTTATAAATTGACCCAAAATAACAAGAATATGTTTTTTAGGAATCTATGTTCTGTGAATTCATCACTATAAACATATTTTTTGTAATTTATTTGTAGTATATCTGAAACAATAAATTGCTACTTCTTGAAGTTCTGAAGTATTTAGCAACAAAAATATTGCAAACTATTTTTTCAAATTCATCTGTATAAAATGATTCATTTACCACTTATCCAGAGATTTTAAAATTTATCTGTCCTTGTCTCAACTAGTATTTCCCCTTTGAAAACTAACTCTAAGGAAATA
Organism: Solenodon paradoxus; assembly: GCA_004363575.1. Classification (NCBI taxonomy): domain Eukaryota; kingdom Metazoa; phylum Chordata; class Mammalia; order Eulipotyphla; family Solenodontidae; genus Solenodon; species Solenodon paradoxus. The sequence goes on from RJWH01000310.1 coordinate 179,371, forward strand.
CAAATGGGAAAGCATTTATTTTTTTCTGCTCTGTGAAACTTTAGCCCCATTTATGGAATTTCCAAACTGTATCTGGCAGCTAATCCCACTGCTGACATTGATACTTTTCTACCTGCTTCTCAGAGTCTGTAAATATATCCCTGAACGGGATTTTAGAAATAATTATTTCACCTGAATAAATATACCCTAGGGCTCTTCACATTTCTAAACATTTTGAGCACAAACATTTGCAGGAAAACTGTATATTCACAGTCTGTCTACTGTCTACTGACTTGCAATGTATTTGGCTATTCTACCTTGGCATAAACTTTCCAGAAAAGAAAAACAAAACAAACAACATATAAGCATTATCAGTGTAAAAGAGTTTTTCCTTGCTTTTTATAGGTAGTTAAGTTGAGCTAATGATGCTTTTTAATTTAAAAAAAAATTTTAGATCAAACATATGTATTTCATAAAACAAAAGGAGACAACAATATTTACTGAAAAATGAAATCCTCATACGGAAGGCATCAACTGTTCAAGTAGCAGATATTGGAGTGGATATGATAGACGCATTTATTTATTTATTTATTTTTTATATGTTTAATTTTGTAAAGTAAATGTGCAGGCAGGAATAAAGATAAGCAGGCAGACAGGAAGAGAGAGAAGGAAGAAGCACTTCATTTATTTTTTTTAGTTGTGCATATGCTTTGCTCCACCCAGCCCTGGGTCTTGAGCCCTGGATCTTAGGGTGCATGTGGATTGCACTTGGAGCACACTAGACTGCTAGACCACCAAGATGTGCCAGGCACATTCATGTTTTAAGCAATATTCAGTAAGTTAGACACTATGTGAAACAGATGTGCAAAGTCTTTTGGGAATATAAAGGAACTATTGAGGATTTAAGAAATAAAGGAAGAAAGAATGATGATGATAACAGAAAACACTTGATAAATATAGAAGACAGATTCCTTAATGAGCATAGAAGTACACTGTAAAATGAAAATAAGTAAAGAAAATGAACAAACAAATGAAAAATTAAGTAGACATAATAAATGTGTCAATTTCAATTAGGAAAATTTTATAGTATCAAATTTGTGCAGAATGTATGTGTTGGGAAAGATTAGAATAGAAATCTAGTTTGGCATAGGCTTTTTTCATGGTCATAGTTTTCTACTTTATCATATGGCAAAATTAAGCAAGATTTTTTTTTTCAGCAGATAAGTGAAAATATTAGCAAAAAATGATTGCCAAGGTAGAAAAGTAGAGAATAATTATAATAAGCTGAATATTGGAACAAACTCAGTTGAAAGATCACTGTGAATTAATAACCTCGGAGTGAAGAAGAATGAATTTGAGAGATCTTTGATTGATAGTATTGACAGGATTCAGAAAACAAGAAGACATGTAAATTGGAGGAGGATCATGGAGAAAATCATTATCTTGAACAAGATTGCTAACTTTTGACAACTAGGGCAATATTGAGCTAAATTAAAAGATGAACTTTCAAAACAATTTAAAATATTTTGTAATATCCTGAAAATTCAATTTATTTGCCATCTCCCTTTCTCAGGAAGTGATAGTCTCTTCCATTTCTGATGATTAATTTAGAAGGAGCATTCTCAACTTCCCACTGCCAGTTATCAAAGCTGTTTCTTTCATATTTTCCTAATGATAGCAGAATTCAGTGGTCTTACTGCCACCCATGAAGGCAAAATGGATGAACCTATTTATACCTGTGCTTGAGCATTGGAGCAGAGGAATTTTTCTGTGCTTTCTCTAACACTGCCATTTGTAACTTTTAAACTTCAATTAGGAAAGTAGGAATGGACATGAGCTGATGTACAGTGATCATACTGGAAATATCATGGACAGATTGTGATGCAAAGTCTACCAAAACGCCATGATTTCTGTCCACTTTGCAAGCCTGAAAAACTTAGTAGTAGCTTATTAATTATGCCAGTATAAATAACTGCCCCTTTCACCTATGATATTCAATGATAATTTCTTTGCTCCATAAATAATTACCAAAGTGTACAAAAAATGGTGTATATAAAAATATAGACAATTGACTTCCCTTCAAAATTGGAGGATCTGGCAATTCCCCAGTTTTAAAAATTAGCTGACTCTGTCTAAAGAAGCATGCTGCCTCCAGTACTAAACCACTCCTACTATTCTATCATTTGAAAAGCTTTGCTTGTTTTCATTATCTGAACAACCAGAATAGGCATTTGACTTTGTGAACTGAAGTTTTCATATCTCTACAAGGTATCTCATTCACTCTCATTGCTTAAGAACCTGTATATGTCTCATAACATCAAAATCTAAAATAGTACATAGAAAATATTTTTGAGTCACAGCTCTAATTTTGCAATTGACTTTTAGATATCACTTTCAGAGATCTAGTGTCAAAATAATAAAAATAAAAGATGATAGCTCATCAAAAATCCTTAATATTATTTCTGTATTTATTCAATAAATATAAACATATACAAAGTGAAAAATATGGAATGTGTCATTGACTTATTCCTCAATTCTATGTCTAATTAATCATCACTATTTCTCAATTTCTTGTATTAAGCATTTCTTACATTTATTGATTTTTCCTCTTTATCTTATCATCCTAGCTCAAGTCATAAAAATTTCTGTGGGAAATATTGCACTTTATATATTTTCTGCATTGTATATACAGTGTTCTTAAAAATATGGAAAAATCTAAAATATTATTTTATAACTTCTCTTTTAAAAATAATACCTAACAGTCTCACCTATCATACTTTTGATTTACTTTTTATGTATTAGGTTAAATGTATATATGGAAATTTGTAGACGGATATTTGTATATGCAATCCAAATAAATAGACATTATCTTTATTTCTAAATGACTTAGCACTGAATAAATAAAATCTAGATTGACTATGGCATCCAGAGAACTATTTAAGGTAAATGGCAAGAGGTTAATACATGCCCTCAAGCTATAATAAATTGGTGTTTAAGACTGTAGGCATACAGATCTGACTGAAAAGTCAAAATTCAAGAAGCGCCTCCAAAGTATTCATTAATACAAAAATGTTTTGAGAGAGAGAGAGAACGTGGTGTAAGCAGTGAGATATTAACAGAAATAGCATTGTGTTCCCTATAGTGGACAAGACTCGCTTAGGTCCCCGACATCAAAGAAGTTAAAAGTTAAACACAATATTTTTAATATACATGAAATTGATAAATACTGTATGACTTGAAAAATACAGATATTCAAGTAGTATATATCACCTTGTCATTTCAGTTTTGAATACACACCTTCCTAATAGTTTTTAGTAGTTTTTCCCCAAGTGTGATACCTTTAGATGTAGAATGCCTGAGAGAATTTTTGATGGTACATAACTACTGTCTCCCAATTTCCTACTTCTGTGTGCAGTTCATTGAGCCTGACAGAAACTGAAAAATTCAATGCGTTGAAGAATGTGAGTTAATGAGTTTAAGAGAGATAAGAAATATGCAGGGCATTTTAAATCATTTTGTGATTTTATGTTTTACCCTGAGTAAGATGAGGACCCATTGCATTTTATTACAGATGATGACCTGTTATAAATTCTAAAAAATTTTCTTTATCCACATTTCAGTTATCAAAATGATAAAATTACCTTTAATAATGTACTTTGTTCGTCTCTATATATACTTAGAAGTTAAAAATAATTTCCTGCTAGATTAATGCTGCTTTTTAAAAAGAGGAGAGATTAAGGATAAGTCAAAATGTCTTGCTCTACACAGATGGAAAGATAGTGTTGCTACTGATAAAAATAGGAAACTATGAACAGAAGACATTTTGTATAGGAGAAAAAAAGTTCAGAGTTGAATATGGAAAGTTTGTGAAATTTTGTATCTCCAAATAGAGATAATGAAGTAAGCAGCTGAATATATAAGCCTAAAGTTATGAAGATGTGTCTAGAAAGATGTCTTTGGAAAGGAATGGTGAAAGCCCTCCATGGAACAAAGATGTAGAGTCTTTCTCTATTTGAAAAAAGAAAATTCATTAGTGGGGTTTTTTGTTTGTTTGTTTGTTTTGATGACCTTGATTATCACAATGAAATAGCTACAGTTTCATTCTTAGAAGTAGATTTGGAAGAAAAAGAAGAGGAATGCTAACTATTTTCAATAGCCTATAAAAGGACAGGGAAAGAATCATACATGTGGATACGATTAATCTTTCAGAGATGAATGAGGGACATGGAGGGCCAGGGTGAACAGTCAGAAATAATGGTCCTGCTTAAAATGATGCCCAGAGTGTACAGGTTGAGGAGAAAAGAAAGAACTAAAGAAAATAGAAATGAAATAAAAGAAGGGTGGAAAGGTTAAGGAATTGAACGTATTTAATAATATGCAAGAAGAAAAACTGTGAAACTGAGATGTGCAAGGATATCTGAGAAATATATTGAGGGAAATTTGGAGTTCTAATTTTCAGTGGTAGAATAATTAAGAAAATGTCCAGATTGCATTTTGGCGATTCAGTTGTTGAAATGGGGATGGATTTTACTGAACTGGAGGATACACGTTTCAGGAATAGATTTAAGAATAAAGGGCAATGACAACATTCAACAATGAATAAGTGGTAGTGTCAAATGTGCATAAATAATTGATTTAAAAATTTTCCTGATAAAAAAGGAGCTAAAATCATGAAACTTCTTTCTTCTTATTCTCTTTTTTTTTCATTGCTACTCCTTTCAGAATAGCTTTCCTTTTACTGGAAAATATTTTCCCTTCCTGCATTATTGAAAAATCTTTGGGGTTTTATTTACTTCATTTCCAAGTGAAGTTTATTTATATTCTTTTTTCTTTCTTCTTTTCTTTCCTCTTCTTTTGTGCTTTCTTGCTTGCTTCCTTTCTTACTTTCTTTTTCTTTTTTTAGGGGAAAGGTGGAAGTAGGAGTGAAGGTAATTTGACAGGTAAGAAGGAAGAGAGAGGAGTAAAAAGCATTTATCTTATTTTCATTTATTTGTGCACATTGGTTGCTCCCCATCCTCTACCCCCATGCCCACCTCTCAACCTCAGGATTCACACTGGGGTCCTTGGGGTGGACATGGACTGCATACCTTCAGAAGTGTTCGATCTAACTGTTGTGCCACCAGGGTGTGCCTAGCTATATCCCTTCTATCCAGTGTGAATGAGTAAATAGAGCTAAGTTCCAGGGTGTTCTCATCTCATCTAGAATCTCTATAAGATTATAAAAGTGAATGCCTGCTATTTTAATACAGTTTTGTGTATTATATTTACATGATAAGCTCTAGTTTTCTGTTAAGTCTACAACCCTCCAAAACTAACTAAACTACTAAATCTCATAACATCTAGGAAAACACCAAAGATTCTATAATTATACTACCAACTTGGTGGGTCAATGAAAGGATTTCTAATGTGGGAATTTTATTTTAAACTAGATACTTTTGTCATGTTTTATTCTCACTGGTGAGCCTAAACTGTTGTCTTCATCTGCCATGAGTCAAAATGGCTTTATTCACTAGCTCATCATCAACGTCCCACAGAGAATGACAAATTATACCTTTTCTCTGCCAATTTACTCCAGCACTATTTTTTGTTGAAATGCATCTAACATTGGAGAGAAAAACTTGGATTTCAACTTGATACAAGAGTACAGATATTTTATTCCTATCACTAATGCATTCATAGGGTTATCATATTATTTTTGGTCTGCTTGTAGAACAGATCAAAGTTTGGGGAAAAAGATGATTATCCACTGAATATATGGGATATATGTGAAAAGATGACATGGCCCAACTGAGAATATAATATTTTGTGAAAACAGCGCAGTTCAGCTATATTTCAACGTTAGAGTGTTGGATCTCAGTATTGACAAACATTCAGTTCAAATATTCATACTCGATAATCTAATGAGGAGGGCCACAAGATGCTTTTTATGTCCTTGTAGGTTTCCTTACAAAAGATTTTCTTTCTGCAGGTAGTGAGAACATGTCGAACAAATTATTAAACATTATTTTACCTTTTCTTATTTCTGTAGGTTATAAGATATACTCAGGAATACATTCCAAGGCATAACACTTAGTTATAGAAATCAATTTTGGAAATCTTAAATTATTTGCTAGCACTCATTACCCACACCTCTAAAGTTATTGATAACAGAAATTTTTTGGGACACATAATGAATGCAAACTATACTTTGTTATATTTCAAATTGATTTGAGATAAATTGCCTCATTTTATCTTAAAATAACTAGAAGCTATTATTTACATTCATTAATTCTCTTTCAAAATCTTCTTATGTATGTTCCATATGTTTAAATATTAATTCTTAATAGCAAATTCAATAAGATACCTGATTCTATTTTACCTGGGAAATATTTTATCAGACTTAATTGTGGAAACAAAAATACTGACTGTGAGAGTTCTGCTTCTGAGAAATTCAAGTGTATTCAACCTTAAGTAATATAGATAGCCTCTAGTATGAAAAATGAAATTCTTAAGGTATAGTGATCTCACAAAATCTTAGTACAGCATTTACATTATTTTTCAAGTCTATTGACTTTTCTAACGTTAACAATTGGTATTGATTTCTTTAAAGCAGAAAATAAACCTTTTAAATCTGTGTTGTGCCTATCAAAATCTTTCGTAATTTTTGAAAATCAGTAAATTTTCATATATGTGTGATTGAAACTATCTCCTCTTGACACCATGTATCCCAAGATGTTTCTTTAATCACCTGGAAAATCATCTTGGGAAATGCAGATGGCTCATGAACTTTAGACTTACCCTTCGCTCAATAAAAACCTGGAGAGTGGAAGAGAATTACCATGTTATAATGTACTTGAAAACACTTGCAAAGGTATATTAATTCTTCTAAATATTCAGTTTCCAAACACTAAAATTTGGGCAAGAATATCTCATCAACAAAATCTATGCTAAATTCAAAGCCTTATTTGGCTTACATAAGTAATGTTCTTAAGTCATATTTTTTCTTAAACTTAACTCCTCTCACATGTCAAATATGTCATGATCCTCTATTAATCAAACTTCTCATGGATTATTCTAATTTTATGCCCATGTTTTTTCTGAATATTTCAGATTTGAATTAGAGTAAGTTTCTATAAATCTTATATAAAGTTTTTTCTGTTTAAAAATATAAACTCTTCCTAGCACTGACTTTGATATTTTTCCTAAATTTTCACTATGTTATAGTCACATTTCATCACTAGATTTTCTTAACTTACATTCCTGAGAGTTTTAGACTTATAGTTCAAGTCTATAAAAAGTTTGCGAGTGATTTAGTAAGATGTTTGAAATTTACAGAACATTTTTTATTTAGTATAAATTTGTGTTACATTTATAGAAAACCTATGCCATCAAGGGATAGTCTATAAAAAATATTTCAGATATTAAATTTTGAAAACTAGCAGGGCCAATTTTGCAAAATGCAAAAATACAAGAATGTTTATAAAAAACATAAATATTAAAGGGGTGGTAAATAGACAGAAGTTAAAAGCTATTTGGGATAGAGAAATTTAAATAGATGAAACAAAGAAAATTGTATAAGGCAGCTCTAAGTATTCTCTATACTAAAGTGTTATGGGTACTTGTCAATATCCATTTCACCTTTGCTTCCATCTTTAATTAAGTGCTAAAAGTGAAACTTATTATATGTAAACTTGAAAAATAATTAGAAGATTAGGGGATATAAGAATGAAATGCAGAATATGACAAAGTAATATATTTATATTATACATTTATTTAACAACTTTACTACATGGAATAATGAGAAAACATGCTAACCTAAACCATTTTGGAAATAAGTAGAATTTATGAGAATAAAGGAAAAAAGATAATACACATAAGAACTATAATAGATAAAGTTGCTTGCCGTGAAAGTATGGTTAATAACTCTGAAATCACTGTACATATATATTGGAATTGAAAAAAAATATGTAAATGAATGGAAGATGGTGAAAGCTGGGGTTCTCAGTGTTGGAGTGGGAGATTGCACATATACAAGTGAAGGAATCTACAATGATCCACAGATTAGTAGAGTTACTTAGAGACATTAGTATGAAATCCAAACTCATGTTTAACTTAATTGTAATAGAAATGGTTACATGTAGACATATTTATAAATTGCATATTAGCATATATATATTTCCTAAAAACAAAGACATTCTAGTAAGCAATGAGCAATGAGCATATCTAGTGGCCAGATCTTTATTTCTAAAACTCTTCTACAAAAAAGGAACCAACTTCCCTTTATGATATAGCTAATTACAGGACTAGAACAGGAAACATACAAGATAATCTGAGAGCATCCTGTCATGCCAGAAAGTAAAAAGCTCAATAACAACAACATAATAATAATGAATCTATGGCAAAAAGATGTAAGAACTGCAAATAGCTAAAAGTAGGAAAATTTGAGCAAAATATAAAAATTAAATTATATCAAAAAGTATGCTTTTAATATTCATGAGTCTATACTTACCTAATTGATATCTAGGAAAATGAATAGAATGTACATATCACCTATGTAGAATTTAATTATTTTTAGAATATTTTATATTCAAGGAGACAAAGCATAATTACACATTCCTTAAATAAGGGTTGTATATAGTGACTTTCTCCCAAAGAACATAATATTAAAAACAAGAAAAAAAAATTACTTCAAAGAAAATAAAATGGACAAATAATTACAGCTCAGTGACTAAGGTTAACATCAATAATGATAAGACTTGCTGATAATATATACTGTCTACATGCACCAATCTAGCTCCCTCCAGCTGCCACAATCTGTCAGTTGATATTACAGTGATGAGAGAAGACTTGACCTCTGTGGAATTTCTTCTACAAAACTACAACCACTATCTAATCTTAAATAAATGTTAGAAAAATTTCATTCATACCAATTTGCATTCTAAAGAATACCTGACATTTAATGCTATGTTTTTCTTGACAAATAGGATTGACGCTAACACTCATGGGCTTCCAATCTGTTTTTTAGATCTTCTTCCACTGGTGTTTTTAGCTATGCTATTTTTTAGGGGGAATCTGTGGATAGTTTTTCAGTGGTTTTATCCTAAGTGACTATACAATAGATGTTCATTTGTTGAAGAACTTAAAGGAGGTGAAGGATTAGAAGATGTGATCCCATAGGATGTTAACCCTCTCAATTTCCAGGTTTATAGATGCCAGAATGCTACTTTATCTCCTGCAGACACACAAAATCAGAAAAACAGAAAAAAGGCAGGGCATGAGATGAAAGCAACATGATGAATCTAAATATAGGTGTTATCAGTTTACATATGGGGTATTCCATGCACCACTTGATCAATTTCACAGTCATCATTGATATCAACTAGTGGGTACTAATTTCTATTTGGTGACTATGTGATTCACTGTATGATCCTCAAAAGAATGATAAGGTAGGATTCATTGACGCATCCAATGATAAAATCCTATAAACAAGTTAAAGACAAAATCAAAATTATCAGATATTAAATGGATGTGAGTGTTAAATGAAGCAAGGAAAGTTTAACATATAAAATGATTGCAATCCATTTTTATATGCTTTTCTGAGGTGAATTTTAAAGCTTCCTAAACACTACTATAATTAATAGAAAATCATTTAGTAAATATTACTGTTACTGAATCAGGTATATAAGTTTTTGTAAATTGCTGAATGTTTATTTTGATTTACCTTATCTTTAACAACCTCCTTGCAATCAAAGCAGTGATTTATAACACATTTCTAATGCCTTTTATAGAATGATTCGTCAAATGTTACCAATTAACTATTCAGAATATACTCCTGAATTTTTCACAATACAAAAGCTATATTTTACTATTTTAAATGACCATTTTCCACCAAAATTTATGTGAAATGAGTAGGACTGAAAAATATTTTTAGTTAGAACAACAAAGTAAAATCTGAATCTTTGAAACACAAGACATTAATTTCATTATTTAATATTTCAATTTTAATAGTTTTAATGTTAATTACATTATAATATTTTATAAATTCTAGGTATACATCATCATAAATCAACATTGAGGTATACTATAATAAGTTCACCATTATGAGTTTTATTCTTTCACCATATAATTAATCTCTTTTGCATGATTTGCCCACCCTCAATCCTTCCCTTCTGGTAACCACTAATTTGTTCTTATTGTCTACAAGTTTAATTTTGTATTATTTTAATCATTAATTGGTTTCAATATATATCACATCTGAGTTAAAATCATGCACTTTTTGTCTTTATTCTTCTGACTTTAAGCTAAGTACATTATCCTCTAGGTTCATCCATGTTTTTGTAGATGGCAAGATTCTATTTTTTTATTTATAGATTAGTAGGATTCCATTGTTTATATATACCACATATTGTTTACTCATTCAACTGTTTCAGTTGGAATTACATTAAATCTGCATGTTGCTTTAGGTAATATAGCTATTTTAACAATGTTAATTCTTCTAAACCATGAGCCCAGATTATCTTCCCCTTTTTTTTTCCTTGCATTTCTTCTATTTCTTTTAAGAATGATATAATTTTCAGTAATATAATACATGAAAATCAGTTCACTATATACAATTTTATTGATGAAATAGGCATTTGGGAGAGTGAATGTTGAAATTTCTTTCTAACCAAAGTTTATTTGAAAATTAACGCTATCCTTAAATTGTTGGTGCTTCTGTTACTTACCCAAATTTAAATTCAGATAAATGAAATTGGAAAATTTATATTGTAATGTTATACTAAGATATCAGTGTGACTATTGACAAGGTCCTATTATGATTTGCTATTCATTGTTTTAATAAACATTCTAACACGTTGAAAGACAATGTAGCAACAATATTTGAAAACCTGAAATCCAAGTGCTATAGGAGGGTTGACATATAGAGATGTCATTTCCAGCAGAGATATTTCTAGTGTGTCTTTCACAGGAGATGGAATTTAAATATGCATTATTGGCTCATGATTCATGGCATGCACAGGAATTAAAATTTCAAGTAGACAGAGATGACTGAAAGCAAGTACTAGAATTCAAATATGTTTGGAACAGTTGGAAGTGCCCAGTAGAAGTAAGTCCAAATTACCAGAAATCAACACATCATTGTGAGGAAATTTTGGTTTTTGAAGATATTGCTTTGCTCCCAAAGTAGCCAGATTTATTTATATATCTCTTGTTCATAACTGCCAAAGGATATATAGAGCATATTTATCTGCAATAAGACACTTAAGGCCCAGTAGGGTTCACACCAAATAAAAATATCTATTTACACTACATCCTAGAATAGCTGGGGAAAGTTTTCTTGCTCACAGTACATCTTTATGCTAAGAGGATTAATGCTCATTGTATGAGCCAAAAACAACACAGTTAAATGTCTCCAAAGTCCAGAGACTCAGCTTTTAACATTAGCTTCTTGGTTCAGTTCTCAAACCAAAATAGGCCTTCACTTTGAAGGAGCTCTCCTAACATGTCCTGAACCTTGCTACACAGATGTTTCAGTAGCATGAGAGACTCTCAAAGTCCATTAGTAATGTAGGTCAGTGTAATGAAAAGCTTTGCATATTAATTTTGAGGCAGAATGTGGTGTGTTCCTTTATCTCTGAACAAAGATGTTATAACTTTGAGGGCACTCTGCTGTCCTGGCTATGATTCTTACTTCTATTTTTTTCAGATCATATTCACAGAAGTAAATAATTTAAGAAATCATTAGCTAGTAAGCAGTCACCAGGGTTTTGTTGTTTTATCCCATCAAAATCTCTATCTGAAACATCAGTTGTTATTGGAATCACCTTCTAATTTGGTTCACAATAGTGAAGATCCTTTACGATGCATCTATCTTCAACAAAATTTTAAAGAAAAGGATAATTGAGAAAATGAAAGTAATTTCTTACCTTGGCTTCTTTAAATATGCAAAATTCTACTAAATACTGTTATCCCTGCAGTCTGTTTTGATAATGAAGTGTGTATCCCAAAAGTGTCCACTTGGCCTTTTTAATTACTACGCTCCCATGATAATTTACTTAGTGATTTAATACATCAGGTTTAAGAAATCATGTACAATGAAAGTGCAAAGTACAAAAAAGGTAATATTAGAGAAAGGAGCCATAGAAAAAGCTTTACTTGCTCCACATCTTCATAATTAAATTGCCACTGTTATAGAACAGAAAAAAAATTGGAGGGAAACAGATTATCAAAATAAGACAGAAGAAAAATTTCCTTAAAGGAAATTGAAGTCATCAGTATTTCACTTGAGTTTGTAGACTGTCAACTTAGTTTTAGAGGCAAAGTAAACTAGAGATAGATATATTTTGCTGAAATATCAGAATCTCAACATAAGATATAGAATCCAGAGACAAAAAAGTTTTATTATAAAACAGCAAATATCAGATGATTATTAGACTTATAATTATATGATTAAAATAGAAATTTCCAAAATAAAATAATTTTATACCCCAGATTTTATATTTCATTAAAGCATAATAGATTTGACATTAGAGCTAAAACTCTAAGAAACTAAATACGTATGTATATATTTCTACTATACTATCATTTACTTTCTGTATTTCTCTCATTTTCTATTTTTCTCTTATTCCTACTTTCCTTATAATTGATTTTAATATTTTTAAGTCTGTATGTTTTGAATTTTTAATATCACAAATCTTAGTAGCTCTAGATATTACAATGTATATCCTTAACTTCTCACAGTTACATTTCATTTCCTGGATTATCATTTTCCATATATTGTAGGAAACCTACTCAGTATAATTTTCTCTACCCTGCCCATTCTTAGTGTGACTGTTGTCATATACTTTACTTATAAAAGTTATATATTCTACGTTACATTGTTTTTAATTTGTCTATATAAATTATCCTTTAAATAATTAAGTTGAACTAATATAACTGAATGGAATGTTTACATTCCATTCCTTTTTATTCCTTCCATAGATTTGTTTCTTTAGAAGTATATACTCTCTGAAAACTTCACAAATAAAAACAAATTCACCTCTGAATTTTTTCCATAATTGGTAGAAATACTATTGAGCTTCCCAGACAGATCCACCAGTCCTAATAAACTATATTGCTTTCCAGATGTACTTCTGTCTCCCTCACCTAGACTCACCTTTTCTGGTTCTGATAATGTTTCTAATAAAGCAATGAAGATTGTTTGTGTGGGTAATTTCTGCTATATATTATCAGCTAAGTCTGATTCCATCTGGCATATGAGTATCATTTAGTTTTTTCTTTGATAGCAATCTTCGGAGGCTACTTCTGATGAATTGTCCTACTACATGATCTTTTGCAGTAATAGACAATAGTGGCCATGTCTTTCTGTTTAGTCCTTGTGTTTGATTGTGTTGGAGATCCTCCTATTTTTCAGTGTTGGAAACTCTTCTGTGTCAGTAGATCATAAGAATATGATTTTAAAAGATTCATCTGTGGTCTCTAAGTCAAAGATGATTATATATACTGCAAATTAATTAAATATTAATTAATTAAATATTAAAATTAAAATATAAAGCCCTTTAAAGTTTGTATTGATATATTCTGTGAACTTGAATCACTAAAAATTTACTTAAAGAATCACTGCCGAATAAAAGAAAATTCTTGCTCTCAGGAACATATCAAGAAATTTATCCATTACCATCTGAAGCTGAAACTAATACAGCTGATTGATGAAACTGGTTTGAAATAAAGCAAACTATCTTTATATTTACATTTGACCAGTGGCTAAACTTAAAAAAAAAAAAACCTAAGAACTACTGGTTCTCTGTTTCTTTGTAGAGTGTGCATGCAACTAGTTTTTTGAAGCTTATCTCCTATTTGAAAAAGGTAGATGCTTTGCTTTCACAACAGCTTGATTCTAATTGTTGCTATTTTGTGTCAATAAGTGGCGCCATTTTAAAAATTTTTGAGATTAATTGCTCATATAAATCTTTCTTGTGTGCACTATGGAGTTCTCAAGTTGGAACAGATATACTATTAAGCGGGTGAAATGTAAAATTAAAAAAACTGAAATTGCTTTTTCATGGTTTAAAGAGCAGAGGCTCTAGTTTTAAAAAAAAATGCTATTCTTGGTTTGGATAAAAATTGTGTGAATGAATTTGAAGTAGTGTCAGAATCAAACGCACATAAAATGAATAAGAGTGTCTGTGAAGTGCTCTTTGCTTGCTTTAAATTTCAGAAGGGTTCTATTTGTATGGCCTTTCCTCATTTTTCTTGGAAAAAAGCAAGACACACAGAAATACACAATGTCAATGCAAGATGCTGGCAAGAACTCTCTGACCGCAAAAAAAATGGTCGGCTTCATTTTGACCCACGATCTTTACACGGTACCTTAGTATACAACGCAAATGAAACAGGGGTTATATTCCCTGAACGTCAACCTTGCATCCTAAGTGTCCTTGGAATTTAAGCTGTACATAGAGTGAAGTATGTACGCAGGGTTCAGTCTGAGATAAATGGAGTTCAGGCTGCAGAGAAAGGCTATGCACAAACTCCAACATGCCTGAGCAGTTAACTGAAAAAAAAAAAAAAAAAAAAATCTGTGTTTGTGAAATATTTTAGGAATTAAGCTTTATTAGTATAAGCATTATTTAATATTATTATTTTGTTTAGTAGCAAGAGTAGTGATAGTAGTACTAGAAGTGGTAGTATAGTATCATCACTTGTTAGTATGTTTTATAAATACACAAAAGCACAACTTACAAGCAATGGTGTACGTGTTCCCCAACCAAATCACTGCTCAGTCATGCCGCATGCCAACATCCTTGGCTTATTCTTTGTGAACTGTCTAGGAACCGCTGTAAAGTTCCCAGCTTTTTAGAGAAAAGGATCACAAGACAGAAGGAATATTATTCAGAAAATGATTTAAGTAACTTGCAGACACCTGAACTACCAATTTGGGAGGATTTTTTTTTTTTTTTTTTAATTCCTGATTCCAGTCTAGCTGGTGGATAAGCTTGGTGCAAGAGTGTAACACACCTACAGAGGCTGAGAGGTCAGAGCTGCAACATGTCATCGACTCCATGCTATTCCATAAGAAATATTTATAAGGAAAAACAAGTATTTTGAGTATTGTTGAGGTTCCTGGGGGGAAAGCACACCCAACACTGTTTTGTATTAAGCCTTGCAGTATGTAATTATGAAAAATATCTCCTCTCTTTTTACTTGTAGCAGAGAATGTTCTATATTTTCTTTAAGAACAAAAATAAACAACAAAAACTACTGCCCAGCATTTTGAGTTAATAAAACTGAAGATAGCATGCTAATTTTGCTATTTTGTAGAAAACAGTAATACTATATTATGCAAAATATATATGCTTCTTCTCTTTACATGGAAATAATATCACAAATATAGCTTGAATAATGCCCTCTGCAACTCAGCAAGTCCTAATATTGAGGAGGGAACAGAGTGAGGCCAAGGGGAGATCTTGAAGAGGGTAACTTCTGGGCTGTCTTCAAGATTATTATTGAAGTGTTTCTTAAAAAGAGTCTAGTATTAGATTCTGAACAAAATTAAGTGTTATCTTCTTATTTCAATTCAACATGAGCCAAAGGATGTTTACAGAATTTACCTATGCTGGGAATCATTTAGTTACTGTAAAACCCGGACATACATTTTTACTATGTCACAGTCTAGAATTTATAGATGACAAATTCATATGAAGTTCTACTTTTCTCTCTGATTTCAATTTTTCATGAACATTAGAAGTTGAATACAGGTGCTGAATCAAACCCAGTTTTGATTCATTTGATAAGATCACTGATGGTGTTTTGTTCTTTTGTCATGTGATATATGGAGGTTACCTTTCCTTCTTTATGATATTAGTAGTTACTGATGCATAAACTCAATTAAAAATAAGTATTTCATTTTTGGTTTGAGTAATATTGTTATAATAATATAACAATTTCTTCTAGTAACTGAATAAGGAAAATACTTGAATTATTTTTAATTTTATTTGACAATTTGTCCAGATAATGAATTGGCTCTCTATTGTTTAAAAAGGTGTCCAGTGATTGTTTTTATTCTCTCAAAATCATTATTAACTTATGGAAATATTGAAGCATTCAAAAATAACCCATTCTTAAAGTCATTAAAAATGAAAATAGAAGTCCACATAGACACAATGCAGTGGAAAGTGAAAATTTTTGCCTATCATCTTCAGTGTGTGCAAATTTTTGAAAATTTTTAGAGTGGAATTAGAGATAGAAATATATGATTTACAGTAATTTCAATTTAGGTGGTTACAATGTCTGCAACGTCATTGCATAGCTATCCAGACCATAAACATGGGAACAAAAGGCAATGGGGATAGAAAAGAAATATTGACATGAAATAAGTGGTCTATATTTATTTAGAATAAATTCAGATTATCAAAATGCAAACTATATATATATATGAATTACATTATGAATGTAGCAGAATATATTGATATGGGAATGAAATAGTATCTTCTAAAGACTCTAAATTGTGATATAAAGATCAGAAAATAAAAGAGTAAATAGAAAAGAAGATAAGCAAAATGGAGATAAATTGTAGCCAGCCCAGTGATAGCCTTTCAAGCAACGCTTGATTGGTGATTGTTAGACAACGAGGTGCTATAATAGCCACTTTGCTTTCTCTTTCCTTTGCTGTTTATTCTTTTGCTTGTATCTATACATAAATACAGTAATGTTCAAAAATGCTGCTATGCAGTGACCCAGAGATCTCCCAGTAAATGCTGAAATTATTATGATTTGTTTCCAAATAGATTGGCTACAACTCAGTAGTAATTTATCAAATGGTTTGAAAAAAAAATGTGTATAGTTTCAGGAAGTATCTATTTTGCTCTGAAGGAGAAAAAATTGTTTCAATCTGTCGGCGATCAAATTGATTGTTGACTTGCCTATGCAGTTTTAAGGTTATGAATACATTCAAATAACTGTTATACAGTCACATAGCATCGCTTCCTGCCTAGGAAAAAGTCTCCAATGGAAAAGCTGGTAGAGAAAAACACAAAGGAAAAATTATGGTGTATACGTTACTTTACTCTCCAAAAGAAAAATTCCTTTTCAAATCAACTTAAGCTTTAAAGGTTTTATGTATTATATTATAAGGAAATTGTTTTCCTACTAACAAAACTGCAAAATATAGTAAGCATACTGAACAATTAAAATACTAGGTCTATACATATTGCCTTGTCTACTAAACAGTTGCTACCTACATGCTATAATTCCTTTTCTATATGACAGAGAAAAGCGATGCATTTGCTCTCTACTATGTTTTACTCGATTTTTTTCTGATAATTTCTACTAAATAGTTAAAATTAAAGAATAAAACTCATCAGAGTATGAATTTAATTCCAGTGAAACAATGTAGGATTTAATGGTTTATTTTAAAAAAACAGATAATTTTCACAGTTAACATGATGAACTTATTTTACTGACAAGTCAATCATTTTATTTTTTTAAACAGCTTTGTTGAAACATAACTCTTAAACCGTAAGTTTATTCATTTAGAGTATACAGCACAGTGATGTTAGCGTATGTAATAATCTGTGCAACTACTATCAAGGCAAGTTTAAAACATTTCATCACCAGATAAAGAAAACCTACTTTCATTAGCTGTCATTCCCTTAAACCCTTTTGGGTACTCCATCCTAAGAAATTACTTATTTTTCTTTCTATAGAGTTACATAGTATGAATTTTTCATTTAAGTAAAATCATGCAATGAGTTTTTATCATTTGAATATTTTTTAAATTTTCATCCATGTTATAATATGTCCCCATAGTTTATTCCTTTCTATGACTGTACTAAATCTCACATTTTTTTTTATAATAATACTGCATTGTATACACATACAAATTTTTTCAGTCGTCTAGTCATTGATGATCATTGGAATTTTTTCCACCATTTTGTTATGAGTAATACTGCTGTTAAAAATTCACACACATTTTGTGTGAACATGTTTCGTTTGTCTTGTTTATATCTTAGCAGTGGAATTACTGTGACATATGGTAACTCCAGATTCATTTGTTTCCAACTGTTTACCAAAGTGGATATACCATTTCGTATTCCCATTAATGCATTGACTTGTATCCTACAACATTGCAGAATTTGTCTATTCATTCTCCAAGTTTTAATTGCTCCACAATCTTACTGCACTGGCTTTTTTATTCAAGTCATTCAAGTGAGTGTTTAGTGGTAAATCATTGTTGTCTTGTTTTGCATTTCTTCCATGACAAGAGACTTTGGACATCTTTTCATTTGCTTAAAGGTCACCTGTGTTTCTTCTTCGGAATAATACTATTCAGATTTTTTGACAATTTTATTTGTTTGTTTAGCAGCAAATTGTAAAACTGTTCATCATAATGACACATATAATGCAAATACTTATAAAATATAGGACTGGATATATTTTCTCTCATTCTACACATTCTATTCATTTCAGTTACCTAAGTGTATACTTTCAAGTTCAATTTTTATTTAAATTTAATGATACTCAAATGATTTGTTCATTTGTTGTTCATTTTTTGTGTCATATTTAAGAACTAATTGAAAAAGTCTCATATGCGTGTTCACCACTGCTTTCTTTTGATTTTTATTTTGTATTCCATTTATTTATGTATCTACCTTTATGACAGTTCCACACTGTTTTGACTATTATACTTTAAAGTGTTTTGGAATCAGAAGGTTGTGTTCTTCTACTTAGATCTTCTTTTTCAAAATGGGTTATTCTGGGTTACCTGAAAGTCCCTCTAGATTTTGAATTGATGCCAATTCCTATAAATAAGTCAAGTAGGAGGATGCCAGAGATTAACACTTTGGTTCAATTTGTGAAATAGTGTCATCTTTAAAATATTAACTCTTCTGATGGATGATCTGAGAGGTTTCTACTGATTTAGATCTTTAATTTCTTCCAACAATGCTTTGTGGTATTCAGAGAGTCATTTTCATATTTATTTTATTAAGTTTGTTTCCAAGTATTTTACTTCGATGCTATTGTAAATGAAATTGTTCTCTCAATCATAAGTTTGGATTATTTGTTGCAAACATATAAAAATAGAATTTATATTTGTTATTCCTTTCCAATTTTCATGCTGTATATTTCTTTTTCTTGACTTATTTTCCTATCTAGAATTTCCAGTAAAATGTTCTGAAGAAATGGTCTGAGAAGACATCCTTTCATTTTTGTTGTTCTTGATTTTAAGGGGAACCCATCTACTGTTAAATATATTAGTTATAAGTTGTATAGATGTTCTTTATCAGATCGAGGGAGCTCTCTTTTACTCCCAGTTTTAGTGTTTTTTATCTGAAATGCCACTGAACTTTTTCAAATGCTTATCTGCAACTATTGAGATGACCATGCAATTTTTGTTCTTATTCCAGTGATATATGTTACTTTACTTTATTTTTATGTTCATCACCCTTATATTTCTGAGATAAAACCTGCTTGGTCATTATGTATAATTATTTATATACTTGCTAGGGTTGTTTTTTTTTTGTTTTTTTTTTGATATTTTTGCATATATATCAAGAAGATATTGTTTTGTAGCTTTTTTTGTTGGGTTTTATAGCAGAATGGTACTGGCTGCATTTAATTAGTTAATTTCAATAGGATGCATCTATTAAAATACATTAATATCTGCTCATTTCTCTATGTTATCTAATTTTGGGCACATCTATTAAAATACATTAATATCTGCTCATTTCTCTATGTTATCTAATTTTGGCCTTCTAGTCTTTTCATTTCTGCAAGTTTAATAATACTCACCCACTTTCCTTTCTCTTTCCAATATTATATTACCTCTTTCTTGAATAATCTACAAAATGATTATCATTTTTTTATATTTTTAAGGAATCAGTTAAAAACCTTCTATTGCTTTACCAAAATCTTTTTCATTATTTCAACAATATGTTTTGTTATGTACATGCATAGCCTCATTCATAGCAAAGATGAGAATTGCTGACATTCTACCCAACCTGGCATCATAGTCCATTGACAGGTAACTGGTAGAGAGGGATCCATATTCCTGGATGCACCAGTATGTTGTGGAGTTTCTGTGTTGCTGAGTAGGATGAGGAAATGTAGAGAGCTCTTAGTTCCAATAATACTCTTCTTTTTCTTACAAAATTGAAGTAAATTTTCTTGAATAAATGTCTCTGTTTTCTGAATGATTTAGAAACATTTCCAGAATTCAATTTTTTAAATAAAGAAATAATTCTCTTCAGGAGAATGTGTCCACAGAGCATCTTACAAAGTTATATAATGAGTTTCATCCAGTGAATCAGTTTTAACCATTTACATTTTAACTCATCCTCGCAAAATTATTAGGTTACTTTCACTAGTCTCTCCACTTTTGATATGAAGAAAGAATGTAAAGAGAGGTGAAAAAGTCTCTCATAATCTCGATATTATCGTCTGCCCAAATTTGGAAAACTAAACAGCAGCAGAGGAAGGATTTTACCTAGTGTTACGGTGAATTTTGATTCAAGTTGACTGGGTCACTGTGTTTCCAGCTATTTAGTTAAACATATTTTCTGACAGTGATTATGAGGGCATTTTTGTCAAGAGATCGTCATTTGAACTCATGAAGTGAGTAAAAAGATTCCCCGCACACTCCATATGGATGAGCAACATCATGAAGTACCTAAACAGAACAGAAGGATGAAAACAAGGAGGACCTCTCTCAGTGTGACAACTTTAGCTGGAAATCATTTTACTCCTGCCTTTCTATAGAAATTTGTATCCAGTAAAGCTCCTGTTTCTCAGGACTTTGAATATGAACTGGAATGCGCCCTCTGTTTCCCTATGTCTCTAACTTTCAGATGATATAATGTGATATTTCTCAGTCATCATAATCACAAGAGCCAATTCCATATAATAAAGTTATTTCTACATTGTTCTGTTTCTCTGAAGAACCCTAGCACATTTAGACACAATGTTTCCAGAATTTGTGGTAATAATCACCATACTCACTATACTATGCAAACTCATGCTTCAAATTTCACAAAATAGTCCCTTTTCCCTTCTATATATGAAGGTTATAGGTTAAAATTAGATATTGCAACATTGTACAAAAGTCACATTTTTTGTAATCTGATATACTTGATGTACTCAGTATTATATGTAAGCAGGTAAGTAACTAAAATGTATTGAATTGAAAAATGGGAAAAATAATATGCTCCCATAAGATTCTATAAGACATGAACTTGTATATGATCTACAGTGTGCTAATGTGGTCCCAAGGATGTAGTGTTTGCTGATCTAGCTCCATACTAATTACTAAATAGATCATTTTGGTAATATGTGTCAAAAGGTTTACTAAAAATGTAGTTGACAGGAAGGATTTTTGTCATGTATTAATACCCACAAGAGTATATTATAAAGCATATGTTTAGTGAGGTTAGAGAAACCATAGATTCGTTTTATTTATGCTGGTAAAAGACTTTCAATAGCTTCCCTTCATTTATCCATTTTAGGGTCAAAATTATTACAACTGACTTCAATGAATAAGTTTATAAATTATTGTACCAGTCGTGTTTCAAACAGTTCAGTCATAATAAAACCCTGCTTTTATATATTAATTTTTCAATATAGGACCTGCCTTTAGAAGAAGGATGCAAAATAAACAAACAATATGAAAAGTTATAGTGCTAAGAAAAGTTTTTATGGATTGTGAGATTACAAATAGTTTTCACTCTATTCCTTTTCTATGGTGGGCTCATTCAATATTTTCAATTCATTGTCTTATGAGTTGACAATAGTTGTGTCTATTTACAAATATGTACACTTATGATAAGCATGAAAAATACGATTATTTTGATTTTATGATGACATGTTCAGTTTATCTTAAAGCATGTTATGTGCATATGAGTTTCTACTAACATAGAAAGAGACACTCTGTTGCTCTTTTACTTAAAAACCATTTTTCTATGCTCTTAAATGCTAATTTATATATACTCTAAAAGCATTTATCATTATCTAGAGAGTTTTTTCTTTTACAAAAACTGGACTAAATGGAGGGGAAATGAAGTACAACTATTATTTTGTGATTCTGTCACACATACTAATTTGTTCATTGTATTGCTCCTGATGTAGTCCCAAAACTATCATTTCAAATACTATATTATATATATATATGTTTATATATATATATATGTTTATATATATATATATATATAGTGCTTCTTCCCTGCAAATGTGTCAGTTATAGTGTACACATGACATGCCTACTGAAAAGACAATGTACCTCATGAATGTTTTTAAATGCATGAGTAAAGCTAGATATAATCCAATGAATGCTGATCTTTCTAGGGTATGGGAATGACACTAGATTAAAAATTGATTAAAAAATACATTTGTATAATATAGTCACTTTAAAATACTACTTTATTTTCCTGATAAAAATAACCTTTTATATTAATGCATAGTCCTAGTACTTTGCTGATTGGATTCACTGATTATTTCTCTAGCTTAGTTTCTTTAGATGACTATGTTTAGTGGACTCAATGTAGCTCAAACTGGCATGAACAGAACTTGTAGCATTTATTTTTATTCTAATGAATTAGTCTATAGGACTGTTTTATGTGCCACAGCATGAAAAATATGAAATTATCCAATATAGCTATCATTAAAAATGGAGATTAATGCTAGATACTAAAATTCCCCCAGCAATTCAACAATAGCGAGTATTGACGAGAATGAAGCACAGCTGGAACTGTTGTTTGTATCTGGGGCAAAGCAAAATGGTACATTGTGGAAAAGTTAGGCAATTGTTTTTTTTTAAGAGAGGAAGGAAGAGAAAGAAGAAAGAAGTCTTTTTGAGGAAGGAAAAAAGGAAAGAGGAAGCACTTCTTAAAATTTGCTTTTGTTTTTGGTTGTTCTTTGCACCCCAACACTCCCACTCAAAGCCTGAGCCACTGAGGAGTGCCAATAATTTCTTACAAACTCAAATTTACCCTTAACTTGTGTTCATAGAATCTCACTTCTTGATATTTACCCAATGAAATGAACAAATGCTCACATAAAACCCAGTAATAGTTAAAGTGAATAGTCATAGTGGATTGATTTATCATTATCTAAAATGTCACAATCCAAATGTCAATTAACTGGTGAGTCAATAAACTGTGTAATGTCTGTAAATGAACTACAAATGTCAATATATTAAAGATAATAAGCTTATTAAACACAGAAAACATAGAAGAATCACAAATATAGTGTGCTATTTGAAAATATTCGCAAGTCTGTATTTAATTCCTTTGACGTGACATTGTGGAGAATGAAATATAGAAGTAGAAAACATCAGTGTTGCAAAAGCCAGGAGCTGAGAAGAGTGTGATCACAACATGGCATGGGAGAACTTCTGAAATAAATAAACTGTTTTACGTCTTGATTAGTTTTGGGTTACACAGCTGTGTTTTTCAAAACTTGCAGAACTTTGCACTAAAAATGGTTATTATTGTATGTAAATTATATCTAAATAAAAATGGCAAAAAGTTTAAGAAACCATAAGTCTGGTGAATAGGTATGTTTAGGCCATGGTTACAATACTTATATAAATAATGACTATACAACATTCAGAATAAATGGATTAATTCTAGTAATACAATAATCAGTTTTAAAAGAAATTCCCTAGAAGTACATATAACATTAAAACCACTTTATAAAGTCAACTAAGAAGCAGTTTTTGCTTTATTTTTTCTTTTTGGAATTCCTGTATTTATGACAAGTGTATATGAGCGTTTGTATGCATGTTTACGTGAATGTGTACATGTGAGTGTGTAAGAAATGGATCTGTATAACATCTAGTAAAGGATTTTTCTTGTAGAGTCATAGGTTAAAAGAATCTATAAGCTTTATTTTAATTTGAGATGTGCATATATGGTGTTTATTCCTAAAATACACAGTATGTGTGTTACTTCCTTCTATGATTAAAATTAAATAAAATATGAACAAAATATTGCATAATATTTTTTAAAGTCCTCCCTGTTGAGAGCACTTAAGTAGATTATTTAAATATGTTTTACTTAATACTCAAAGACTGGAACTGGAGAAATGAATTGCATTTAAAATTATATTTTGTCATTTGATTTTTGTGATTTTAGGCAAAATATTTAGTTGATGTCAAAAAACCAAGTGTTTTCTTCATTTAAATTATAGGTATTCAAAAATCATCTTTTAAACTTAAGAAGAAAAAGGAAATGGTTTAATATTATGGTATCTGAAGTCTCTTTTTAACAATTACAAGTAGTACATTGTTTCTAATGATCTCATTAAGAAGTTAAATTCTACTCTGGCAGAACAATAGAAATAATAAAAATAAGGAACTGAATTCTCTTTAGAACAATTTTTCATTTTTTAAAAGTTTATCTCACTTATCATGATGCATTAATTAAAAATATTTTAAGGAAATATTTGATTCTATCCTCATGAGAGTTTTGCCAAAGCTTAAATTATTTGTTCATATTAAAAAGAATAAATACTATAATATAAAATAACTATTAATATGAAATAATTCTTTGGGGATTATGCGCATACCATTTCAAAATGTTTTTTAAGATTTTGGAAATCATGAAAACATTATCTTTTGTACTTTTTCATGTTTGTTTTATCTGGTTAAATATTTATTTCTTTTTTCTTTATCTCTTGTAAAACTAAGTCTACAGTATGAGCCCATACTCTAGAGGGATATTACCATAGTGTTTGTGTCAGAAACTTCAGTTTCTTAAATAATGAACTTGCAGATTGGATTCTTGACATGCAGAAGATGTACAAATATTTCTCTAAGATTTTTTCATATTTTATCTGACAGGAAATTATCTTAATTCTAATTATTTATTTTATAAATAAAATATTTAGCATACTTAAAAATCTTTTATTGCATGAGATGCTCCTTTTAGGTCAAAAAAAATTCATTCTTAACACTCTGCTGTTTGTTATTGCCATGGTATGTATACCTTTGGTAGACAATTTTCATACTAAATTAAACATTTTTGAAATAGAAATACCTAGAAGAAATTATAATACATGTAACATGAGGGATTTCAAATACCAAGAAATTGGTTTCTATATCCAAAACACATATTACTTTTAAAAATTTCCTTAAAAAGATTGAGTCACTTCATAGGACTATAAATAATTCAGTAGTGTATAAAAAGTAATAACTTGTGAAAGACATAGCTATATATTCATAAATATTTAACAATATTTAAATGAAATACAAAATACGTTGTTCTTCAGAAAAAATATTACAAGTCAGATAAAAATTGCTATTGAGATCTACAATGATGAGTCTAATTACCTCTATTCTCTGATGTAATTTATTATAATTAATTATATGCAATTTTTTTTCATATCATCAATGTTCCATTATTTTTGTTGTCAATATATCAGCCTCAAAACTCTATGACTTTCAATGTTAAAGAAGGCAGATCCAAATGGTTTGTTGCATTATCCTGAACAAAAGTACCTGCATTATCCAGTGATACATGTTATTAAACTGGTGACTGAGGGTCATCTGGAATTTGATATTTTTATAAATGCCACATGTAATATTCAATAGAAAAATATAGGTACTTAAGACTAATTAAAAATAGTTTCCTTTTGCATATCTAGAAGAACATAAAAAAATTTTATCTAAAATTTTATCTGACCTTGGAAAAATATGGGCTTTTGCCATATGTTGATTAAAAGAAAATCAAAATTTTGAAATTAAATGGCTGTAATCTCTTAAAGTAGGTTGATTTTATATGCATTTTTCCTCTATTAGGGAACTGGGACTCACCCAGCTCATCTAAGTCTCCCTTGTAGCTATCCCCCAACAAATTTGAAATACATATTCAGCAATTTTGGGGTTTGCTGTAGATCTTAATGGGGCTAGTTAACTCAGATTTTTTAAGACTTGTAGATAAAGAAGAGTTTACAATACCAAGTACACAAAGGATGTGTTAGCTAAGAGGTACTATAATACTAAAATACAAACATAATTTGTTTCCAAAGTTTACCTATAAAGTCTATGTTCCACATAGATTTGAATGAGATAATAGGGTTTTGTTCTCAGTGAGTTGAGATTTTTAAACAACTTTAGGAATTACCATAATTAAGGGACTTTCAAGAATACTGTGAAGTCCATAGACTCTAAGATTTTGTATGAATCTATTAACTTATACGGTATAGGGAGAGACTATAATATTGTCAAATTCCATGACCATTGGTCTCTAATACCTTATTCTATAAATATATCATATAAGGTAAGTTTGGCTTGAATATGCTTAGCTGGATCTCAATAGTTGAAAATTCTGTAGAAAAAAAATCACATACTACTTATTGTTTACCCAAATGAACTAATTGCTACCATTATTTGTAGTAGAGTTAATCATACAAAAACAAGTCTGCATACTAAACATAGGAATTTTTTCTAATTACTGAGAGTCTATCCAAAAAGTTGAGAACTATTCTATTTAACAAATCTGGGTCAATTTTGTATCAAGGAGAAAACACTCCCCCACACTGCCAGTCAGATGGTAAAAGTAACTGCCCAAAATACTATCACATGCTAAAATAGTGTCTGAGTACACAGATGTCTTACTAAGTACCTGAAAATAAATACATACACTTAGAAATAACAAACTCTTTCTCGATGACACAAAAGGAAACAAATTATAACTTGACACTTAGTCCTAGAGCCATTTCAAATTTGTCATTGAAACAACAGATCCTGGTAGAACTATTACACTCTGATTTTCAAAGTAAAATGATAGCATGATAGTAATGAAAGCTTACCTTAAGACAGATACTGGTACATGCTAGGCACTATTCTAACTTTTTTAAATTATCTCTCAATAATTCTATAGATTATTTTGCCTGCTTTCCTGATGAGGAGACTGAAACACCAAGGTGATAAGGAACTTGCATGGTTTCAGAGCTAACAAGTGAAAGAGCTGGGTTATGAATTCAGATAGGCAACTTGCGGAAGCAGGGATTTTAATTAATGTACTGTACTAAATTTTATCAGAAGAAATGACATTCTAGAGCAAATTTTTGAGTTTTCCTATCTTGTTGCAACACTGAAGCTCAGTTACCCAATAATGAATACAAAAGAACACCATATTCTTTTCAGTCTTTACTGCTAAAGTATAATTATGATGCTCTAGAAGCTGGATTCTTATGCTTGTAGAAGATGGGAAAGTCATCATGCTTGAATCCACTTGCAAACTGTTTATTATATAATCGACAACACTACAATTCCTTTACAAACATAAAACCACAGGCACGACATTACTGTCGAAGCACTGTAATTAGTGAAAAATATGCTTCCTATAAACTGATTAGGACTTGTCCTGTAGAAACCCAAATCCCAGTTACCTGAGGAAATAACTAGTCTCATCATAGGATTTTGGTATGATAATAATGGGTGTCTATCTAAGGAATGAAAGCAATTAGCATTTAGAATTCAGACCCATGAAATTCCCGTTTACTGCAAATAATTTCTTGCAACTTTCCATTATTTTTCTCTGAAGATAAGGTGGTACAGGCATAAAATGAGGTAAAGGGCATAGCTGCAGTGGTGTTACATTCAGTTCAAATTCACTGGATCATTTCAGATGGAGTGCTTTTATGAAAACTTTGGACTACTGACATTTGATTACTTCGCTTTTTCTATCGACACTCACAATATAGATACCCGAAACCATGGATAGATTTCCGTTTTATTATTTTTTTCTGTTCTAAGGGTGCTGAACTATTCCAGCTTTTTCACTAAATTTCACATAGTAATATAATTTATTTTCAACTTTATTTTACTAATAGCCAATTAACAGACGTCTGGTCTATTTTATATCTGCTATTCCATCATATCAAATCATTTTCTTTATGATGAAGTTACAAAATAAACTCTAATAGGGATCATAGTCAGTGAAAAACTGTGAATGTGACAAATTGATTTTATGGATGTGTAATTATTAATTATCTTTCATTAATCATCAGTGAGCAACTAAATTAATAAAATCCTAGAATATCTGTATAAAAATAAAAGTTGCAAATTTTAGTAATGCAAACTAAGCATAACTTTGAGAATAAATGTAAACTTATATTGCACAGTTTTGTCTTAATTTAAGTGAAAAAAGGGTAATTGAAATAATGTTCTTGACTATGAGACAAAATAATGCAGTTGTGAATAGTACTTTTTAAGACTTTACTTTTATTTACTAGATAATTGAAATCCTTCATCAATTATTTTCCCCTTTATCAGTATTTTTTTTATTTCATAGGCCATTTCTTCAACTTCATGGTGTTTTTGATGTAGTGGTTTATAACAAATTCTGAAAATAAATTTAGATCCATTTTAACATCCATCTTTCCAGAGTGAGTCTGATCTATCCCGTTCTCACTTACTCTCTTCAGTTATATTATTTTCAACCTTTCCATCTCTGGTATTAACAAATGTATATAAGTCCCATAAATGGCATATTGAGAATAAAGTGATGAATAGAAACAATTTGAAAAATATCAAGATTCAAATATTCAGTATAAATGTTAATGAGTGAAACATGAGCTGAAAATGAATCAAAATGTCACACAAATCTAAGTTGCCTTTAAATTTTTTGCCTAAAAGTTTATTTACTAAGTCAGCATGGAGAACACTAGTTCACACATACTTGGTAGTTAATACCAGTAATTAGTACAATAAATATTATGTTCTTTGTCACATCCATGTAGCTGATTATGTTTGATCATTGATTGTCTTAATATTTTATTAAATGAGGGTACGTGGTTTCATTTATTGTTAACCTACATAGGCATATGTATTATGAAATAATTTGATATCTACCATTGAGCATACAGAATGACTTATTGAACAGGACAAGAAAATTTGGAAAGTTGGGAAAAAAAAAACAATGTGCAACTTTGACATCTTTAAATAATAACAGAGAGAAACAGAGCAGAATCTCAAGCAGAATTTTTTAGGTTCAAATATTGCAGAATTCGTATTGGAATAAAACAGAACCGCAATAAAACTCCATGCTTCATTAAATCTTGATTTTAATAGCTGTCTGACCTTATTTCCGTGATCTTATTTCCATGGTCACAATTGACTTAATTAAGTCACATTTTACTAACATAATTTGGTTCATAATTATGTTTCCAAAAATAAGTGAAGCTATTCTTTCACCAAAGAAAACAGAGTTTACTTTGCTGTGGCCTTTATGGGCAGGAATAGCCTACTATCGGTTTGGAAGATAACTGCATGAATTATAATCCTTGCCTCTTTCTGTAAATTGGAAAGGGTAAAATTCACAAAATAAAAAAAATTAAAAAATGGATTGACAAGAAAGACCCATGGTTATCATTCCCAGAATCTGCCTCTCTTGCACTTACAACTTTTGAAAAAAATGGTCAATCACACTAAATAGTTCTTGCCCTTAATCTCTGCAAATAAACATATAAACTCTTTTATTTTTAAAGGAGATGCCACTTACTGTCATAGGGAAAAAGAAAGTAATAAAATATAATTATGTGAGAAAGTCTCTGTGTTGGTCAGGCTCGAGTATGCTATTCTGCAGCAAGCCACTCACCAATCAGGTGACACTTATGTAAAACTCCCTGAGCACTTCAGTGGGCACCGGAGAACCATCCTTCAATCAATGAGCCAGATTGAAGGAGGTGCCATTGTCTTGTAGATGTGTAACTGGAATGCACACATTCTAGCTCGTGTAACAAAGAAGGAATGAATGGTAGAGTCTTGAACTATAAACTAAATATTACTACCTAGGGGTGACAGATGCCATTTCCACTAACATTTTCTTGACCAAAGATCATATAAACATGCTAACCTTAGGAAACAGGGCAGTGTATAATATTCCTTTTTGTTCAATATAGAGAGGATCTGGAGATAGTATCTGCCACAATTCTAAATTTAAAATGTTCTCTAATCTGTAGTTTAGGGATATATGTTGAAATAAGAAAAAGAAATTACAAGTATGAGATTCCACACATTATTCCCAAATGATACGAGTAAAATGAGAAGACACAAAAAGGTTTAGGTTTAACTGGAGCCAAAACATAGAAAGCATTCATTTTTTAAAAGAATATATCCAAACAAATTATGTACTGTGCTCCAGGAGTAAATGGGCACTTGTGGCAAAGTCCTTACATTTTATTTAGTTCATAGTCAGTGACTGATGCATTGAGAATAAACACAATATTTTCAAGGCAGCTACTACTTCTTGTTTGTTTGTCTAGAGAACCATTCCAACTTTAGGTTGGATGGCTGACAAAGAAGAAGGTTATGTTTGCCTTGTGAGGTGAAAACAAGTGTTTTGAACAGTCAGATGTAGACCAAAGAAGAATACAAATTATTTTAATAAAGAGAAAAATTATTGCACATGTATGTATCATTAAACAAATACATGGAGCAGAAAACATGACGATTTTTAACTAGCAGGAAGCTTTAGGAAAGTCCTCCCTCATTTTTACTGCTGTCTGATAAAATTTAACAGTCTCTGTGCCACTCTTTTGGAGAAATAAAGAATATATCAAGGGAAAGGGTGTTAGTATTCTCCTAAACCCATTATGGTAGTTCCTTTAAATGTACGTATCTTATATATCATGTTTCCTTCACATTTTGGAATCTACTTTTTCCAATATAACTTTTTTGTTAACCATCTCCTTAGTAGCCTATGCTTGTGTAAGAGCATGTACACACAAATCAATGTCATTTTTTACATGAACTCTATGGACTTTGTAATAATTATGGAAAAATTTTTAGAATATCTTAGTAATTTAAGTTAGTAAAGGGAAACGTAAAAATAAATATGACTTAAGTTCTCCTCTTGTTTTGTTTTAAGGAAAAAAGGAACATTCTTAAGGAATCTCTAGAGAGAGTTTCTGGAAGAAAATTGGTCAGGTCTCTAGAATTTTCTTGACCACAACCTGCAATTAGAAGTTTTACAAAAATATCTTTTAACTTTTAATCCCAGTGAAGATTTGAATATTAGTACTCTGGATGTGGGATAGTCCCTAATGGCAGATTTCCTGGATGAGATCACTCTTTACTCTTACATTTACATTTGAGTAAAGGTCCCTATAGCAGCGATTCTCTGGCGTTACCTAATATATGACTTACTACACCATTCAGTGTACCATGATTTATGAAAGAAGTAGTAACCCTGTGGCTTAACCCTGGGTCTTCTGTGCTTGCCTTTCATCAAGAGCTTTGTAATTCTCTCAGCTACTCAATAGTCACAAGCAGAGCACTGGATTTGGAAAGGGAAGTTTCAAGCTGCTCAAATCAAGTAAAACTGTATGATACTTGCAGAAAAGGAGAAAGAGATTTATCATGTAGGTCACTTCTCAGGATGGCACACTTGAATCTATTCCTTTGGCCTAGGTACTATAGCACCCTTGTTCCACACTTTACGTGGCCGGCAATAGATGAGTATTTAAGGCCACCCCCACCTGTTAAACTATTTTATTTTCTATTTTGATGCAAGTGTGCTAGAGTTAGCATCAATACAGTGTGAAGCTAAAGAATTTTGGCATATAGAATTATTGAAAAAAATGGAAAAATTAATAAAATATTTGCAAGTGACGTGTACAACTTTTCAAATGCTTCCTAATGAATTAGGGAGACATAATGGATATAAAAAATAAAAAATAGTAACATTGTAAGACTAAACAACATGAGATTTTAAGAAGCAGTACTAGTACTGGGTGGGGAGTGAAGATTCACTATATGGGAGAATGAAATGAAAGACCCTCAAATTGAACTACTATGGCTAGCAATTTTGAATACTTCGTAAGAGGACACATAGATCATCAAATGAATAAAAGTGTAAGACTCTCCAACTTATTTTCTTTTACTACTTAATTTTGAACAGACTTCTCTACACAGATGGATCATGGCACGTCATGGGAAACTAGAGTAGATTCAATATTGCTGTATCACTCTTGTCAGTATCAGTACCAATGTTGGCCATGATAGTTGTTGCTCTATCAACAGCTGAATGGAATAAACTGATCAATTTGTATGTTTATTTTCTTTATTCCACTGTACATGTTAACTGACCCTTAAAATCTCCACTCAGAAATTCTTATGTTATAGAGTCTTGCTGCTGGGATGAGTCTGACCAACAGTTAATTTGGAAATCTCCATGGAAGCCTGCCAGAGGAAATCCTTATGGAATGTGAAGTCTTTATTATTAATTCTTTGTGATACCTGTGTAGAATAATCTATCAGGTATAAGGATATTTCTTTCATTCCTAAGAGTGCCCAAGTTTACCTCCAGTCTGATCAAGAGCAACCCTAAGAAATCTTTGATTTTAAAAATCAGAAATGGAAGGTTATTCAGTTCAATAATGGAGTAATATTGGAGGAAAAATTCATAAGGAAATGAGTAGATGTACTATTTTTCTTTTTACAGACCACCATTATGAAGGTTGGCTTGCTGATTTATCTGAGAGAATAAATATACACAATAAAAGACACACATTCCACAAAACTTCATGATTTCCTTTACTTCACACATATCCCCTCATAGTCAAAACTTGCTAATAGTAAGTGACAGAAGGATGTGCATGTAGTTTCTGTATTTAAATGTGTATGTATGATGTATGCGGTTGTGGCCATGGTGGTGACATTATGTTGCATATTAGAAGAGTCATGGTGATAGCAACACATTTTGCAATCATATTTAAAGTAAGAGAGATTATTTCAGTCATTTATTTTTGCTAAGAACTGAATAATAAAGCTGAAAGTCAAGAATTCTAAATGCACTGATACTGTGATACTGAGGTTCAGTTTTTGTCTTAATATGCCAAGACAGTGTAGAGTAGGCATTTGAGATATTTACACAGATTCCCGGAAATATAACCTGGTGGCAGAGATGAAGGCATGACTATAAAAGATTTTTGCTCAGGGTAAACTTGCTGCTTGAGTAGTGTAATTCTTTCACAGATTTCAAAAGTTGTTTCTCCAATTGGCCAGATACTGTCTAGTTAAAAATAATTCACTGGTCAGGTAGACTCGGAGCCTGATATTGTTGCTGACATTTTCTATAGCAGTATGATTCTGATATGAAGACAACTTCTACCTGTGGTTAAGCCTCCCTAAAAGTGTTATAATCAGTGAGCCACTGAATAACGATTAACAAGAAAAGGTTGTGTTACTTTTGAATAAGGGCACAACATATAACTAGAGTTTCATAAACTATTGAATCATAGGGAGAGTCTATTCTCATTAATATGTTTTTATTGTGTTTGTGTAACTGTGAATTTCACTGAAGTTACTATCACTTTCAACTAAATTGGCCCAATATTTCCTTTTTATTGTGGAATTAAACTTGCTTCATCACATCAAGGATTTTAAAGTAAAGTACAGGCTAAGGACAAATCGGTGACATGATTGATATGAAGGACATGGCTATACTTACCATAATAGAAATAAAAGTAGATATAATAATACAATGAAAAGCATAATATGGAAGGATAACTGCTGCTTTTGTGTTTATCTTTCCTCTTAACTTCCATTACCTACTTAAATCAGAAAAAAGTGATGTATCTGTGCTCCTTGTATCTAGAAGTTCTTTCTGTTCTGTCTGAAGGGAGGACAATGTAATCAAATATATGATGACAATGAATTAGATTTGAATTTGAATTCCTTGTTGATTTTCAGTTAGAGTTTAAGATTATACTAGCCTTCAAGTAAATCCAAGTCATTTTCTCCCACCTTACCTCAGACTTAATTTGCCCACACTCATTGTTCTTGCCTCTTTTTTGAAAACAACCTCATCATTTTTCAGATGAAAGGTTTCATTCTTTATTCTTTCTTCTTTTCAAAAATTTTATTCTTTTACTCTTTTTAAAAATTCTAATTGAATATCTTCATGTTTTCAACATTTGCTTATCTATTTTATTGAAATGTAAATAATGAGGTGCACAGAGTGTATCTCACATGATTTTAACAAACTGAAAGCATTCTGAAATTAGTACCCTAAGTAAAAATTATAACCTTTCAAAATTCTTTAGTATTCCTTTTTAAGTTGATACCTTTTTCCACAACAGCATTCTGTATTTGATTCTACACTTTTTCTTCCAGATACTATATATTCTTTTATGTTTTGCTTTTTTCATTCAACATAAGGCAAGTGAAATTGATTCATATCACATGTATACAAAACTGTTTGCTTTTATTGTTAAAATGTATTACATTGTTTAGATATGCTATCATTTAATTTCAAATAATGATAATTTTGAATAATATTAGACATCCGAGTACTGGATGTGGGTCAATTAAAATGGTGCTGTATTGAACATTTTAGTACATGTTTTATGGTTATTGCATGCTGTTTGTGTTTCTATGTGTACTTAGGAGTGCTCTTGATAGATCAAATGATATTCAACTGCTCAACTATCAAGATACCACCAAGTGTAAAATTTATGAAGTTGTTGTTGTGCCAGTTTACTTCTCTAATATCAGTATATGTATGTTTACTTTAACATTCTTTCTCATATTTGTTATATTCTGCCTTTTTAGCCTTTTCCATGCTGGTGACCATATAGCAGAAATTTTACTTTTGAACTACATTTTCAGCTACAAATAATCATATAAGGACCAGCTTAATTTTGGCTCACATATTTTGGTATATGTGAATTCCACAGGAAATATGTAATAAGTATTTTGTAAATTTCCTTCTTTTCTATTTAACTCATCATTCACTATGTAGTTTGTTAATAATCAAATATGAGGGTTTTATAACATCTTGTTCTTGATTTCTAATCTTACTGCATATGGTTACAGAACATGATCTCATTTCTTTAGAAGATGACATTTTGTTTTGTCAAGTTCATGGTTTATTTTAATATACCAAGTGTGTTCTCTTGCTTTAATGCATAACATTCTACAAATACTTTTTAGTCAAACATGGTTTGTGCAAGCCCAGACAATTCATGATACTGCTAAATAATTCACAACAAAGAATAACAATTATCAGAAGTTGAACTTCACGAAGTGGATATTAGCAGTGAAAATGAAAGATACGTATAAATAACTTCAATTATATTTTTCTAAAGCATCCTTTATCTTTCTAAATTTATGTGCAGTAGTGACTCTGGTATGAATGTTCATTCCAGAACAGAAAAATCTGTTATAATAGGTCTGATCTATAGTCCAGTCCCATTTGATCATATCCCTGTAGCTTTGTTCTCTTGAGTTCAACAGCTATCTCTGGAAGTGTTCAGCAATTTTATCTCAAAACATAAGCAAATGGTGAACCGATTTGCAATATATCCTGTTCTGACTTGAAAGATTCCCCATGAGCTCATTGTTCTTGACATTAATTAATGTAACCCCCAAGTAAACAGAATTGAATATTATACTAGTGAAATGTATTTTCTTTTACCACAATACCCTATTGTCATATTAAATTAATTTAATGTTGACCATGCTTGTGAAGTAGTAATCAATTGCAGTGTATTCCTTACAGCTGGAACTTTCACTTACTATTTATTTTCCTCTTGCTAAGCTTGTACCTTCAGCTATGGATAAGATAAGAACTCTGTTCTTGAACTTCCTTATTTGTTTATTACATATATTTTTACTGTTTTTCATTGAGATTTGCCTCCTGGTGGAAGAGTGGTCCACAGGCATTCCAGGATCCTGGGTTCCTGTCCTAGGGATGGGGCAGAACAGTCAAGATAAACACCTAAATAAAATAATGTGCTTCTTTCTCTCTTCTCTTTCTACCTGCTTGCTTCTGCTCTCCATTCCTGACTCTACCTTTCTTTAAAATAAAAAAGATGTGACTCTCATGTGAAAAGATATGGCAAAGTAAAAGAAATATGAGAATCTCCTCACTTTTCAGTGAAACATCTGAAATTGCAGTCTGGAACTGATTGAAAGTTAAAGCTGTTCTTCACTAAAATACCTATACAATATCCAATACAAATGCCCTCAAACAGCAGCATAAACACAGACATACTTAAATATGTGGAATGAATGGAAGACTAGCACTAAAGAAACTAGCAACTATGGTAAAATTTGAACAGAGGTAGGGATTGTCATGTCACATATCTGACTTTGGTCATTTTCCAACAAGTTCTGAGTTACAGACTATTAAATAACAGACTTTAAAGGTTATCTTTTTTTCACAATATACAAATGATACCAACAGTTATACAATAACAATACACCGATTCAAATACTCAATTGTTTATCATCTGAATTATAATTTATAGCTTCTACAAAATTTCTCAAGTCCAGAGGGTAAATATCAATTTGCAACTCACAGACTAAAGTGTTAAAATATTGTAAACTATGATCCTGGCACTGTGCACACAGTTTACAACTAAACACTTTATTCTCAGTCTTGCAGTTCAAATATGAAATTAGAGCAAGGATCTTAATAAGAATTAATTTGTACGAAATAAAAATTACATATAGATATTTGAGAAATTTTTCTCTTTAGATTTTAAAAAACATTATCTAACATGTTTCCCTTTGTAGAAACTTGAAATGATATATAGAAATAATGGATATAACAACATTGGAAAGGAAGAACTAGAATGCTATACCAAGCAAAAGAAGCTATAATTATAGAAACACTCATTTGATGCATGCATATATACATACATACAAACATAGGCTCACATAATTAAAGTATACATCAAAAATGTACATGCACCAATTGTTAAAAACAACCACAAAATCCCTACCGACCATACTAAGTATACTACATGCCTGGTAATACATATAATTCTCTTCCTGATATCATTCAGAATATTTAATTTACCTTATTTATTTTCTAAAAGCAATAGAAATTTTAAAATACTTTTACCATGTGATTTAATGGCATAAATTTTTTATCTTTTCTTCACGGCAGAGCATGGAAAATTCAAATAGTACGATACAAAGAGGTATATTCTGTCATATTTTTGTTGAATTTCTTTATTTATTTATTAGTTTGTTTTTCGATTTAACCAGGACTCACTGTTGTTTTAGCCTCTGGGAAATATCCTCCCATTATAAAACCCATACACAATTTAGAATGATTGACAGGTTTCCGAGGAAGGATCAAAACCGGACCAGCGGGAGAGAGAGGCCTACATGTCAGCAATGATGCACGAACGTCTCCAAATATTCATAGAATTCTTTCATATACTTCTTGTTAGACATATTTTACGTCGAAGCCTAATTTGATTAAATCTGAGGAAATATTTCAAACACTGAGAAGAGCAAATAATGAAATAAACTGAAAGGATGAGCTGCACTTACTGAAACAGCACAGTTGATATGAAGATGTGATACATTGAAATTATATAAAACAACAGAAGATTCCTTCAATATTTCTTGAAAGAGACCATGATCAATAACAGAAGAGTTTGGACAACTCAGAAATAATGGGAGGAATTAAAAAATAGCAAAATGGAATACGAATAAAAATAATAAGCTTTTTTCTAAGGTTATCATGAAAAAAGGTGAAGATGTCAGAACTACAAAAAAAAAAAAAAAAAAAAAACTTCAGAGACGCTCCAGGAATACGTTCTTTAAAATAAATACATTTAGCTTAAGACAAATACTGATGGACATAGAACTTGTCGATCATAAAATACACAAATAAATGTCAAACATATTTATAAGAAAGGTTATAAAATCACAACGGATGTGTGTTAATTGTAAAAGATCAACTCCTTAATTGGTGTGAATATTTGCAAACTATTTCATATCATCTCTGTAGTAATTACATGGTAAAGCTGAATAAAAGATGCACAAGGTAATAAGAATTTCTATCACATTTTCTCACATATAAGAGCTCACTTCTCTCAATTTTCTTTAACATTTATTTACAAATACACCCCTATTTTAATATGACTTCTGATGTCTTAATGTGAACCATAAGCCTTTATCACACACCAGTTCCAACAAGTTATAGAACTTGTATTTAAGAATTGCTTCAGGTTGTGTGGGCCCAGGGCATGCATTTGAACAGGTTCCACACTTGGTTTAATGTTTTACTGTTGCTGACTTGAAATTCTTAATAATTTTTGGTGAGGGGACCCATATTCTTATTTTGTACTCAGTACTGCATATTCTGTAGCTAGTCCTGCATGCTTCCCTTTAAACTGGAAAATGTGTTTTGTTCTTTTCTTTCACTTCTCCACAGAGGCACATCTGAGGGAAATTCCTCTGCCAGTGTAACTATTTTAAGGATGGATTGCTATCGCTCTCTCTTTCATTTCCTCTGTGTGGAAAAATTCTGAGGGATGTTCTAAATTGTCTAGAGATGTGACATCATATGATTATTATTGTTGCCTAGGGATTCCTTCTTACTGTTTTTCTGAAGCGTTTTATTGCTATAGGTTAAGTTAGAGAACTCAAGGCAACATAGATTTGTGTGGGTATGAAGGAAGTAATGTTTCAGAATTATTAGGAGGCCTTCACTGGGACACATCTAGGAGGCATTTGGTGAAATGGCCTGGATTTTAGGAGACTGGTTTAAGATAGGAGTCATCAGCCTTTATGTTTTTCACAAAACCATTGTGATTGTCAACACTAAGGATGAGTATGCGAAGTGAAAAGTTCAAGGCCAGACACCTGGGTTTTCAATGAGAAGGCATACTAGACAAAAAAATAGAAAGGTAGTAAGAAAGAAAACCTTGAGGGAAAAAGCAACAAAATTTAGGCTTTTTCTGCTCCTTGCTATGTGACTCATGTTATTACAAAATTGAACTATTCATCTTTTGAAAGACACTCCATCTATTTTCCATAAGTTTCCCACTTTCCTTGTCAAATATTTTTCCCATTAAAGATCCTGTTCAAATATCATTCTTTCTGTATTCTAGTCTGACACTCAGGCATGGTTCCTACTTTACTAATATCCCTACAGCTTTCTTTCTACCTCTCTTGATCTCTGAGTTTGTCTTGCTGTAGGAGTTTTTGTGCTTTTCTCATTCTTTTCTACTGCATTATAGATGTTTTTGTGAATAATTCTTGCATAAACATCCTGTATCTCCATCAGAAATATACTCCAGAGTGCATATGAGTATGTCTATGAATATATATCAAATAAAATAAATATTTAGAGTTGAACTGAGCCTAATCAGCTAAGTGGTCCATCTGGTGAGTTGGGTTTTAGGATGGAAGTGCTTCTAGAAAGTACACTCCAAGACCTATAGAGGCCGGTTTGTGCAGGGATGACACTACCAGGGTAGGTGCATGAGAGGTCAGCAAGTAGAGATGTATTTCTTTCTCATTTGTCTCAGGTCCAGGATCTCTGGTTAAAGGTCTGGAGTGATCTTGCCTGCCACAAATTCCTCTATGCACTATAGTGCATGCCGGAATTTTTTAGCTTCCAGAGTGAAGCTGTATGTGCCTGGGTTCTAAATTGATTGGACCATGTAACAAAAAACAACCAGCAGCAGTATTTGGACAGACCAGATTGGTAGGCAGATTCAACAGCAGGTTCAAAGTAACCCTTAGTAGTACAGCACAGGGCTATTCACTGACCTACTAATCACATAGTCTGGCTAACCTAGTATCATTCTTTTAATCCCTCTAATAGACAGTCAAACCACCATGGAAGTGCCTGTATTTGGGACACAGTAACAGGTGCAGTTGGCTCTGTGAGATAAATCTAGATCTTCTCCTGTGATGGTGGGTGTGGAGGAGAGTGGCACAGAGTTAACAGGCCTTTATCCCACAGACACAGACAGCTGTCACTGTCAGTCAGAAACAAGTAAAACAGCAGAGCCATCCAGGGACAGCAAGTAGCAGAGACTACTGAAGGACAAACTATTATGTGTCAGCCACTTAATGCAGATAGCATCCCTCTCTATCGAGGCACAGCCACCTGCCCAGCAGCAATTTTGGCAGGGACACAGAATTTTCAGGAAAAAAAAAATACCAACACAACAGTGGGCGAGGGTGTATTACTGCAGCTCTGTGGAGGGTCTATGATCAGACTCAGGAGGGAGAGTCACGATGGTACCTGGAGGTGGTGTTGTGCCTGCTATCCAAGGAATCCTTCTCCCTTGGACAAAGATACTTACAGAAGACTTCATTATGTGAACACCAAAAAATAACCATTATCTTTGTAAGACAGGGAGAAACTGAGCTGAACTAGAGAATAGGAGGGAAGTCCCAAAGGAAAATAAGTATTTGCACGAGTGATACTACAGCACAGAAATGTGATGGATGTGGTCATTTTTTTTTTTCTCCAAAGGAAAAGGAACGTCCCTGTATACAAAGAAACACCAAATAAAAATAAGCAATGTCACAGATGATCCAAGTATACTCGCACTAGGCCATGTGCTAGGAATCATCGAAGTTGTACTCCTTGTCACTGCTTCCCACTGTTTCTGGAAGTTCATCAGCCCTTTTGAAGGGATACTCACTGTCACATTCTGCCCTTTTCTACAGGACAGAAGCCATTTAGTTTTTAATAGGAGGCTCCATATAATAATTGCAGCAAAGCTAATCAGATTGAAATTTCAAGTCTTTGTTGTACACTTCCAGTCCATTCCTAGTTCAAACTGTGGAAAATAAGGTCAGTTTCTAGATGAGGATAAACTAAGGACTTATGACAATCTTACAGTAGCACATGAGCACTTATCCTGACAGATGAAAGCAGCCAACCCATACATCAAGGGAGAGCAAGCTCCTCAACTGAAAGGCAGTCAGGGAAGTCACCAGCCTGTTCCATCCATGGGAATGTGGTTAGACAGCATCCATGCCTCTGCTTGGGTAGTTCCTCCCTCTGCTTGGGTAGAGTCACTGAACATATTTTAGCTTTATTATTCACTATTTCTCAATATGAATAATACATAAATGTAAATTGCAAGACAAATGCGAATTCAGATTGCCTTCACTATTCTTCAAATAGTTTTATTTACAGCAAGTCTTTACTCTATTTTATGTATTTGTGTATTTTATATATGTTCTTTTGGATATCTAGTTTCCCCAAAACCATTTATTGAAGAGTGTATCTTTTCCACATTGTCTGTTTTAACACTTCAATTCACCATGTATAAATTGTATACATTTCTGAGTTGCTTATTCTATTAGTCCATATGTCTATCTCTTGAAATACCACACTGTTTAATTACTGAAGCTTTTTAATATATTTTGAAATCAATAAATATAATGCTTTCAGCTTTATTCTCTTCTAAAGACTGTTTTAGCTATACAGGGTATAGTTTGATTTTTTATGAATATAGGGCAGATTTGTGTCCAATTTCATACAGCTTATAGAAGATTAATGTCCAAAATATATAAGGAGCAATGTCCTATTAAAAATGGGCAAAGGAATTTAATAGACAATTATTTTAAAAATTGGCCAAAAGTTATGTAAATAGAAAAAAAATCACTATTAATCCAGGAAATGCAAATAAAATATCACCCTATACCTGCTAGAATGAGTAGTAAAAAACAAGTAAAACAATGATACACAAGAGCTAAAGAGACCCAGGAAAAAAGCAAATCCTGTACACTGTTGAAAGGGATATAAAATGATTAATCAGCTAATGAAAACAGGGTAGACTTCTTCAAAAACTGTAAATATAACTATGATATGACCTAGCAATCCCAATTCTGGGTATATATTCATAGAAAATAAAATCAGTATCTTGAAGGGATATCTTTATCCCTATGTGCTTGCAGCATTATTCACAATAATCAAGATATATGAATAACCTAAATGTGTAGGGACACATGAATAAAATGTTGTCAGTATATATAATTTGTATAGTCAGTATACGCCTACAAAATAAGAAACTACTGCTATATGTGACAACGTGGATGAATACTGAGAAAATGTCGCTAAGTGAAAAAAATCAGTTAGAGAAGAACAAAACTGCATAATACCACTTAAATGAACTATAGAAAATAGTCACAAACTTAGAAGCAGTAGTTAACAAGTTTAAAGATGGTAAAATGAGAAGTTGTTATTCAATGAGCAAAAATTTCAGTTATACTAATTATTAATAATTAGAATTTGCTATAAAAATTAGTTAAAATAAACAATTAAAAAGAAAAATCTCGTCACCTCATCTGTGAAAATGTCAAGACTTTTCTTCACTTTAATACCAGTGTCGAATGTTGGAAGCATTTGATGTGATATAGTAAATCCTAGCATCTCATAAATCTTATCAACCCAGCAAATAACTTCTCTCCTAGTAATTGGTTACAGAGGAGAGGTGGAGAGAAAGCAATATAATCCCCCTCTAACTTCATCTTTACAGTAGAGTAGCAAGAAAGCCTCTTCTAAATGAAATAGAAATATGGTGGAATAGGCATGAGCTTTGACATTGAACATTATTAGAAGTGCACTTTCAGGGTAATTTATTTTGTTAAAGTCAATTGCTACTTATAAATGATTGTCCCAAATGGTATTCCTTCAGCATCTTATATGTCTTACCTCTGTCCTTTTCAAATGTTCCTTCTATGCTTCTACAACAGCATCTATCTTCTAATTTCTCCTCATTGTCCTCTAATCTATATCCTTTACATTTCAGTCTTCCTTGTCCTCTTGCCTTTTCATTCCTTTCTGCTGTTAGTGCTTACCAACTTTTTTCTTTTTTTCCCACACTGTGAAATATGCTGAAAATAATACTTCTTTTGGGCCACAGATTAAAAGTAATGGGTTGACACTGAAGATGACAGGTTCAGGGTTGCATCTATCTCATTTACCGTGAGGACTGAAATGATCAGTATATTGGCATCTTTCTGCCATTTACTTACCTAGCACACTTGTATAAAGTGAAATATAGATGGTGATTTTACTCACATTTCACCACTGGTTAATCTCATTGAATTCTTCATGTATCAACTGAATGCTACCAGTTTCTAAACCTGTATCTCCAGACATTAACTCTCTTTTAAGATTCAGGTTTATTCATATAACTAGTATCAGACATGCCCACTTAGATGCTCATTCGTAAATTCAATTTAGCATACCAAAAAATTCACCCAAGTCACCCATACCTCCTTGAAGTAAATCAGAGTTTCCTAATCTCAGCATTATTGACAATTTGATTTAGAAAATTTCTGTAGAAAACTGTCTTTTGCAGTGTAGATTGTAGAGGCCAGCTTATCTAACTCCTACCCAGAAAATTCTAACAGCATCTCCCACAGCTCTGATTATCAGAAAAATATTACCAGTGGGTATAAGGAGGGGTCAAAGTCACTCACAGTTAAGAACCAAATTATTAAAATGCTCGATTCAGAAACTAAACGTCATTTTTGAGTCCTCCATGTATATGTATGTATGTGCATATATATAAATCAATGATTTTAAGTACTTAACAAGTCATTTATTTAACACTTGTTTTTGTATTTACTGTCACTGAATTAATTAAAATATTTGCTATGTCTTACTGAATTGTTCCAATTATATCCCAACTAATCATCATCTATCTTTTGAAAGTTGCAATGAATCAGTCTCAGTTGCATCAGAGTGGTATTTCTAAAGCATCCAATGAATAGATACTATCCATTTAAAAACCTCTCAGTAGTTCCCAATCATTAACAAAAACATAAAAATCCTTTTTTCCTTAGAATAATATGTCACATTATTAGCCTCTCCATTCCCATTTAATTACATTACCCTGTAAAAGGTCCTAAAGCTATTTCTGAAAAAATAAAATTAAAAATTTAAACAAATTATTAAAAGGTAAGAAAAACAGAATCTTCAATAGAGTAGAATGCTCAAGAGATATCATACATAGTATGAAAAAATTTTGATTGATTGAAATGTAATTTCATGAGTATAAATGAGATTTTAGTTGGGAAACTGATAGAATGTGAGGTAGCATGAGGAGAAAATTATTTCAAAGAACTTCATTGTAAAAGAGGAAAAATAAAGTTTTATTTATTATAAATTGCAGAGTGATTTTTTTTTTAGATTAAATATAATTGAACAAGCTTTGGGTCAAGAATAATTGTCACAGAACCGAATGGAACAAACAGCAATCCCACTAATCAAAATAGCATTGCAAGGAATAATCAGCTCAAGTTTAGGAAGCTCATTATTTCGCTTTGAAAAAGTTGACTTGACATATATGTAACATATATCTGTTGGAAATACCAGAACATATTTGACCGACTGAATGTATGGATATTCAGAAAGGAGAGATATAAGAGCCATTAGCATAGAAATAGATAATGAAACTATCTGCAGCCCTCGTTTTCTGTGGAAGAGATATTCTCCCTTCAATCTCAGGAAAATTTCTCCAAGTGGGATTTGAATCTTATTCCCTCTTGCTGCAGGAACACTCTTGTTTGGATAATGTCCATATCATATTATTTTCATTTTGGGGGGCTTGTTTGTGTTTTGCGTTTTGGATGGGAGAAAAAAGAAAAGTGTTGTGAAGCAAATATCATTGTGTTTTTATCTGCAGAGTCCTTTCTATTTTTTTTCTTGACTATTCAAGCAGTCAAAACATCTCTTGATGCATATTTTAATCAGAATTTTAGGGAACAGAGCTTTGAAAATATAAAATGAGATCTGCATAGATATTTAAACCTATAGCAAAGAAAACAACTTAAAAATGCAAACAAAAGCTATGATGTTGGAAATACTCTGACTTTAACTTTGAACAACATTTGCTTTTGAACAACACTGACTTTGAATATGAAGAGTCAAAAGATCTGCTTGACTCAGATCACAATTTATCATCTGG
Organism: Solenodon paradoxus; assembly: GCA_004363575.1. Lineage (NCBI taxonomy): Eukaryota > Metazoa > Chordata > Mammalia > Eulipotyphla > Solenodontidae > Solenodon > Solenodon paradoxus. Next base: position 224,017 of record RJWH01000310.1, read on the forward strand.
AAGAATTTGTGGTGACACAAGAAAAAAGCAAGTGATAGGATGAAATAGAGTCAATTAAAATGCTAAAGTGACCTAATAGAGGTCATCAGAGTGATGTAAAGCGGAAATAGAATTATTACAATCCTTAAGACACATTTAGGGATATAACTGCAGAAGAAAATTTTACTTTTTTCTATAATTTTTGAAACATGTAACTTCTCAGAATGTCTGCATCATTAGGACATTTGTACATCTGGATAAGGAAGTTGTAGCAGAAGAAGATGTCAGTAATAAGAAATGAAATGAATGGTTCTCCTATGTGAGTTTCCCTCAACAATTTGGAGGAGACTCAGAAATTTCTCAAGGTCTGAAATCACTAAATTTATCACAAGTAAAACATTTGAATCATAATTAATATTGTTATTTTTAATTTTTAAAATTAAATACTTAGACATTGGCAGAATTCTGAGTATGCAAGGTTAAGCACTGAACTGACCCAGGCACAGAAAAACAAAGTTTATTCTATCATTATATCAAAGCACGTCTTAATTTTTCAATGAGATATATTGAATTGAATAAGTAAGAATACTACTTTATTGTATGTATATATTGCATTTAATATAATACACATAATGAACACTACATATATTAGGTTAATTATATTCTAAGCACTGTGCTATGTTAAATATAGAAGTAAATAATCTCTGAGGGTTCTTCATTCAATTAATGTCACAGTAGCTAAAGAAGGAAAAGCAATAGATACGTTTTCATACATTTGCATTGCAAAGAACAATGTTTTAACAGCCATGGGTACGATAGTTGTACAACATTCCAGCCTTTGGCATTATAAATACGCTTAAATGAGAAAACATTAATTAATCACAGGCAAGCTTGCCATGGACATGTGAGATAAACAGCTCTTTGGAAAGCAATGACAATCTTAGCGCAAGACTTACATACTAAATGAGAAGGCAATGATAAATGAAAAGGGTAAAAGGAGAAGGTAATTCCTGGAGAAAGAAAGAAACTAAAAATCAGGATGTTCTGAATAAGAGTGTGAGATTCCAGGGCAGTTATTACTTCTTGTTGGCTAGACTGAGGGAATCTCACTGGAGGAGCTGTGGCTAAGAAGGATATATATTCCTTGGAGAAGATAAATAAATAAACAAACAAATAAATAAATACACGGAGACATAAAATATATTAGATAAAACTAAAAAACAGGTCCTGAGGATTAATGTAGACCATGTGAGACCACTGTCTATTAATATAACATATTATAGTTTAATTTTGTAAATATTTACTAAGAGCACTTACATGGCAGAAGCTGTGTTCATAGTAATAAACATGTTCTTCTATAGAACTCCTAACATGAAAACACACTAACAGACCTTTGAGAATAATATTCTATGGGTACTCTAGGTGTACAACACTCTTGTCTTTGGTGTTATAAATATGTCTGAACAAGAAAATAAGAACACATTAATTAATTCAAAATTATCTGCATTTGATGTGTCTATTAGAGTTGTATTGCGGATTTAAAGCAAGGGGACATGATGATTACAGACATATCAAAGGCATACAAATGCATTGAAACCAAGAATGTATAAAAATTTATACATTTCATGATTTTGGAAAATTAATTGTGAAATAAAAATAGGAGACACACGAGTTAGTCTTAAGAAATACGAAAAAAATTTGATAACTGTTTCTCGGCATACTTTTTACTGAGATTCCAGAGTATTCTGAAAATACTTAAGAAGTTAAGACAGATTTGCACTCTGAAGATGGATATGGTTTCGAGTTTGTCAACAATAATTTAAAGAGATATATTAATCATCACAAAATTTTAGGGGATTGATTGTGAGTACTTGTGATAGAGCAATGCATTCTAGTTAGTACAGTTGCAATAATATAATTTTCAATCCAGGATTCATTTTCCTTTTGTAGTAGCCTAACAATGCTCAACTTTTATTTAAGTATCCCTTGCCCACAAATCCCATGTCCTGAATAAAGTTTTCCACATTCTCAGCCAGAAGAGAAAACAGGTGTGATTAATCAGTGCTTTGTGAATCATTGGGTGGGCAATAAGTACTGGCCATACACAATATTATTGTTCATTCTTGTTGAAAATGATACAACTAATGGACTCATTCTTGGGGCATATGTGATAACTAGAATTGTTGAAGCTATTATATTAACATATGAAATATGTTCGGGTCCAACAGAGAATCAAATATAAATGTAGTAGAAGTCTTGATTCATTGACGACTTGTAATTCTACTTATAACTTAAACCTCTATGTGCTGAATTTTGATTACCTTCAGCAGAAATCCTTCTAGATGACAAAACAAATATATCTTGAGTTATCTAGATGATTCATAATCACATTTGGACAATTATTTATGTCTTCTTTCAGGAGTTTTTGTCTCTTTGCCCTCTGTAGGTTTTTAAGACTTATTACATTTTATAAATTCTGTGAAATTGAATAAGGCAAGTTTAGACAGAAAGGGAAGCATTAACTTTCAATACCCTTGCTTTCACCTATTTTTATCAGACCTCTGAAGTTATTTTTATATTGTTTTGGTACTTAATTTTTTATAGCATGTGAAAATGTATTTGTTTGCCTGGAGAGAATTACAGAGAAGGTTGACAGATGATTCTGTCATCACTCTAAATGTCATTAGCCTGACAGTTTTCTCCAGAGCAAACAAAAGGACTTATATAGACGGAGAAAAATTGGATGGCAATATAAATATTTTCATACAGATTTAATGATACATAGTCACTTAACAAGTAATAATCTCTACATGCTCAATATTTAATATATAAATAAATATGAATGATAAATGCTAGTTTTCCCCATATTCCACTGTAAACATATTAAAAATGAATGATTTGTATAACAGATTAACATGAAATATAAATTTTATTCAAAAAGTATAGTGACTGGCATATAATTTTAATTACAGAATTTTTTAAAAAGTGCAACTTCTTAGTTAAACATTTCGCTGTTTTAAAATACGAGTGGTTGTACTTAATAAAATGCAATAAACTAGAACCAAGACCTTCTCACACAGATAGCAGTTCTATTGTCTAGTGTATTTTCTTTTTCCTCATTCATTCATGATGCAACCATGCTGCATGTAATTGAAATTATTGTAAAACACAATTCATTCATCTCATTTTGTTGCATGTGCATTACCCTCTGTCTGAAATGTTTTCCTTCCCGCCTATCTGGCAGGTAAACAGCTTCTTCTTGCAGACCTAAGTTCAGATTTTACTTCAGTAAAGTCTCTATTGACTCTCACAGGTGGTAGTAATAATAGATTTATTTTTTTAATATTAAAGAGAAAATGGTAATGGTATACAAGTAAGTCATCTGATCGATTGCATTTCCATAACATTTTGCATATATAACTATTAGAATGCTTAGTAAAAGTGGTGGATGTACCAAAACAGGAATAAAAAGACAGAGACTCTAACTTGAATGAACCCCTTTGAAATGTCTGCACACGTGTTTTTTGTATTTTTTTTAATTTACATCCTAAACCATTTCTCCTAAAGAGCATCCTCAAAAGCATATACACTTCAATCATGAGTATATGCTCATTATTACTTACGTTGTCTCATAGTTGTCTGCTATTCTGGTCTCAGTGATTTTTAATTAAATGTTATCTTCTGTATGTTTTTATTTTAGTGATTATTGCTTGTTATATGTAATAGTAAATAAAGATGTATTTAACAAATCATAATATTGACTTACTGATAGAATTGGGTACAAAACTGGAAAGAAGAGAGAAGAGACAATTTTTTTAGAAAAGAAAGTTTATAAATCATCTTACCTGATACACATAGAAGATAGAACCAGAAAATGCTTATGCTTATGTTAACTTATACAAATAGGCAGTCAATTTGAAAAATAGGTGCAAATTTATTTTAACCTCAGTTTCAATTTTGAGAGAAATAGAGAAATCGAGTTTATGGGTTCATTTATTTTCAGTTGTGCGGCTATGTTTGAACAAAAAGAAATTCACTTTCATATATTTCAGACTACGGAAGAGTCTTCTATAGAACTTTAGATTATTTGAGAAAACAGAAAAAAAATAAGTTTTCTGACTCTCATATTACTCTGTGATTTGCTTTTCAGAACAAAGTTGAAAGTCAGCAGTCATTACAGTTCACTTGTACTTTTATTTTTAGTGGAAGAATAAATATCTGTTATTCACTTGATATAATAAAGAAACAAGTTTAATTGAATAAACTACAAAATATAGTAATTAAGAAACTTATGTTTAATATTATTTTAGAAGATACTAGATAAACATTAGTAATTTGGACTTTCTGTAAATCCCTGTGATATTCAAAACCATATAGTACAAAACGCAGAGACGGTCATCATCTGTTACTAAAGTACTAGTGCATTGTTCTTCATTTCTCTGATCTACTTTTTAGTCATTTTCTCTCATACACTATCTTAGTATATTTTTATAGGATTTCTCCCTTTTTCTCAAACATATTAGTTAAGCTAAAAAATAAAATTAAGATAAAATACTGATAGCCTTAAATGAACTATTCTAAGTAATATTTTTGATTTAAGTTTTATAACTATTACACACTTACATATCCATCATGTGCTAATTTTTGCTAATAAGTTGTGTTTCAGCTTAAAAATGGGATAAGCCTCACATTATTTTATTATTTATGAAAATCTGTCTTAGATACCTTCCTAGAATATATACTGTTTTTTGAAATCTTAGTCAGTTAAGTGTCATTGAGACTATAAACCTGAACATATAAAGAAAGGTACAACTTGCATTACTTACCTCTGCTACAAAGTATTAATATGCTTCACCAGTCTTAATTACTTCAGTGACCTTCTTAATTTAACAAATTCAACTTTCTTGATTTGCAATTTTTTCCAGGATAATTGAGTAACTAGGCAACGCATGTACCTAAACAAATTAGACATTTTAATAAAAGTTCATTATTCACAGTTCATTAGACAAAAATCAAAATGGCTAAACTATTTTCAATAATACTATAGATTTAAAATGCTTACTATGTTAAATACCAAGTTAAATTCCAAGTTTGTGATAAGACTTTTTCTGTTTTATTTAAAAGTATAATTCAAATTATCTGAGCTGAAAAGAAATCAAAATGTACTTCTTAAGAACTAGAAAGTAGAACTAATGAAAACTTAAAAAAAATTTTTAGAATCTTTTTCATTTGCATGCAAACAAGTATGAAATTTCTTGGACTCTAGTTGACTTGTCTCAAGTAGCTCATGTCTTTTGATCAAGATGAACTTAATACTTCCCTTGATATGATGACTAAACCTAAAACATAACAGTCTTCTTCTAGACTAAGTCCCTAGCCTCCTTTTTCTTAGAAAATTTACTTTAAGAAACTTGCAAAAATGTTTCTGCCTTTTTAGATGTATGTAAATTTTCAAATCCTACAACCAGAATTATCTTTTTTCAAAGACCTGTTAACTCATCTTCTGATTGTAACCAGCATGAAAAATAAATTTCTCACAGTCCAGTTTCTGAGGAAGACTAGGAACTTAACTTCAGTTTAGTCATCAACACCTTGCTCAAGTTGTTAAACTATCTCCTATAATGAAAACCTAGTAACTTCAATTTTTCTTTGTGTAAAATCAATTAACAAACAATGATAGCCCAAATTCCTTCAAGTCCAATTCTAAAAAATTCCATTTTTGTTTCAACATAGTTAAACTCAGACTGATTCTGGCATCACTTCTACTGCAATAACTGAATAATCTTCCTTGCCAATTACACTTGTCTGGTACATATTTTGCTTTGACACTATATATATTTTTAATGATTTTATATTTTATCTTTATATAAATTTCTGTATACGTAAGTAGATTCTTGAACACAGAATAATTCATTTTACTTTAATACAATTTAATTGGGTATATAAACACCATAGTAAGTATAAAATTTAGCTAACCTTTATATTCCTATTCTTTGGGTCATGTGTTATAATGATAACATACAGGAAAAAACAACAAATCTATATTTTTTAATCGGTTAATGCAGTGGAAAGATTTTCAAGTTGTTTTGTTTTTATATTAATAATGTAAAATTAAATACAAAAGCACTAAATTATTACTAAAATTTAATTATCTTTCTAATAATTTTACTGTTAATAGTATTTATCCTACTTGGGTTTATAAATGGGTACCTCTCAAATAAGTAATATGTAGGCATCCTTTAAAATACCCTTTGCATAACTTTTAACTCCTGGTATTCATTACCTACTATTATCCCCTCCTCTTAAATGTGGATTGGAGCTAGTGTCTATTGACTTTAATTCAGCAAAAGTGATTTGAGAGTAGGTTACATCTAAGATGTTACGTCTGGTTTATTCAATCCTTACTTCTCTCATATATGATCTATTTGATGATACCTAATTTCATATTGTGACCTGACTTATGAAGATGCCTAACAAGTATTGAGGGAAGTCCATTACAAGAATAGTAAGCAAGGTTCTAAGACCTTCAGTACAAAGTCCAGGAATAATTGAATTTAACCTGTTAGTTAGGAAACAGATCTTCCCTTGATTGAGATTTGAGATAAAGTAGCATGCAACTTCAGAGTATCACATTGTGAAACAGCTTAATCACCCAACTAACTGTTGATTTATAAACTAAAAATGAGTGAAATAGTATTTTTTATTAAAAGTCCTCAGTTTTATTACAATTTATTATGCAACAATAGATAACCACTATACTAACATAATAACTTAATGTAATAAGTTAACCATCACTACATTTTTATACTGATTATCTTAGACTTTAAAATGATAATAATTGTATCTATTATATCCAACCCTTGTGTAAGCCAAGTAGGCATTTATTTGCTTATTTTGTTGAGTTTATTTTCAAGATGAGATATTCCTGTCTTGTCATAGAGAAAATGGAGTGCTTGTACCATAATCTGGGATACTATAAAAATTTGTGCAGACTAGAGACTGTATATCTATGATTAGGGTTCCATCAATATCAGGTGAGGACTCTCTCACAGGTTATGGACTTCACATTGTATCATCACCTGAAGTAAAACTTAAGGAACACTATGGGATCTCTTTTGATAACACATGAGGATTCCACCCTCGTCACCTACATCCCTCCAGAGAATATTAAATATTGGGGTCTCATTTATAAGTTTTGGGTGTACACAAACTTTCAGACTGTAACATTATCAAATTGTTTAAATTCTACCTTGACTCTTAATTGTTAATTTTTACCAAGACAAATCTTCAAAAAGGAGGAAAGTAGAATGCTTTTCTCATGTATCAAATGGACATTATATCTCCACTTATGCAAACTGAGAAGTGTTAAATGTATACATACATACATATGTACATTTTCATGCACATATGCATATACATGCTTCAAATTAATTATAATTATTTATCAAATGATACTTCATGCTTCCCTTATGCATGACTGTCAAGCCTAGACAATATAAGCGTAGTTTGTTTTATAAGTCATTTTAATCAGCGACAAACTATTTATTGAGCACTTTCAATGTGCTAGAAATTGATCCTATAACAAATGAAATAGACAATGTCATTGCTGCCTTGAAACCAACAATCTGTTTTGAAGAACATCATAAAAAAGGTAAAGGATGTTATGAAAAAGATAATAAAAAGGTAATGGAATAAAGCCAGAATATATATTCTAGTTTAAGTAGTCAGGGAGGACAGTTTTGAGTTCATGACATTAATAGAAATTTGATTATTGGGAAACTTCCAGGTTTGTAAAGATTTATAATAAATGTTGCAGTAGACAAAGTTGGAGAAGAGTGATAAAAGATAAAGTTGGAAAATTAAATAGGAGTTTAAAGATAATAAGGAAAGTGATAGTTAATTACATAGTTGTAAGAATAGGATAGTATATCTTAGTATAACTTCCTGTAAGGATATAAATGGTTTGATAACTGGGGATGGGCTACATACAAGACTTAATAGAGGATCTATGCTTTCTCAAATATCCCTCCTCCACAGTTGTTAAGGAATGGGACAACAGTTCCATCAGAAGGATGAAATTTTGAAGCTGTAGCCTGTCAAAAATATAAACACTTCATTTTGCTTGCTTCAAAATATTTACCACATAATGAAAATGAAACAAACTCAACTTCAGAATAAGCTATCAACTGTGTTTGGAATTACACACACATACAGTGGTGCATTAGTTAATTTATGTGCAATCAAGAATGTAATGTAAGTCTGATATATATAGAAAAATAAGTTATCTGTTTTAAGTTTAACTCACATAAACTTCATAGTTGTCTAATTCTCTTTTTAAGCACACATTTTTACAGCAATTATGACTATGATTTCTTTACCTATTTTTTTTTTTCAAAAGAACTGTCTATTGGTGAATTTAAACTTTTACCAGTAATTTTGCTTTCATTTTGGGAAAAAATTAAAAATTAGCAGTTCTTTTTACCCACACTTGATTGAATAATATACTGCTAAAAGCAAAAATTGAAAAAAAAAATGGACAAGAGTATGCTAAAAAAACGCTATTAGAAATGAGTTATTTTAAAGGTATAAACAATAGCATTTTAACTTGACCTTTTGATATAGTTTGCTATAATTTACAAAACATTGCTTTGCAATCCAGAGCCTTGTTCCGTTTTTTCTCTCTATTAGAACTAGAATATCTTGCTGAAACTATTTGACTATTAGTTTTGTCATATATACCCAAATTAGTTTTAAATTAACACTTTAATTTAGAATTAACCACAATAGTAATAGCTTTGATTTAGTCAATAGGGTTTAACTGCAGTAGAACAAAATGTTCTTGAGACCCAAAAGTGGCAGCTAGATAGTAAATTGAGTGATTATTTGATAACTGCATCAAAATAGTTGAAGGGAAGGGGAAAATTTCCATCCCTTCCAGGTTCATCTGAGGCTGGTTGAGTAAACTAATTAACATAAGACTAATTAGTCCTGAAATGAACAAAGTCACTCTTCTAAGAGAAAATTTACATGATTGCAAATTTTAAAGTAACTGAGTGGAATCTAGGACTTGGATCCTGAGCTAAGGAATGGGATAAGAGCCTGGGGGCAAAGAAAGAGGAGGGGGGCTTCACTTGAAGGGATGAGTTAAAATAGCAAAACTTTCCTCTAGATGTTTTTCCCGCTTAAAGACAGATTTCTTTGAGTAAAGCTTATTACTGGAGATGACCCTCCATCTAGCTTAACTTCATTCTTTGAGGCAATGCAACAATTTCTTATGAGAACTTCAGGACTCCCTTTTGACCTTTAGCTCCAAATACCTTGCTAATACATAATATAAAAATGCTGCACTGGAAATATTGAAAGAAAAAATCAATCTGAACATTTTAGGGAAGGATGATTGTGCATAGTCCTGTGCCCAACCTTAATTTTACCTTATTGTTTTCTGTTAGTTGTATAAACCAACTTACAGAGCTTTACACATGAAAATAACTTGTTTTGATTAATTTTTATGACCCACCTTATTAGTTGCTTATATGTTATTTTAGAGGAATTATTGTTTCACTCACCTACAAACAAATAACAAAGAGTAAAAATAAAAATACTTGCCCCAATCATTTTTGTGGGCACTGGAACTAGCTATATATTATATTGACCCACCCTAATACCTTATTATGTTCTACTGCTATTCATATCTACCACTGAAAGATAAACCTAGGCACATTAAAGCTTTTAAGAGTTTATTGCAGTAAAAGTGACAACATACTCAAGACAAGAGCAGTCAAGTTTGAAAAGAATGTCTACTCTATGTTCCAAGTAGATCAGATTTTTATATATCAGGTAAAATACAAAGGACGCATATTATGAAAGGGGTAGGTATTTTCCAGAAAATGGTCGGGGTAAATTCTCAGAATTAGAGTTCCACTGCTTTTTAATTCTTATATGAAAATTTCAGATACAGGATGGCATCAGCTACATGATGGATCAAAAGGTGGTGGGGGTCAAATAAGGATGTATTATAATTTTAGTCTCTAGGCAGCATGACACACAGGACCTATTCATAATCAAGTTGAAGAAAACTCATATGGGTTTGAGCGTGCAAAAAATCTGTGACTTAGATTTCAGCATGTTAATAATCACTAACCATGTAAAACACACTACAAACCAAATCACAGGCAACTAAAACTACAACTTTGGAATTAAAACAGAGAATCATCATCTTATATCCCCTGTAATACACCTCTGTAGAAGTAAATTATCATTCCGGGGAAGGATTTATTCACAAAAAGGGAAAACAAAGGGGAGAGAGAGGTGATAAAAGTTCAGTGAATCACTGGTGTGCTAAATGCTGACAACTAATGGAACTTAATGGAAAATAACAATTTTATTTTTGAAATGACTAGCAATAACATCTCTTAATTTTTTAAATGCACTTGTTCTTTCATACTTTGAAAACATTGCATCTGATTATTAATATTGTAGACTAATTGTTATTATTCGTTTGAGCACTGAGTTTCTTCTTTACTTGTTAGAATAGACTGCTCAGCTGTCTTGAAGGGCTCATTTTTATCCCTATCTTTTACTTCAGTAAAACACAGAGCACTGAATGGTGATCTTCAGTTTATTCATCCAAATCACTCAAGTCGTTAAAAAACTGTGAATTTATTATGTCAGAGAGAATCACTCTATAACTCTGAAAATACTGTTTAGTCTTTACTAATCTTTTACTTTTATTGCTTCTGACAAGGTGAACATTCAGTACTTCATCCTCAAATTATTCATGCACCCTATATCAATACATGTTAAAATTAATATAAAGAGAACTGCATATGCTCTCATTCTCAACTGTAATAATTGAATTATTATGAGTATATATAATTTATTATACTAATTATTTAGCATTTTTTAAATGAATTATAAATCACAAAAACAGAATACCTATGGGAACAAGTATTTTCAAACACGGGATAAAGGACTTGTTAGATTGCTTTCATTTTGATCACATCATGCACTTAAAGCAGCAACAGAAAAGATTTTAATGCTGATGAGAATCCTGACTAGAGAGTACAGTTCACTTTGACAGAGCAAACATCTCGCTGGACATAATGGCATTTGATAGACATGTTACAAGATGATTAATACCCTTAGAGTCACTTTAAAAAATCATTTTATTATGCATTTTGTTTATAATGCTACATTTAATTTTAAGATATTGAAATTACATCTCAGTCTGTGAGTATTTTACATCATGCTCCTTGTGAAAGTTCTAGTGTCCTTTAGATAACCTTTTTCCCTCAATGTAATTTCTTTAGAAATGCTTTATAAAAACATAAATTTTTGATTCAGCAATATTTTATAGAATTTATGAAAAACCATTACGACATAACTTTCCACTGATTCTGTTGTAGGGATAAATTCAGAAATAAAAATATGTCCAAAGACACTAACACTAAATTATTACACACCCTTAAATACCTGAGTATCATCATTTCACTAGAATAATTATTAACTTATCTTGGAAATAATATTTTATAAAAGTATCATATCAGTAAATGTTGCTGTTTTTTTTGGTTCCATTTTTCTTTAAAAGTTGTGTGACAAAATTCCTATGGGTCTATAGTTCTTTATATTCTAGAATATAGTCCCTAAATGCTAACATATATGTGAAATAGGTAAATGAAAATGTTAGTCAGACTAAGAAATGACTGAAACATATATACATAATCATTATTAATTCATAAGTAATTTTCTTCACTTATGAATAAATAAAAGTAGACAAAATTTTTACTGGTAGTTGAGGGAAATTTATTTTTGTTCTGAATATAATTACAAGCAGAGAAAAGGGAATCTGGATAAGTTTTGAGAAACTTGCTCTATATTTTCATTATAAAGAAAATTTTAAAATAGGAATATTCATTCACTCTATTAAAATAAGGAAAAGTATTAGAATTTCTTTTAATTGCAAGAAAATTTTTCCTAACTTTGAAATACATATGTGAAATATATATATACATAATTTTGAAAACTTTATAGGGCTTTTTATCAGCTTTATAGCCCTGGAATATCTTTCTTAAAAACTATATCATCATCTCATTAAAATTTTAACGTCGAAGAAGATGACACCATGTCCCAGTTCCTGTGCTAGGGTAAATTGTGAGTCTGACTTCAATGGGCACCCTGATGTAAATTGCAAAACTCTCCCTCCCAGAAAGATATGAGAAATGTACTTTTACCCTGAAAAAATCCAATCAACTAGCATAGAAAGTAATCATCTCTTTTTTCAGGTGAATCTAGGATGAATCTCTAAGTGACAAATGATGCTATTAATTTCTCTTACTTCAGGACTAGACATTGTTTAGTTTTAGGTATGTTTGTAATGGATTCTATCTTCTTGGTTATAAAAAGGGTGAGATTTCTTTCTGTCTATAATATTTAAGCAGGTTATCTTTTATATGCATCACATACTACTTTAAGAATTTTTTCAACAAAACACTTTCTCTGCTGCCTTTGTGTAGAAATGTTTATATCTGGGAAATTTTGTATTTCTCTAATACAGGTTGCTTTTTTTCTCATTTTCTATCATACATTGAAAATAAAAAGGTAATAAAGAGATCAGTGTAAATAAATATTTAACTTAAAATTTATAAAAAACAGTACATCAGGAAATTTATGTATCAAAATAGCTTTGTAAAACCACTAAAATAGAGTGCTGTGGAAATTTCTCTCAACCCTTCTGATTTAATCTCAGTTAGTTCAGCAATAAAATTAAGATCAGATAGAGAAGTAGGAGAAAAAGCAAATCAAACTATTTACATGTAGAATCTACATGGGTATAGACTCTAACGCAATATTGCAAAGAGGGTATGTGTATATCCTAAGCTAAAGAATGAGACAGGGAACTGGGGAGTCAAGTAGGGAGAGGGGGGTATTCACTCGAGCAGGAAAAAATGACTAACATGGTAAAGACTATGTGGTCTGCAACTATATCTTTGTTCTAATATATAGATAATTTTGCCTGCTGAAAAACTATTTCTCACAAGAATCCTAATTCTGGGTAATACTCCAACTTTATTCTTCTAGGTAGCTAAGGGAATAGCAAAACAGTAAAAGGAAAAAAAAAATGCTTTTTGATAGGCTGTATTGAACTTTAATATAATCCATATGCCAAAGTGACACATCTTGGAAAGCCTGTTCTTAAAATATTGTGGAGTTCTGTGTTTCAGTGTGGATAATGATGTCAGTGTTTTCGCTTCTGTTTCATTTTTTTTTTCCATAGGATATGGTATGGTATATGGAAATCAATATGTTCTTAAAAAAAAACTTCCTTTGTCATATCTCATTGATACTTTTCTTCTATTCTTAGTAGCATTTGCTGATCAATTTTTGATCACCAGATATAGTACTTGCTCAAAGATTCTATTTCTGATTATTTTTAGATACTTCATTTACCCTGTAAATAATTTATGCAGGATAGTTTCTGGCTACTTCTTGAGCAACAGATTTTCCCACAAGAAGTGCAGTTTAAATGACTGAAACTAATTAAGACCTCTGATATTACAAGAATATTTTCAATCCAACATCTAAAATTATATTGTATGTAAAGGAAGGAGAATTCAATGCACAATATATATTAAGTTGGTCAGAGCATATTAAATATTGTATATTTTATCCATGTACATATATTTTGGAATATAATTCAAAATGAGGCTTTATAATTTTAGTTCTTCCAAAAACTAACTAGCAAGACAGTGAGGAGTATGAACCTATGTCACTTGAAAACGAATTTTCAGCACCACTTTGAAAAATTTTATCAGGTACCTTTTGTGAGTGATATAGGGAATACTAATATGAGTTTTCTAAGGACATTATCAATATAGTAGTTTAAACACATTCATAAAAATAAGTAGATTTATTGTAGGAGGTTAAATGGTCTTCAAATAGCTATTCTGACATTGGGTAGATCCAGATAATTTGACAATGTAATATTCAGTATATTTAGTGTTAGCTGCAATAATAATTTAAAAATACCAGTGACTACACATGTTTAGAAAAATAAGCAAGCTTATTTTTCATTAACGGAAATTGTTGAGGTGTTGGTAGATTTTCTTGGGAGTCTATTCTTCATATAGTAGCTTATCATTATCATTAAATAAGCTATCATATAAAATTTACTTGAACTAGATGTGTATCAAAAGGTCCACATGTTAAGATGGTGCTGTCTTGTTCACAGTTTAGGCGCTAAAGGGAGAACCCAGCCTGAACCATCTAAAGAAGCTACAATCTCTGTGTTAGAAAAGAACAAAAGATCTCTACAAGACCCCTAAAACCCTGTAACTTCCCAAAACTGAACTAGGAAGACACAAAAGTCTGAAACAGGCCAATCACAAGCACAGAAATTGAAGCAGTAAGCAAAAATAACACACAAAAAAATAAGAACTCAGGTTTAGATGGCTGCACTAGTGAATTCTACCAAACATTTAGAGGGGAGTTAATCCTCATCCTTCTTAAAATCTTGTACTTAATTGGGAATAAGGCAAGTTCCCAAGAATACTTTACGGGAATAATATTACCTTGATCTAAAATTAGACAGATACAGCACTATATATATACATATATATGTATATATACACACACATATATACACACATATATATGTATACATATACACATATATATGTCACTGATATGTATAGATGTAAAATTCTTGTGAAATTCCAGCAAACCAAATTCAACATCTCACTAAATATATCATACACCATAATCAAATGAAATTTATTTTAGGAATGCAAGAATGTTTTGACAAATGCAATTCAATAAATATGAAATACTACATCAACAAAAGTAAGGACAAAAAATAATGTGATCATCTCAACAGACACAGAATAACTATGGTAAGTTCAGTACTATGTTAAAAAATTCTCAAAAATGAGTGGATAGATTGTCTTAAGCATAATTGGACCATATATGACAAATTCAGATTCAACATTGTACTCAATGGAGACAAACTGAAAACTCTTTCTGTAATAACAGGAATAATGCAAGGATATCCATTCCTAATACTACAATTTAATGTAATGTTTGATGTTCTGACCAGTGCAGTTAGACAAAAAAGGATATAAAATGTATACAAGTTGGTAAGAAATAAATGAAGATATCACTATTTGCAGATGACATAATAGAGAGAACCCAAAAGACCCCAATGAAAAGCTTCTAGAAACAACAAAAGAATATGGTAAATTAGTAGGTTACAAAATTAGTATTCAAAAATTTGCTGTGTTTCTACATGCAAGTAACAAATTTTAAACAAGAAAACTCAGGAAAACAATTCAAATTACAATTTCATCAAAAATAATAAAATATTTTGGAATAAACATTACTAAATAAATGAAAATTCTATAACATGAAAATTATAAATGATAGTTAAAAAAACACTACAGAAAGAAATGGAAAGTTATCGCATGCTCATGAATTAGAAGAATTAATAGTAAAAATGACCTAAAGCAATCTATAGATTTAATTAACACAGATATATGCAACCCTATGTTAATTGCAACATTATTTTCAATAGTCAAGAGCCAAAAACAATTTAAGTGCCTATTAACAGATGAGTGGCTATAGAAGACATACTATGTGCACAACTAAATGCTCTCACCATCAAAAAATTAATTAATTAATTAATTATTTCTTTTGCAGCAAATGGATAAACCTAGTGGTAATTATGCTTTGTGAGATAAGATAGATGGGGAAAGATAGATAATTGTATGATACTATGTCTATGTGATCTATAGAGATACTAAGCAAACAGATGAACTAAATTAAACAAATCTAGACAACATATAAACTAAGTCAAACAACAATAGACTTTTTGTCAAAAAAATGAATCAGTAATTTCAGAAAGAGAAGTGGATTTGGGGGTGAGCAATCCTGGTAAAAAATGGAAATAATGTTGAACTTAATGTATTATACAGATGTGGATGTACTATGATGCATACCTTAAACCTATATAACATTTTGATGCATATCCCTTCTGTTACATTAATTAAAGATAAACTGCTGCACCCTGGTGGCGTAACAGTTGAATCAGCCACCTACAACCAGCATAAACCACATATATCCCAGGGACACAGGTGAATGTCCCAGGGCCAGGGGAAAAACCAAGATGAATAGCCAAAGAAAAATAAATTAAAATGCTTCTTCTCCCTTTCCCTTCCTGCCTTCCTGCCTGCCTTTGTTTGCCTGAAACTTTTCTACAAATAAAATAAAATTAAAACAAATAGATGTGTATCAATGTGTTACCAAGCCCAATAGAGTCCTTACCTGTCTCTTTAAACAGAAAATACCCAAGACTTTTTCTGAGTAAGAATTTGATTGTGGAATTCATGATAGGAGAGGGGGTGGTTAGGGCCCTAATTCATTCTCTCCTCAGTCTTCAAGAAAGAAAGCTATAAAAGCATTGTCAAAGGAGGAGACTTAGGAGACACGGTAAATACATGTACTAGATGGTCCTCTCATGATGCATGCCCTATTGCTTGTCAAGTATTTTTGTGAGTCAAATGCTTCATTATAATGTTAAATCTACACCAACATATATATTATCACACGTAAGTATTATCATGTTAGTTAAGCAAAAATCACATGTAGGTTGAGAGTGTATGAAATCAGTGATCCTGTTAGAATCATATTGGCAGTTAGGATCCCTTATCCATATTACTTTGTCAATATTCCATAGGGAGAGTCTTAGATCATCTAAAATTTCTCATTCACTTTAAGTTAGAGCAACTTGTTTCTCTTAAGAGGAGAGGGTAACCCCTAATAAAAATTAGAGATAATTTCCCAGATTTTTCTATAAATGTAAACATAGATTGTCAATGATTAAAATAACTTGCTAGGGGATCTATATTCCTGAATAATATAGGCTATTTGAAAGCATAACTTACCCAATAAAAAGTATACTACCAAAACCATAGGTGTCTTTAAATAAATTCATTAAGCCACTTACCGTTAAATTGAAAAGGAAAATTTATTGTCAAACAATGCAAAAATCCGTGTAAAATATCAAGAAGTTTTTTCTAAAATCGATTTTTCTAACTTGTGCTTAATATCTCATAAAACTGTTTTTAAAACCATTATATTGTTTCATTTTAAATGAAGTAAATTCAGATGCTTTATTTCATTGAGTTATCAAGCAAAATTTTTGTTTTAAAAACTTGCTTATACTCTTCTTTTCCTGTTATCTCCAGTCAACCAGAAAGTTGGAAGCAACAATTTAACAAGAACATTATCCACTAAGCCCTTTAGGCTTACACTGGCTACCTTTGTATCAGCTTTAAACTTTAGTTCATTTTCCGGCCATCTCATTTCCCATGGGCTGTAACTACCAGCCCATTATGAAGATTGCTTCTACCCTTGCTGATCTTATACTCATTTATGTTATCCATGATTCAGTTTGGCTTAATTTTGCTAGCAAATTCTTGCAAAGAAAAATCTGCACCTAGGGCCCAAATACATGTACTTTGTAGAAGGAACACAAACTATCAATAAATAAATTTGAATATTAAGAGATTGCCCTACATAACAAAATTAAGTTTGGAAATTCTTGCCCTAATAAAATATTTGAAAGTTGAGAGTCCATTAAGTAATGAACATTTCCATTTCTCACATTTTATTACTGAATAAGAACAATTAATTCAACCTGGGAGAAATGTTCAGATGTCTGAAAGCTTTTCTTCAACTAATTCTGTCTTCCACTTTGTGGATGAAAATTGCTAAAAGCCCCCTAGGGATGAGAAATTTATATCAAAATGTTATCTTCATTAATAATAGTGAAGAGAAAAGAATAGGTTACTAGAAAAAAACATGTAGATCAAATGGCAGTTCGGACAACATTTGGATTAATATTTATCTATTATTTGATTGCATGATCCTTATATGCAAATTTCATTAAAGATAATAGAGTAGTGCTTTTGAATAAGTATTCATTATTTTTTCATCCCAGGTTGAACTAATTTTATTAATATGTCACAAAGAAGAATCTGATCATCAGTTAAATAATGAGGTATAAAAGACTCTTAGAGCAAATATTAGCATGACAGCAAGCCATGTTAGAAAATAAAGAAAATATTTAACATATTTTCCATTATAAATACAAATAAAATTAACAGTTTGAAGACTTGTTTTTCATCAAACGAGTACATATGCAATACCTAGCAAGTTACTCATGCCAAAAACTATTCTAAGAGAAAATTATAACTAGTGATATACTAAGAAAAAATATTTTCAAACTGGGAGAGTATGACAAACATAAGTAAAGAAGAATTAAAGCAGAAAATGAGTAGTTAATAAAATAATGCTTTATACTCTTGGTACTTGCCATTTGGCAAAAGCAAATACAATCCTTTAACTTTTGTCTGTATTTTGGTAGGTCATAGGGCATAAAGGTTGTATATACTAAGTAGAAATTAAAGCTTATTCGTGGGTTATAAAGCACTAGAATAATTTAATAAAATAATCTATTATTGCCATTATTTGCCTAAAAGAAGACAAAAAAAATCTAGAGAAAAAATTTTTTATGAAATATATTGAAGCAATAACGTTAAACCAAATTTTAAAATATATTTAAATTTACGAAAAACTAACCACATAAGCCTAAATTTCCCATTTTGCCCTATATGTAATACCAATTTGTTGTTTGGAATTTGGGAACCAGTGACAATGATTTCAAAATTCATTTGAGTGTTATTTAGTGTAGTATCTCAAGTCTGTAGTCATGGAACACAGTACTCTGATAATGTTACATTCAAGTTTGTGATCAATTATTGTTATAAAAATTGAGCATAATATTTTGTTCTTGAGAATAGCACATATGAAGGAAAAAATATATGTACATAAAATAATTTTTGAAATACATGTTATAACAAAAATTAAAATAAAACAAGTACAGCTCAAAATTTATAAGTACATTTTCTTTGAGGTAGAAAATATCATTGCAAATTAATTTTTAGAATAAATTGATAAATACTGTTTCTTTAAAAAGTAAAGTAGAAGTAAACAACATAATATATTACTAGGTTGGGCCTGAGATCAGCCCACCACATTTTCTTTTCATTTTTGGAAATAATTCATGCTCATTCTTTATCTTTATGTATAGTCTAAGATGACATTACGCTGCAATAACAGTGTTGAATATATTCAGCAGAGATCACAAAATTCATAAAACAAAAAAAGTTTAGTATCTCTTTTTTAAACAAGAATGCTTAATAAATATGCAAAAAAAAAAAAAAAATGAGAATGCTGCCTGGTTTAAAAAAGACAGGAATGCCTATGTCTTTTGTTCTGCTTTAAAAACAATAACCAATTCTTAATCATTCTTTACATTTTGGGTCAAATATCATTTTGTCAGAGAGGCATTCTTTTTCATATACTCAATTAACATAAGATTCCACTTTTATAAAGTATTAGAATATCTGGGTTTTTTTTTTTTCATATTGATAATAGAGCAATTATAAGCAAATATTCTGGGTTGATTATTTGATTATGCCATTCACTCCCTAAGTCAAAAACTCTGTAACAGAAGATATATATTATTTGTCTTACCATTCAGTGAAGAAATGAGTAAACATATAAAATAAATTAATGTAAATATGAAAAAAAGAAGTAAAAATGTGTATCAAGTAGAAATTATATGGAATTGCTACCAAAGAAAATTCCACAACTTTATTCCCCTCTGAGAAATGAGATTGAAAAATGTGATTTTAGATTTGTGGCCAAGTAAATTTGCTAATCCTTCCTCTCTGAAGGCAAATAGACTTTCACTTGTGATAACTTGCATAGTTGTACCACTACAGGACTACCAGAAAGAAGCAAGCGTTTCTCACATTCATCAAAACACAGCTGCTTCTAAAGCAGGTATATCTAGAAACTACAACATTTTTGTCACCAATCTTTTTTTTTTTTTTTTAATTCCCCTTTGAAATATGAAGGTGAGCAAAGGTGAGAAAGCAGTGAGAGACCAATGGTTTTACTGAAGTAGAAGCCATCCGAAATAAAATCATAACACAAATTCATAAAGAAAAGAAGTTTCCCCTTTTACACTACAGAATATATCAGTGTATACCTCCTTATAACTCTTCCTTATACATTAGAGATATATATTGGGTTGATTAATAGGATAAACAAATTTTGACAAAATTATAGACAAAGATTTTTATAAGAAATATTGGCAGTAAATCAAGTGGGGAATAAGAAAGAGGAATAGCCTCCCTAGAAACCAACAAATTGCTGAACACCCTCTTCCATAATCCCTTGTCTCTTTGGTGCTGACACTCTGGAGGCCACCATATTGCAGCAAGCCTCCAGTGGTTAAATGCCCAGCCCCTACACCATCAACACACTGGTTGTGATAGCTTATGCTCATAATTGATGTCCTCTCAGCTGCCAGGGCAGCAATCACATGTCCAGGATGAAGACAGTCAGTCTGCAACCCCAGTACAGATATCTGAACAATTGCATACAAAGAGGGTTCCACAGCTATCTTAGAGAGGCTCCAGCTAGCCAGAAGCTTTGCACACTCCTGGGGCTACTATTAAACAGTTTTGCATAACTGCCTCTCTCTCTTTGTTCTTTATTACTCATACCTATAATTTTGGGATAAACTTCTGCATTCTTTACCTCCAACTCTAATGCTGAAGTCTGGATTAACTGACCTCAACACAGTGCTGCTCAAGGGCCCCAACAAATGTGACTGGTTCAGAGATCATAAAAAGAACAGCATTCCAAATCAATATCTTATGCCTATACTCCTTTTTCCTTTCTTTCTTTTTTTTTTTTTTTTTTTTTTCAAGGAAAGGTTCAGGCAGGAATGAAAGCAAGGAGGTAGTCAGGAAGAGAGAGAAGGAAGAAGCATCTTATTTTTATTTAATCGTTCACAATTGCTGTCTTCCCCCAGACCCAAGACTCGAACTCAGAGGTATGTAAACAGTATCCTTCAAAAGGCAATTAACCTAACTGCTACTCTACCAGGGAGTGACCCAGGCCTACATTCTACAATCTGATACCTTATCCATAAGGCCAATATCTCACAGTAAGGAAGAGAAGTCATTTTGCTTAACCCATAGAAACAAAATCAGATTACCAGGTAGAATGAAGAGACAGAAAAATATGATCCAAATAATGAACCAAAACAAAAGCCCCAAGGGGAAATCTGAATGCAACAGAATTAAGTAAACTACCTGATGAAGACTTTAAAGTGACAATTTCAGTGATGCTCATTGACATCAGGAGAACAATAGAGGAACAAAAACAGAGCTACAACAAAGATAGACAAAATACAAGGGAGTCTCAAACAGAATTCATAGAGTTGAAAAAATGGATTTAAAAATATAACATAAGAACTCAGCAGTAGACTGGAAGAAGCTCCAATCAACTCAGGGAGTAAAAAGATAGGGCAGTGGAGTGCATCCAAGCCAATCAACAAAGAGAAAAAAGAATTGCAAGAAACGAAGACATAATATGTGACTTATGTGATAGCATAAAAAGGAGCAGCATGTATATTATAGGGGTCCCAGGAGAAGAGAGAAAAGGGCAGAAACCTCGTTTGAAGAAATAAAAGCTTAGAATTTCACTAATTGGGGATGGAAACCAAACTGAACATTCAAATATAGGAAATTTAGAATTCAAAAAAATACGGAAATCCAACAAACAGACATAAACCAAGACACATGGTAAACAATATGACAAAAAATAAACACAAATATTATAAAGATAAATGTTTTAATAGTGACTAGAGAAAAACAAGTTATATACAAGACAGCCCCCATCTGACTGTCTATGAATTTTTCAGCAAAAATGTTTCCAGCTAACAGGGAATGGCATGATATATTTTAGGTGCTGAAAGAAAAGAATTTCCAAACAAGAATGGTCTACCCTGCAAAGTTATCTCTTAGAATTGAAGATGTGATAAAGAGCTTAACAGATAAGTAAAATTAAGGGAATTCATTACAACTGAATCTGCCTTACAAGAAATACTAAAGGCATTTCTATACAATTAAAAAAATTAGAAATAGCAAGACACTAAAAATATAAAATGGGTGGAGAAGGAAAATTAAAAAACAAAAACAAAAAATGTAGATAGTTGAAATGAACTTCAGACTAACTTGTTTCAAGTTCAAGTACAAAGAAACTTATATAAACCCAAGGGTAACCTCAAAAAATGTATCCATTAAGAAAAAGGAAAATGAAAAGGGAAAACAAACACAATATAAATGTTTACATAATACAAGAGAAAAGTGTATTAGGAGAACAAATGTACCACATACTCTAGCAGGAAATTAATCAAAACTATCAATATTTGGTTATGATATGATAATATATGTAGAAAATATTTTATTACTTTGAACAATCTTCTCTTTGATCAATTTAATGAGATTATATTAGTAATTCCTTCTCTGATACTCTTTCTTTAACTTCTGACAGATAATTTCCTTCTCCCTAAAAACTTATACAACTATTACATTGTATGCCTGACAATGAATTTTCTAATTTTTTGCTTGCTCAGTATGTCTTAATGTCTCTCTGCACACACTTTTTGCTGGGCTATGTTTTTCTAGATTGGGAATCTTTTTCTTTCCTTAAATATTTAAAGATTATCACTCCATGTCCTCTTATTTGTGTTGTTCTTAAACAAGTAATCCCCAAATAATTATTATCCTTATCCTCTAAAGATTAGATGCCCAAAAGTCTTACCCTTATACTTTCAGTTACAAGTTGCTGATGTTATACTGGAGTCCTATTAATATCATAAGAAGAAGATGAGAGAAGGAGAATGTTCTATAATTAGAATATTGAATCTGAGCCCATTTCAAGATAATTGTTTTCCTTACTTTTGGTACAGCCATGAGGATTTTTTTGTTATTACTATTATTCACCATAGAACTTGGCAATTTTCTTAGGGGCTATACACACAAAGGTGTGGTGGCCTGGATAGCAACG
The DNA here is from genome assembly GCA_004363575.1 of Solenodon paradoxus. Classification (NCBI taxonomy): domain Eukaryota; kingdom Metazoa; phylum Chordata; class Mammalia; order Eulipotyphla; family Solenodontidae; genus Solenodon; species Solenodon paradoxus. The sequence goes on from RJWH01000310.1 coordinate 246,979, forward strand.
TCTCAAGGAATTTCTCACTCCTAGTACACTTTCTATTGGAACCAATACATCAAATTTTCATTTTATGTGGTTCCAATAGTTTATTGTTCTAGTAGATTCTATTCTAGACAAGCTTTATTTGAATGTGACTCTGTTTTTATCTTTCTCTCTCTAATTACTTCTCTCTTATTTGTGGGTGAAAGCCTTTCTTGAGATTTTAATTCTCTGGTGGGACAAAGAAAAAATCATTGATATCAAAATTCTATTTACCAAAATACCAGAAAAGTTTTTTTCTTATTGTAACAATGGTAGTGATGCCCCATAAACACCTTAAACACTGAAATTTAATTTTTATTCTGAGCAGCCTTGACAAGTAGAGATGTTAACTTTCTTGGAGCATAAGGAAAATATGATTATAGTTCAGTAAGTAAAGATAATTACTTAAAAAACAGGACTGCTTATTATCCATTGTGAATGATTTGAGTTCTCTTCGCTCAAAGTTCTGTATCTTTCCTAACCTGTTTCACAGCATTTTGTGGGAATCAGGTTTCTAAACTCCAAAACACATTGTTTTCCTGACTATTAAAATAGCTGTGAACAACTGTTCTTTGTCTCTAAACTATGTGTCTTATGCTTGTTACCAACATCAATAATTTATGGTAAACTAGGTTGTTAGCTATATTTCTGGCCATTCACATTTCTTGACAGTCTTGGTAGCGTATATCTTGACATACATATGATTTTCTAAAAGAGAAATGTTGAAGATACTGCAGGCAGATGAATAGGATTTCAAAAAGTAAAGTATATGGCCCATGTATCAGGAATCATGTCCAAAGACATTTCGAGTAACATCCTTTTTCTTTACTCTGTTATAAGAAGAATGCCCTCACCAATCTGGCCGTCAATATCAGACATTTTCTATTGCAACTGGCTCTAAAGACAAATTCTGTGATTTGTCCACCCCAAAAGCAGTTAGGTTTATAAGTATGATTGTTCCCTTAAAGCATTCATTTCCTCTTGACTTGTTCCTGATTAAATTCAAGATGAAAGGTGAAAGCTAATAGAGATTTAAGTTTGAAATTTTAACAATTAAGGATTCCACTCTGTGATTGTTTGGCCTGATGTTTCTTGCTTTCCACTAAGGTAAGTTCAGACATGCTTAATTGTTATATCCTACAGGTTCAGTTTCGTCATTTGGCTTTCCTTGTTTAAACGTCATGGTTTTATATAATAATTACAATGACAACTTGATTAATATTACTATTCATTGAATCTCCCCACAAAGTCTCATTTTTACCAAATTAGGGAGCTTTATAAATGTTATAATAATAATTTTGTTATTCTTGCATTTTATCTTTCTGGATAAAAGTTTTGAGCACCTAGCTCAGGATGAAAATTAAATGAACTTATTCCTACTGGAATCATAAACAATGACTTTATGGTGACAGACAGCAGCAGTTCCAGGAGACATTGCTTCAACATTATTTTTTAAGTTTCTTTTAAATACAACATCCAAGGCCAGACAACTCTGAGCATTTTTTGTCTTCATTCTTAATCTTATTGGAGCTTCTACCAGAAACAGTAGGGTCTACTCTCAGTTCCTATATCTCCTTAGAAATCATTTGTGAAAAATCCTAGAATGTCTTCACAGCAGTTATTCTCATACACATTGTTCAATCATTTCATGGAGCAGATTAATAGAAGTCTTTTGATAGTGGTTGATTGAGGTTGATATTGTTCTTAGGTAGTTGCTTAAAAAATGCACTAGGTTCATTTATCTAAAGTCATCCCTTCTAATGTGACTATTTCAGATGAGGTTCCCTTAGTTCTCTAGGGGAGATTTGCAGTGGGATAATGGATTTTTATACCATTTTATACTGCATGCAGTGATATCTACCATAAAAGTCATTCTCCTAAAAAAAAATAGTGCAAATGATATTCTGACTTAAGCTTGAGTAATCAATAATACAGCCTCTCTCCTGGAAATAATTCCTTTAGTCTCATAATACTTTAGTTGTTATTACTGATTGAAAGGCCTTAAATTTCCCTTGAGGACCAGTACATAATTTGCTATTATAAACCATGCTACTATACTACAATTAATGCCTGAAGGAGGGAGAGAGGTCAATATAAACTCAAGGAGAATTGCAGTTGATTTTCTGAGTTATATCTGATTCATGATCCAAATTATGGAATTTGTGCTACTGGCTGGTATAGGACATTGCTAGACATTGTTGAGCTTCAGCCTTCCTTCTCCTTAGAAATCCATTGATAAAAATCTCAAGTAAATTCCAACTGAGATAAGCTGAAATAATTTGCTGAGGGCCGAAATCTTCAATTTAATCAGAGACACCCAGCAAAGTGGTACACTCAGAAAAATCCATCAGAAGTCAGGGAGTTGAAGCACGTTTGTGTGAATATTGCTAGGAGACAATTCTTCATGACTCTTTCATGTTTCTGCATAACTGAAAGAGAAAAGCTACTAATTGTCTTTGTTCTAAATTATCTCCTCAAGGATACTTATATCACCAAAACTTAAAAAAAAATAGAAACCGTAAGTGTCTCCTTCCAGGAAACAAACAAACAAAATGAGGAGCTTTGATTAAAACTTTGAAAAATAGTGTTTTCCTACAAAGAAAATGTCGGGCATGCATAACAGTACATTTTTTTAAAGGTTTTATCACTCAAGGATTTTCTTCTGAAATATAACACTTCTCTGTAGGTTTTATCTATCCCTATTTACGTAGACTTGAATAATTGCAATTTGTGGAACTGGTACAAATGCTGACATTGTAATTACTGTTTTTGTTGTGAAAATAAATTTTACTTCTGAGTCAAGAGTCTTCTAGCATGCATGAAATGGTGGCAAGTTAATTTATATATTATAAGATACTATGAAAATTTCAAATCCCTCTCAATCCTAAGAATTATCCTAAGCTTATCCTAAACTCAAATATTTAATAAAATTAAATATGAAATAACTAACCAATTCTATAAAGAAATGCAGAAATGATCTACATGATCTTGAAAAAACTTCTACATTGGTTATACAAACAAAATTGACTATTAAGTCACATAATTTATAAGTGCAATTCAATTAAAACTAGGGACAATTCCATCAGCAAAATACAAGGCAGCCTAAGAGATAAGTGGTAGTAGCTGAAAATAATTCTTTCAGATTACATCATGGACTTCCAAAGGGGGCAGAAGTGATATTTTCTCTAGGTAGAAATAAATACAAAATTTCTTTTTCACAATTAATCTGAGTGAATCATAGGATAATAAGCACATTATTTTTGAGATACATGCAATCAATTTATACCTATACTTATAAATATTTTTATTTGTATTTCTTAAGAGTAAGGACATTTGTAATTGCTGAAAAAGGAAACTAATATTCACCTAAAGCTAGTATCTATTCTACATACGTATAAAATGCTTTTCAGTTGTTTCATTAATGTCCTTTATAGCAACAAAGGAAGAAAACAAAACAAATACTGTGTTTAATCCTCTATGTCATGAGGCACTAGTCTTCATGTTTCATCTTTTTTCCACTAATCTGAAAAAGTTCAGATTCTTTCTTTGTCTTTACTGACTTTGATCTCTTATATCAGTCATTATTATGTAAAGTGTTCCATAGTGTTAATTTATTTCCTCATGATTATAGTAAACTTATGCACTTTGGCGGGGAAGCTTGTGTCAGAAGCGATGCTATATTCTCTCCAGTATATTACATTAGAATGCTGGTTTGAATCATTGGATATTAACTTTGATTATAGGTTAATCTGGTTTATGTCACTTTTTTATAATTAAATTTTGTCCTCTATGTAGGTAAAAAGTGTGCTGGGAATGACACTTTGCAAATATATATATTGTTATTCATTAAACTTTCACTCAATTTTCTTAATTTATTTATATTATTGTTTAATTTTTTCCAAATACACATCTGCTGTTTCATCTACATTTATCAACTAGCTTTTAAATTATAAAATGTTTCTCCTTTTAATATTCAAGTTAAGTGATATTTTAAAAAACTGTCATATCTATGCTGTGGCTTCACAAATTCATTGACACATTTCATAATATGTTTGGCTTATAAATATAAAAGTTAAAGAACTATAGATCTGTTATGCAATAGATCTGTTAAATAAAACTGAATGAAAGAAAATAAGTTAACAGAGCTAATTAACAAATTAATCCAATTATTTACCATCTCAAAATAATTGGATAGCGATAATTATCAAATTAGTTAAACAACTGACTTGTGAATAAATAAAAATATAATAAACAAAAATTAAATCAACTGCCAATTTTCTTCAACATAAATTATTAGTTTCTTTTACTTCAATAAAATACAATATACTTTACAAAAATATTGTTATTTGAATGCCAAATTATTAAATTTGCTTTAAAACTAAAGAACTATGCTGTAGTATTCAAACTTATTTTCATTATCGACATTATTTTCTCTCTTCAACATTTTAGTGTTGTAACAATGTTACGTATTAGCATTTAATGCTATATTTGAGAAGTGAAGATGATGATAAATCATATTAATCAAGCATGTAAGAAATGTGCTATTATACCATCCTATCCCTTCATGTTATATAAAACTACATGCATAAAATTTAAATTTGAATTAAAGTTTGACTATAATCAATGACTTTCCTCAAAAATCATCTTATGATAGAATATTTTGGAATCAGACTGCTCTGATAGTCTTATGCAATGAAATTTTTATAGAAAGAACACTTCAAGAATACAAAGAATTATTTGTGCATGAAAAAATAATATATGGAATTATTCTCATTTCTCAAATGGTTCATTTTTCTGTATCAGCAGGAATGGTCTAATATAAATGTGATAAATTTGGTTTTCTTAAAGTAAAATAGAAGACCAAGATTATTTTTATCAAAGTGTCAAAAGAAAATAAGAATTAAGCCTTGAAACTAGGACCCATACTGCCCATTCTAGGAAAGATTCAGTTTTAGAGTGTTATCAAAAATCTGTACACTTCTCTTTCAAAGTTATATTGATTCATTTTAATACCTCTCCACATGTTTCCCTTATTGTCATTCTGAGTGCAGTGTTACACTCTTCCTTTTATCATCAATCTCTATTTTATTAGTGCCCCAAATATTTATCTGTAATTGTTATACTTGTTAACAATAGATTTATATGGATGTATGTCTCTAAATTGGGTGTATCAAGTTAAGTCTAATATTGATAAAATTACATGATTCTATCATTTTATATGTTTGACATATTGTGCTGCATTATAAATCTTTCATTAAGAAAAAAGTACAATAGAGACAAATTAATATTTTAATTCAATATCATTTAATATATAATCAACTTTCAATAGAAAGAAAAGGTAAAACCATTTTAAGACATATAGTAAAATGCATTTATATGTGGAGTCATCATTATATAGAAAATAAATAAAAAGATAAAACTAACAAAAATAAGTCACATTAATCTATAGTAGTTAGAGGAATCTTCATTTTTTTTTTTTTTTGAGGTTTGTGATTCAGAATTAAATTTTTAGTTGCTCCATTATTTCTCATTGCTATATGCTTTAGGAATATTGAATTCACACTTCAGTATATATAGATTTCACATCATACCCTCCATCAGAGTCCCAGTGTTTTTTACCATCGAGAACTACATATTTTATATAACAGTCACTCTATTTTGATCAATAATAATGTTCTATTAAATCTGTAATTTAATTGATACGTGATTATAGTGGTAAAGCATGATTCTTTGCTCTTTATTTATACATTTAGAAGCAAGAAGTCATTGTCATTTATTGATAATATCTTTACATCAAAGAAAAATAATTATAATGAAAATTACTAGAACATATTTGTAAAAAATAAGAAATATTTTTGCTGATTTTTATCACTTATCAAATTGCATGTAGATGATTAATAGTCTTCACTCTGATTAAGGAAGAAAAGTCTGTTTTCTACCTCCCAATTTACTCATCTGTAAAATGGAAAAGTGAGAATAAATTTAAAGACACAAAATGTCTCTACAATAAATTTACAAAACTGACTACAAAAATAATTCTCAGTTTTCTGACTATACCTGAAATCCTTCACAATAAATCAGTCTTACAAAGGTCTCTATTTCTATCAATATGACAGGATACATGATATGAGAACCAGACAGAAACAAAATATGTGAGAGAAAGCTTTGGATTGGAATTTAGATAAAATAAATTCCAAATTCGTCTCTACTCCTAAATTTAGTTGTCATTTTAACAAATTAAGTAACTTTTGCCTCAAATTCTTCATCTGTAAAATGAGGTACAAACGAATGTCAGAAAAATAATATCAAAATTTACAACTGCAAAATTCTTAATTTCTTGAATCTATCTTCATCAAAACGGGGGACTACAGCTCAGTGAAATAAGTCAGAGGGAGATGGACAAATACTGTATGGTTTCACTCATATGTGATGTATAGAAAATTCAGGTGAGTAAATGCGCTGAATAAGATAAAACAAACACTTTGTCTCTAAGAGCAAATTAATTACTATAAGAAAAGGGGTGAGACATGGGAAAACTGGGTAAAAGGAATAAATTATAAGGTGGAGGGTGGATTTAGTTTTTTAGTGGTATACTTACTGTAGATTTTGATGCTGATTTATGAAGATGCATACCTGAAACTTGTGTAATGTTTTAAGGCAATATTACATTAATAAAGCAAAAAAAAAAAAGTGTACTTTGATGTCTATCCTTGAAACAAGGCAGAGATCAAAGCAGGTCTTCTTAGGCAGAATTTATTAAAGTGGAACCCTGACTTCTCCTAAGAAATTGTTCTCACTAAGATATGCTTTCAGCCAGAAAGGGAACAGTCCCATTTTTCTTTTCCTTTAACTTCTTCATGGTCACTAGTTTGTAACACTTCACCCTCTGGAGAAATAACTGCCTGCTGCCTGTCTTTCTCATTAATACTCCCTTCAGTGAACTTCTGGCAGAAATCCAGCTAGGGTGTTTTTCTTCAAGTGGAGACTGGCGATAATGATAGATGTAACTGATTAGACTAGGGTGAGAATTTTAACCATCTGGTTACGAAGCAAAGTCAAATAGCAAGACTAGACCAGGTAATAATAACAAATTCATGTTTAAAGAGGAATGTAAAATTTGATAAGCAAGGTCATTGCTTATCCTTTATGCTACTAACAAAGATCAAATTTTTGAACCATAATCATTATTTCAGTAGTATTGCTTTTTTTACAATATTTGGATTTTTAAAGTTTATTTGATGATTTAAATTTCAAAAAGTAATGAATGTCTCCTTTTTGAATGCTGTTTACCAAATTGAATTCCTGAACCTGCTGTTACTTTGTAGTCTCTAATGAGAACAAATCTACAGATAATAAAAAATAACAGAAAACTCATAGATGAAAACCAGTTGAATTCCTTAGTTTCCAGTTTTGTTATGAATCACCTAAAAGGTTTAACTTTTAGGAGTTTTGGAAGATATATGATTAATGGATTAGAATAGAAAGTAATGTATATTGTAATTATATATTTATTGAAAGAAACAGTGGAAATGTATATAGACAAGGAAATCTCTTTAATTAAAAACTTTATTGGAAAATTAGCATATAAAATACATACAGGAGAAGTCATCATCTTAATTTGTTCATTTGCATTTAGTCAATTTACATAAATATATTTAGAAAATTAAAAGCCAATTTTATATAGAAGGTATATTTTCTTGACAGATCTCAAAGAGTACCTTCTGTTATTTTCCACAAAATATCAAAATATTGCTTGTTCATTAATGTTTTAAGCAATTTAAATATCTGACAATGATATGAAATGTTAATTTTACACAAGTGATATTATTTCCAGTCATTTCTTGAAATGCGAACATTTAAGAGAACAGCAAGTTATAGCAAACTACTGGAAAATATTTTAAAATGCATCTTTATACTTTACAATTAGATGCTTATGTAAGAAACTTGCTTTTATAAACTCAAGTAAATAGTTTGACAAATTAATAGAATAAGAAAATGTTTTATTTCTACACTATGAAGTACTTTTCTAACCATCATATTTGTTAGCTGTTTCTCCTTTATAAACTGGAATAGAACTTCTGTTTGCCAAATGACCTATTATTTAGCTGAATCATGAATGTGTTATAAAATTTAAAGGTCAACAGTATCCATTAAACTTATTAATATGAAGCAATACGCTTTTAATCACAACTGCTTCTGCTTTAACCCCATTACTTTTGTGTCATGAATACTAAAAGAATGGAAGATTTTAATATTTCAAAACCATATTGACCAACTTAAAAACTAACAGTTATCAAGATGAAAATAAGGAAGTGAGACATTTTCATTTCTTAGGAAGTAATTGAGAGAAATTGTTTTGTCATATTAGTGAAGCAATGTTGATTTTTCCATTTCTGCTTCAGATGAAAATCACCTTGATCAACTCTTCCTTGGTTAAGAGTTTCCAGTTTCCTTTTTCACCTATTTTAACCACCTTCTCTTTAGAGAATAGCGAGAAGATCCTCAAAAGTTTTATGAAATAGCATTCTTACTGAAGCGAAGTGGTTCTGGTTCTCAGACATTTATTTTTCTTCCATGTTGAATATCTTCTTTCCTCTCTTCAAGTCTCCAGTACATCTATTCCATTCACTTTAGTTGACATTGTTCTTTTCATTCTTTCTTCCTGATCTCCTACTACCAATCCTCATGAACTTTTTGGAGAAGCAAAAAATAAAACAACAAAAACTGGATTGATAAGGATTTGCCTCCAAACCTAGCTACCTTAAAATCAACTTTCTGTTCTGGGGAACAGAGGCAGAGATACCCTTAGAACTTCCAGGAAATTTTTTTGACTCACACATGCTTCCATAGAAATCTGATAGTGTCTGGACCAAGAAATATTTCCTCCTTCTTCTGATTAAACACAGCACAGCATGGATACAAGACTTGGTGAGCAAAGAATCAGGTGGATATAACTGGTATCTTTTTTGTGACTTGTGTTTTGTGTTTAAGAATTTCTTTGGTTTGTCAATGAATATATGCAGACTGTTTCTTAAACAAATTCTAAATATATAATAGAGATGGTCAGAGCTGATTTTTGCCATTTCAAAAAAAAATTATCCTTGTGCTTCATATAACTTAAGTATATACATTGATATTTACATCACCTCCCTTTCTGCTAAATGTGTGAATGTTTAATAAAATGTAACAATCTGTGATCCATTACAGCAATTAATTCCCCTTTCAAATGAGAATTTTCATGATTTGAAAATTGAAACTAACAGTGATTTCAATACCCGATGACACTTACACTAGATATATTCCTCATATCATTTTATACTTTTAGAGCAGAATAGGATTAATGCAAACAACACAAAATTTGCCCTGCTTTAAACAATAGTCTATCAAGTCAACCTTTTTTTTTCAAATTGTATACCAAAAACTACGTCAGTTTTCATCCTCATTAGTTAGATGTCCTAATGTTCAAAATATTTTGAGATCTTTTCATTTTCCTTTTTAAATTTTGGACTTAGGGAGCTCTTCAATCTGAAGAACTGTTTCATTATATCCTAAATATACTGTTTCATGAGTTAAAATCAGATCATTTTTAGGTCTTCAGTTTTCAAATTGTTTTGAATCCCTTATAATCTTTATTCTCATACATTTTCCTATGAAGAACAATTATTCACAAGACTCAGATAAGGCAAACTAAACCTATGACATACATAAGATGTTTCATACTTAAATTAAACCTAGGACTATTTTAAAAAGCAAAGAAAGGTGAGAAGCATAGCAAGGAAGTTTTATATTAAACTGAGAAAAAGAATAGTGACCTGTGTCTGAAAAAACTTAAAAGTTTTCTGTACTTCCAGTTCTCTATACTTCTCTAGGAGCAATACCCAAGCAATAAAACGTGCAATGCTTTAAAAATATTTAAATCTCCCTTTATCCCCCTTGAAATTATTAAGGACCATATTAAGATTTTGATTTAATTGAATATGATATTTAATTAAATTTTGAGTGATTTTTGAGAGTTATTTGACACTTTCTTCAATAAACAGACTTTAAAACAAAATGAAAATTTTAGACTTTGTATATGTGTATATGTATCTACTTATATCTGTATTGATCTACATTTAAACTTTATATCATTGACATGTAAATGAAACATGTCATTCATGTCAAGAAATGCATTATTTCTTCTTATTATATATTATTAAACCTGCTTTTAATGAGTATATTCTTATACACTGCACATATGTAAAACTGCAGGATAAATTTAACATGCACCTATTTGAAATACGCAGACTGTGCCACATGTGGTTGTCGTAGCACATTGTTTCCTCTTTAAATATCTATAAATATAGGGCAGAGAAACTTAATTGCACTTACAGTAAAAGCAAAGATCAATTAAATTTGCATAAAATAATTTCTGTAATAAATATAATTTGATGATATTTTAAATAATTGTTTTATTATTGCATTTTACCTACTGGGTTTTATGGTCTGAATTGCTATCAGAATTTCTCTTTGATTTTCTTTCTTTTAATGAGTTTCCATTTAACAACTCAGTGTATTTTATTTAACAATCTCATATGAGTGGAATGACCATTTCATTATTTATATCTGGAATTCTATTAAAGTCAAATCTATATAGATAAAATAAAATAAAAGTGTAAATAACATTCTAGATAATTTAAAAATACAGAAAAGCAAATAAACCAAATCTAACAAAAATAAACATTAGTCTATAAAATGAAATTAGCAGTTACCAAAAGAAGACAAGGAGGTGGGCAAATGGAGTAAAAGAAGTCAAGTAGATGGTGAAAGATGCAACTGGATTATGGTCAGCATAATGTATTAGATACAAATGATGATTTACAGTGATACACCTCAAAATGTTTTAATGTAATTTTCCTTCAATTTTTTTTAAATGCAACAATAAGCTACCATTCCTATGTTGTCCAGATCTGTCTCTCAATGCCCCAATGTCAGAAAACAATTTTCATGTCATTAATATAAGTTTTACTAGCTATCGTGGTCATTAATCCATTGGAAGTATGAATATCCTGAAAATTCCCCATAAAATTTAAAGAACTAACTTTGCATGAGGAGTATTTGAGAAGAAATATTTTAATATTTAATTTAAAAATAACTCATAAACAATAATTATATAAAATTTGATTTTATAGCTACTTTGTTAAGATTAATGTTATTTTAATTATTAAAAGTTTTTGAAGTGGCTTAATATAAATAATTTCAAGGAGCAAAATATTTTCATGGTCGATTTTTAAAATTAAGTGCAAGGTAAACTTTTGGAGCTAAAACTTAGAAATGAACATGTATTATGCTAATCAAACATACTCTAGTTCCTTGGCTATTTTTGTCTAACAGTAAGTGAAGATACATGCCTAAAACCAATACAGGATCTCTAATGAAGTGCCAGATGACATTGTTCCAATAATAGCTGCATTTTATTAATGCATCACCAACAACCACTTTCTAAAAAAAAATCCTCTTTTAACTCTATTTTTGTTTTCCCATGGTTGAATAAAATACTTCAACTCTTGAAAAATTATAATATTTTTCAATTTATTTCATAATTGTATATTTGAAGATGCTTCTTTTTATGTTCAGAAATAAATAAAATATTATCTAATTATCCTTAGGCAACAGCAAAAACAAAAATGACAAAATATTAAAAAGAACAACAACAACCATGATCATTGTGAAGAAGGAAACAATAAGATGAAATATATTATTTCCCAGTTTTGACATAGGTATAATTCCAACATGATGGCTGGTCCTATAACAGAATCCAGAATTTTGCTTCATTGAAGAGAGGGATGTCAAAATAGCTTGAAAAGATAGAAGTCAAAATGGCTAGAAAATTCAAAGTTGAATGTGTATGAAAGAAGGAATTTACATTGAAAGAACTCAATAAAACTTAAAAAGGAAAAAGTATCTTCATGAATCTTCAATTAAATGTCAATGTACATTTTTGTAGGTGAAAACTCATTTGATTTGGAAAAACAACTTCCAAATAAAGAATTACTAGAAATGTCCAAGGTAAATATTTCAGAGGGTTCACACAGTGCAAGTAATCAGCTGAGTTCCCGTTGTCCAAAGTGGAGACTTTTCAGTGGATACATGAAACATTTAGCGTAGACCTCAAAAGGACTTGCACTGATAATGAGGCTGTTAGCTCTGGAATGAAGGCTAGCTTAGTCATGTAATTAAAAAGCTAAAAACATACTATAAAAGGAGCAAATTCATGCATGTTAACATAACTGCCTTCCAGAAAACATCAACCATTTTTTAAATGAATAAAAAAAAATTAGCATGCCTAATGTATATCACAGTGAACAGAATCCAATAAATACTTGAAATAAAATATTAGAAATAAAGTCACATAAAATCAGAAGTTTATGATGTAAGTCATTTGAGATGGCATGGACATTAAATCAACAGAAAACAACGTTAAGAAAGCATTTCTAAAAGTGGATATACTCAAGGACAAAGATGATGAGACAAAGGAAAAATATAAAAAAGATCTATATGGAACTTTTAGAGATAAAAGATAATATCTGACAAACAGATTTGAAGGTGTATAAAAAAAGGATTGTTACACATAAAAAGTAAAAGATAATAAGTGAATTTATTGTTTTTCTTCTGTATGACCACTAAATATTTTTATTGAAGTAATATTGTATTAAAAAGAGGGTGTATATATATATATATATATATATATTTCAGGGCATAATTATAAATCAATATTAATATATACCGCATAACTTCACCACTAAAAGACAATTATATCCTTCACATACAGACTGACCCATTACCCAATTTTCTTATCCACCTGTTTGCTTCTCCACTTGGAAACAAAAATTTGATCTTATAGATTAAAAGATTGTTTTTGTTTGATTCATTTGTTTCCTGTCTCAATATGATATATATGAATGAAATAATACTATGTTTTCTTCTCTGTTTTCACTAGACATCATATTCTCTAACTTCACCCATATTGTTGTAAATGACAACCTATCATCTTTCTTTATATAGCTGAATAGTATTCCATTGTGTACATATACTACATATTCTGTCAGTAGGAACTTAAGCTGTTTCCAGCTCTTGGCTGTAATAAATAATACTTCAATAAACATGCAAGTGGATCTCTTCAAATTTTGTGTTGTGCTTAATTCTCAACAGTAATAGAACAAAATAATATGGAATTTCTATTTTTAATTTTCTGAAAACTATGCAACTTTTTGTAATAGCCACAGTAATTTAGATTTCCACCAACAGTGTGTAAGTGCTCCCTTATGTTCAAAATCTTTCCAGCACTCACTTCTAGCTTTTTGGATAGTAGCCATTCTCACAGGTGTGGAGGATAGTTCATTGTTTTGATTTGCATTTCCTAATAATAAAAGATGATTAAGTTTTTCATGTGCCTGCTGGACATCTGTATTTCTTATTTGGAGAAATGTCTATTCAGATACTCTACCAATTTTTTAATCAGCTTGCCTTCTTTTGTTGAGTTTTGTGAGCATTCTGTGTATTTTGGATAACCCCTTGTTCACATAAAATGTGAAAGTATCTTCTGCCATTTAGTAGGGTGTCTTCTTAGTTTTGCTGATAGTTTCTTTTCCTGTGCAGAAACTTTATAGTTTCATGTAGTTATACTTGTTTACTAGGCCTTTGTTTCCCTTATCTTTGGGGTCACATCTTCAAAGACATCTCTAAGACTGATATCAAGGAGTGTATTGCTTATGTTTTCTTCTATGTATTCGTAATTTCAGATCTTATGTCTGAGTCTTTAATCAATTTTGAATTAATTTTTGCAAACAGTGCTATGACTTATTTGCTTAGTTTATTTTTTTTCTTTCCTCCCAACTAGATTATGCATTCCACTAGGGAAAAATGCTACCATTATTGTTCAATTATGCATATCAAGTGCATATATTAGTGCCAGAAGTCTAAAATGCAGACTTAAGTTAGAGGGGAGTCATTAAAAGATATTTAGGTGGGTAAATGACTTGCTCAAATTTGTGCTATGGATTGTTCAGGGGACAATTGGAAATATGGATAAAGAAATCATAGCTGTAAGGACACTGATCTCTGTTTCTTCCTGTGTCATTCATTTTCTTCCTCTATGTTAGCTGATTTGCATAAGCATGAAAACATGCTATTACACTCACAAAACTCTCCAGTGACCTCATTTCCCTTCCATCAGTATCTCAGCTTATTCACTCTTTTAGAAAACAAGAACTCCTTAAATGTTAAGGTATTCCATACATATTTCTATTCCCATTTTACCAATTCACCTCTAATTTTTTAAAAATTGTTAGGAAAAAGTATTTTTTGAAGTGAATCATACATTACAATTATACAGATATTTAGTCTACATATTTAAGTGGAAAATACTTTTGATTATTATGGCATTTGGTACATATGTGTATATGTGTATGCACTTCTGTTGAGAGAATTCCACATAGTTATAGATTTAGCAGATAGTGGAAAGAGTTCTACAAAGCTCTTACACCAATTTATAATCCCAAGGAGGAAAATTGTGATAGATTTATTTGCTCTAAATCATTATTTACACCATATCCTGTAATTTTTATAATATTATATATTGAGGTATAATTTTGTACCCAAAAAGTGGTATAAAATTGCTAACAGATTAAAATTTGCCTTAGTTTTTCTGAGACAATGTTTCATTTTAATTAGAAAACCATAAATCTTTGAATATAATTTCATTTATTTTTAATGTTACCATTTTAACTTTCCTAGTACATCTCATAAAAGTTTTAATGACCAATATGTTATTTTCACTTTCTTGATTTTAGATTTGATTACTTATCAATATCAATAAGTCTAATGCTCTATATAGGGTCTTTTAAGCTATTTAAATCAGGTTCAGGGAACTTACTTTTATTACTAAATTAATAATAGCTTTTGTTCTGTTTATATTTTTAACAGATATTTCCTGACTCTACTTTTTCACATAGGTATCTTATATGTTGCTGTCTTGTGCTCTACTATTTTGAGTGCAGTTTAAATGAGGAAAGTTGGTGTAGCAGCCCTATAATTTAATTGCTCACATCTGGTAAAGGAGGAAAACTGATTGATGATACTAGCTAGAATGTGTCTGGAGGCACCACGATATACACACTAAGGACACATTAAGTGCAATACTTTCAGCAAAAACAAATCAAATACAAAACAAAACACCAAAAAAGAAAAAAAGAGAGAATCCTGTGTAAAGGACTACAGGTGGAGACTTATTTGTATTTAAACAACTGCTCTAAAAAACAAGTTTGATCCTTACACTGATCAAAGCTTTCTTATAGTTGTCTCTGAGACCTCTGAATCTTATCCAATCTTTTTTCCTGTCTCTCTGCCTAAGTGTCAGACCTGCATGTGTTTTGAAGTTTATCTCCACTTATTTCATTTTAATATTGAGTCATTCCCTGTCATAAATCCCTGCACATATAACCATTTCTTAGTATTTGTTTCCTGGAGATGGCAAGCAGCATGTTGTCATTTCATTACAATTAATAAAATAGATTATAGACTAAATCTTTTCCAATTCTACTTGGTGAGAAATTTTCTAAACCTCATCAATATCCTATGGAACCCAGGAGCTTACATAAGACCATGTGGTTTTACTAGGATTTTTTTCTGATTAGACCAGATAAACTATATTAGCTCATATATCTATAAATAGAAAGGAGTGATAACTAATGACGAATAAATTTAACACAGCACATTTTTTTGTGTGTTTACATAAGTATGTGTGTTTGTAAAATGTACCTCTATAGCAATATTGATAAATCTTTATCTATCAGGTTTGCTAGATTCTTGTTATATATACTTTGCAATGACATGTGTTGACTAGATATTTATTAAAAAAATTGCCCAATTTTAGATCAAGATACTAAGGCACGGAGAGTATCATGTAACTTGTTATGTACTGTTCCATGAAAAGACAAAGATTTGACCTGCGTTGTTTAACTTCACAGCTCATACTTTTACATAAAGCATTGTAGTGTTTCCCATGAGTAAAATGTAAATAAGGACAATTTTTTGTCAAGTATGCCATGATATTTTATTTTGACCCTTAAGCAATTTTCATTATGGAAAAATATTCAAAAGCAAGATCAAAGCATAACACTCTGAGATATAAATCAAACATCAATATTTATTAAACTTAAATCATATCTGCATGTATGTTACCAATAATATTTTTTACAAATGAAATTCATTTAAATATTTAAATGAAAAAAACATTTTTGCTTACTTACATCATTATCATTTCAGCTAAAACCTAACTCAATAACCTCCAAGTCATAAAATAACAGGGAAATTATCTTCAAATATACTGCCGTGTATAAGGTCAGATTCTATTTATAAATTCATAGTGTTAATGATGAAATAAAATGATAATTGCACAAAAGGAAAAGTTTTTAATTTGCATTTAATATTCTGACCCAATATTATGATTTTCAGACTTTTTTTTTTTCTATTAGAACATTCTGAATTTTTATTAACTTAATGAGTTGTTAATAAGGAGACAGGGTCTAAGACAAATAAATGTGAAAACAAACTATTTAAAATACTCTTTAAATCATAGTATTCTTTTCACTTTTTTTGATTTCTAAATTTTCTATTTGTGTCTACCAATTAGCCTCTCATATTTTTTTAATTTTTATTGTTATTAGTTTCTGTTTGACTCAATCCTCCTTTCTCACTCACTTTATACCATTCTCTCCATCTAGTGGTACAAGTAATTCAAAATACATCTGGTCAGTTTTTTATAAACTTGTGTTTTTGAGAATTATTTTTCCTTTTCATCCTTTTATTCTAGCTCAGGGTATATAGACCTTAATCCCCCAAGTCCTAACAAAATGTCAGAAATATAGAGACATTAAAAAATGTTACCTTTGCTAAACCTTTCAGTTTTCAAAAATTGTTTTTGAACTCTGTTAGGAATGACATTATGGCAGTTTTTTTTTTTTTTTTTTGAGTTCCTGTAAACTTGGATGATTTGCAATTCTGATAGGCACCCAGAAAGCAATGAGATTCCAAGGCTTTCATAAAATGATCTTGAATGACAGAGATTGACCACTCCACGCCCACAGAAACTTCTGGGCTTCCTTCTACATGCGTGAAGTTGTAAAATTCTCGTCAGTGCTTCTCAAAATGAAATATACGTAGACAAATACCATCTTGAAATCTTAACAAAGGTAAATTTCTGATTCAGTAATTGGGATAACACTTAATAACTTGCCTATTAATATGCATTTCTAACAAGCTTCTAGATACTGATGCTCTGTGGCTTGCATTTTGAATAGCTGTATTGTTCAGTACTCAGTCTTTTCATTGCCAAAGTCAAATGTGCTCATATGTAATATGTGCATAATCTCTGAATGTGTTAGATTATTTAAACTTCTTAGTAAACACAAGGAGTGTTTTAAATTGGAATACTCTAAACTAATTGAAATAAAACAGCAGGTTCATCCTTCTAAGGAGATCAACTAATATTTTACCTTGTGTAATGCTAGCCATTTTTATTTAGCTGCTTCTTCTCAAAAATTCCCTAGTTTTCTCTCCTTGACTTGTACTTTGGCATTATCTGGCATTATCTTTTAGAGACTTAACAAATTCAAGAGTACTCATCAAGCCACTTAAAAAAAAAAAAAAGATATTTTCTTCCACAGAGAAATCATGATGCCAGTTATCAGTTCAATGCTACCTCATGATACAATATAGGCAGCATTAAAATTATATGTTCCAAGAAATGCTTATTAGTGAATGTTTTTATACTGTAAAAAGTTTAACAGAACACACTAGAAAACTAAATCCTGAAATTCAAATCATTGGAAAGAAATTAGAACTGCTTCTCAGAAAATGTGCTTTAAGTTGTGTTATGCATATCTAAATAAAATGTATTTTAGTTTTCACTGAAATTTTATTAGGTACATGTATCCTGAAAAATAAAGAGCCATATCATCATAAGGCATTATTTTTAAAAGTTAGTCTTTATTAAATTTGCAATGGGTAAGCTTTTCAAGGATATTGGAATTTTCCATGAGTGTGCTAAAAGTTTTCCACAATCATTGCTAAAGTAATAAAATAATCTATTAATTTTCCATACAAAAATAATCTAATATCTAAACAAAGATAAATTCTTCATTCAACTAGTCTCTGTATTGTTTATCCTTTATTTCTTTGAAAAGTCGCAGAGCAGATGCCTCTCTCTCTCTCTCTTTCAACTCTGTCCTCTCTGTTAAGAATAGAAAGATTTTTCACTCAAATTTGTCAGCTTGAGGACTATCCGATTAACTTCAGAATATCCACAGTTTCATTACGCAGTGTATCATTCATTTAAAGGAAGTACATACGTACAAATTTCACAATCAGAGTAGCATTTATTTAAAGTATTCTCTTGCTAAAAAATTAGTCTAATAGTAAAAATATCTTTCAGCATACAGAGAAATAAGTTAAAATAGAAAGTCAGTTCTCTGAAGAATGTAAAGATTTTTTAAATAGAAATAATTTGAATTTTTTACTAAGAATTAATTTCCTTGTATAAGAAACAGCAAGAGTGATGCATTAATGATATCAGCAGGGAAAAATGTTGCTGTTATGAACCATGAAAAGGTGGACATAAATGTTTCTAAACCATACATAAAATATTTCTTAATGTGCTCTTAAAATTTCTCTAGATCAAGTAAGTCTAAAGCTATAAGGAGATAATATATATTTAAACTGTTGACAGAAGAATTTTCATACATATCTCTTGTCTCATATCTTTTTTATGATCTGATATTCTCAGTTTAGTAAAAGCTATAAACAAAATAAAATAAATTATCAAATAAGACTATCTTACTCCTCAGGGATAATATATGAATGGTAAAGAACATACTTAAATGTGAAACATACTAGGAAATGCAATAGAAGTCTCCTATGAAGTATTTCACTCATGAAGAGATATTAAATTCACCAAGAATGTACATAAGTTACAAGCAATAATATGCTACATAAGAGAGTTGAGAGAAATCAGAACATTTTAATTTGACAAAAGTATACTATGGGACTTCTGGAAGTGCACGCAGTCTTGTTCTACAAAGATACACAGCAGTGGTTGCTGTATATAAAGAAAATGTAAGATATGGGCTGAGTACAAAAATGTGTATAAGAATCGATGTGTGTTGTGTGTGTGTTACATTGGAAAAATTTAAGTATGCAGAATACAAATTGAACATATACATTACTTATTATTAATATTTAGAAATATTAGGTTAATTTTGCCTATGACCACACTTTATAATTACATCAATTGTTACATATCATGTGAGTTTCTTTGTACAAAAATTTCTTCTTCAAATTGAAATCATAAATGTTATATTTAGTCACAACCTTAATATTTTATTGTTAATAAGTCATTTTTAATTCAATATTTTTCATTAATACTATGTCAAGTATATTTTTCCACTTTGCTGCTTTTTGTTTCCCCTAACCTGTACATCATTCATTTTTTGTCTTTATTTTATTAGCTCATATTATCGTTCATGTTATAAAAGTAATTCATATAATCTAATATATTTCATAAGTAACAAAAATGCTGATTTATTTACAGTTTGATTTCCACTCACGAATGTATCATGGCAAAACAACTCTATGAGATAACAAATAATTCAATAATTTGTATACTGGTTTAATATTCCTTGATAACTATTTCAACCTTTCCACTGCTGTTGGCTTAGATAAATGTGAAGTTTATTTATCTCCCACAAAAGAGCTTTGATAACTTTTCTTATAGCATGTCATAGGTGTATGCACGTGTTGTGTTGTCTGTATGCATTTGTGTGAGTTTGTATGTGTGTGTACTTGTGTATGTATTTGATCACTAGAAGTTAGAGAAATGGATCATAGATTATAAATTATATGTTATGTCTATAAATATTAAGAACAAATTAAATATTTGTTGAAGTTTGTGTCTGTGACAATGTCTGTGACAATGAATGTGAATGGACTTTTGTTTCATTCATGCAAGCACTTAAAATTTTTACCCTCTGAATTATTTTTAACATAATAATTGTGTTATTTCTATTGTTTAAAAAGCTATACTAATTTTAAGATACTGAAATCACTTCTCAGTCTATGAGCATTTCACACTATACCCACCACCAGAGTTCCATTCTACTTTATCACCACCTTTTCTCTTCTTTCCTTCCCTCCTCCTGGCAGCCATCATATTGTGGCCTGTGAGTTGTTGCTGGGATTTAACTGTTTGTTTCATTTCATTATATTCCACATATGAGTGAAACCATCCTGAATTTCTCTTTTTCTTTCAGATTTATTTTGCTAAATATGATTGATTTCAGATCCTTCTAGATTGTTCCATGACCACAATTTTGTGTTTTATGCTTGCTTTTTTTTCTTTTTTTTTTTTTTTTTAGTAACATCATAGAATTCCAATGAGTATATATACCACAGCTTCCTATCCAGTCATCTGTTGATGGACATTTAGGTTGTTACTGTATCTTGACTATTATGAACTGACCTGCTGTGAACATAAGGGTGTAGATATTTTTCCTGATTAGAGATGTTGTAAATTCTGGGTATATGCATAGGAGTAGAGTTGCTGGATCAAACAGTAGTTCCATCTTTATCCTTTTGAGTAAGTTCTATACTGTTTTCCAGAGAGGCTGTACTAGTTTAAATTTCCGCCAATAGTAAAAAAGAGTTCCTTTTTTCTCCACGCCCTCTCCAACACTTGTTATTTCTATACTTATGGTTATAGGACATTCTCAATTGTCTGAAGCAGTATCTCATTTTGGTTTCTATTTGCATTTCTCTGACTATGAGTGATGAAGAACATTTTTTAATGTGTCTGCAGACCATCTGTGTGTCTTCTTTGGATAGGTATCTGTTCATTTTTTCTGCCCATTTTTTGAGAAGGTCATATATATTTTCTACTGAGATGTATGAGTTCTTTGTGTATTTTGGAGATTAAGCTGTTATCTGATGGACATTGTGCAAATATCTTCTCCAATTCCATGAGTATCCTTTTGTTTTATTGGTGTATTCTTTCATTGTGCATAATATTTTTAATTTGATGTAGTCCCAATCATCTAGTGTTACTTTGATTACCTTTTCTTTAGCTGTTCTTCCCCCAAAGATCTTATTGACACTGAGATCAGGGAGCATTTTCCCACATTTTCCTCTAAGTATATTCTAGTTTAGAGTCTTATGTCCAGGTCTTTGATCAATTTTGAGTTAAATTTTGTATACGGTCCTAATGAATGATCTAGTTTTAATTTTTTGCAGATGTCTGTTCAGTTTTAACAACATCATTTATTGAGTAGAGTTTTCTTCTTCGAATATATGCTTTTGGCTTCTGTGTCAAAGATTAACTCTTCAGATAAGTGTGTTTTTATTTCTGCTCTCAGTTTATTCCACTGCTCTGTGTCTCTGTGTTTGCTCCAGTATTATACTATTTTGATGATGATTGCTTTGTAGTATAGTTTGAAGTCAGGTAGTGCGATTCCTCTATTGTTCTTTATTTTTCTCAGAATTCTTTTGGTTATTTTAGGTCTTTTGTGATTTCAAACACACTTCATTGTTGTTTGCTCAATGTTGAAAAATGAAACTGGAATTTTGATCGGAATTGCATTAAATTTATATTGCTTTGAGTACAATAGATGTTTTTATTAGGTTAATTCT
This sequence comes from Solenodon paradoxus, assembly GCA_004363575.1. Classification (NCBI taxonomy): domain Eukaryota; kingdom Metazoa; phylum Chordata; class Mammalia; order Eulipotyphla; family Solenodontidae; genus Solenodon; species Solenodon paradoxus. The sequence continues at coordinate 268,711 of RJWH01000310.1, forward strand.
TCTAATCCAGGAACACGGAAAATTCTTCCATTCCTTTTTGTCTTCTTGTGCTGTTTTGATAGTCTTAAAATTTTAATTGCAGAGGGGTTCCACCTCCTTTGTTAAGTTTATCCCAGGTATTTGATATTTTTTGATGCTATTGATAATGGGATTTCTTTCTTGAATTCTTTTTTCTCAACTTCATTGGTTCTATAAGGAATGCTACTGATTTTTGTGTATTGGATCTAAATCCAGTCACTTTAATATATTCATTTATTATTTACATTTTTTGCTGTGAAATCTTTAGTATCTTCCAGGTATAATATCATGCCATCTGCACATAATGATTATTTATTCTTAAACAATTTTGATTCATTTAATGCTTTTCACTGCCAGGACTATGTTGAATTGTTGGTGTAACAGTGGGCAAACTTGTCTTTTTCCAGAATTAGGGGAAAATATTTCCATTTTTCACTAAGTATGAAATTCACTATGTGTTTATCATATGTAGCTTTTATTATGTTATGTTCCTTTATTACTGTTTTGGTGAGTTTTTTTAATCACGACTGGGTGATGGATCTTGTAAGATATATATTTTAATCTATCAATAGGATCATATGATTTTTAAAAATTTTCTCTCTATTGATGTAATAAATTACATTGGTTTGCTTATGTTTAACCATTCATGCATTGCTGGAATGAATTCCACTTGATTGTTGTGTTTTTGTTTTTTGTTTTTTTAATGTGCTGTTGAATTTGTTTTATCAGGAATTTGGTGAGAATATTTATCTCTGTATTCAGCAGTGATATTGGTGTGTAGTTTCCCTTTTTGGTGCTTTGTCTCTTTTGGAGATCAGGGTAATACTGACCTCACAGAATGTATCTGTGAGTTTTCCCTCCTCAATTTCATAGAAGAGTTTAAGAAGGATGGCATTTAATTTTTCTTTGAATATTTGATAGAATTCACTGGAGTCATCTGGAGCAGAGCTCTTGTCTTGGGGGTAAATTTTTGATCACTGCTATAATTTCTTGGGTTGTGATTGGTGTGCTTGAGATATCTGTTTCTCCTGGTCCAGTTATGAGAGGTTATAGTACTCTGTCTATTTCTTCACGATTGACAATTTTGTTGGCATATACTTATTTGCAATAATCTCTCATGATACTTTGCATTTCTATGCAGTCAGTTGTAATCTCACCTCTTTATTTCTGATCCTTGTCATTAAAGTTTTCTCTTAATTCTTCTATGTGAGTTAGCTAGGAGTTTATCAATTTTGCTTTTTCTTTAAAAGAAGCAGCTCTTTATTTTATCGATCTTTTGACTCTTTTTGTTTCAATTTATTTATTTCTGTTTTAATTTTTCCTTTCTTTTGCTCAGTTTTGATTTTAATTGTTTTTCTCTGTCTAGTTGTCTCAGCTGTAAGGTTAGGGATATAATTTGGGCCCTCTCATGGTTTTATGTGTGCTTTTGTGTCTATAATCATTCCTCTCATAACTGTTTTTTGCTGCATACCACTCATCTCTTCATTTTCATATAATTCTTATTTCATATTTAATTCCATCTGTGATCAATGAGTTGTTAAAAAGCATGCTGTTCTATCTCTACATTTTTGTAGTTCTTGCTGTTTTGCTTTTCTAGTTTATTTCTAGTTTTAAACGTCTTGTCAGAGAAGGTGCTTTCTATCATTCCAATCTTGCTAAATTCGCTGAGACTTTTTTGTGCCTGAAGATATGGTCCAGTCTTGAGAATGTGCCTAGTGCACTTGAGAAGAATATATACTACTTTCTGTTGGGTTAGAACACTATGTATATGTCTGTTTAGTCCATGTGATCTATTCTTCATTTAGTGTCCTTATTTATTTGTTGATTTTCTATTTAAATTATTTATTTATCGATGTAATTGAAGTATTATTTTTGTGCTACTGTCAATATCTGCCTTCAGTTCTGTCAGTATTGGTTTTATACATTTGGATGGTCCAGCATTGACTGCATACATGTTAATGATAGTTATTTCTTAATTAATTATACCCTTGATCATAATGTAATGCCCTTCCTTCTTTTGAGATATCCTTTGCAGGTAGTTTATCTTGTCTTAAATTATTATTGTAGCTCCTGATTTCCTTTCATCTCTGTTGTTTTGATATAATTTTCTATAGCATTTGACTTTTAACCTGTGTTTGTATTTGGATCTGATATGAGTTTCTTGAAAGCATAATATTGATAGATCCTGTTTTTAGATCCATCCAGTACTGTGTCTTCTCACTGGTGCATTCAGCCCACTTTGTTTAAAGTGATAACTGATATTTGGGCTTTATTGTGTCATTTTAGTCATTGTTTTCTGTGTCTTTTGCTTTATTTCTCATTTATTTATTTATTTTCTCTGTATAGTTTTCAGTGTCTGATTTCTCAGTTTCATTTATTTCTCAGCTACATGTCTCTTTAGACTTAGGCTTGTGGCTATCATAATGATTAGCACTCTCTTTACATCTCTAAGATAGTCTTTTACAAGCTCTTGCCACATCATATTTATATGTCCATAGGAAGTCCACAATTTTATTTCACCTGTTGGTGATTTCTATTTTCTTTCATTGTTCCAAAATGTTTCTGCATTTGCTTTCCCACTTATCACAATTCATGAGACTTGGTAGATCTTTGCTTTTTTTCTTGGTGGTGGAAAAAATCTATTAACTTTTGTTTGTTACTGAAAACTTTGCTTCTCCATCATATTCAAATGATAGCTTTGGGGGTATTCTTAAAACTCATAGTTTTTGTCTTTTAATATTTGGAATATCATTTCACTCTCTCCTGACCTGTATTGTTTCTATTGAGAGGTCTGACGATAGCCTGATGGGTGTACACTTGTAGATTAAATTTCTCTTTTCTTTAGTGGCCTTAAATAGTTTTTCTTTGTCACTGAATTTTGTTAATTTTTTTATGATGTGTCTGTGAGTAAGTCTTTTTATATTTAGAAATTTTGATGTTTTATCTGTTTCTTGAATCTCCAAATTTACTTTCATGTGACATATGTGCAAAGTTCTCCTCTATTGTTTCTTTGAGTAGGTTTTCTGGGATACCTATGACCCTTACGTTTGTTCTCATGATATTTCTAATAAGAGTTTTTCATTTTCCCTCAGTTTTGTTTCTCTTTCCTCTTCTTTAAAGGTCAACTCTATGACTTTTTATTCAATTGTGAAATGTATTCCTCTTCATGATCCAGTCTGTTTATGGAGCTTTTCATGTTTATCTTTTATTCATTGATTGAGTCTTTTATTGCTAGCATTTTTACTAGGATTTTCTTCATGACCTCAGTCTCCTTATCTTTGAATTAGGCTAATATGCAATTTAAATAGTTAGAGCTAAGTTACTTTAAACTGCATTTTACTGAACACTAACAAAACCTAGTTTTCATATACTCTGGGAATTTGAATTTCCACTTTTATGTGCTACTTTATATTAACTTTGTCCCTTAATTAGGTTGTTGTCATCTGTAATCAACTTAAAGAGTTCTTTGTATAGTTTAGAAACTACCCATTATGTATCAATTAAGTTGCATGTATTTTCTGATATAATTTTTTCTTGTGATTTTATTGTATTTTATTGATTTATTGATTTTATTTATTACATTATAAAGATTTAAGATATGCATCACTGTAAATTAGCATCTGTATATATGGTATAGTTTACTATCACCTTTTTGATTCTATTCTTGCCCCATGATGGACCCTTATTAGCCTATTTGTGACCCCTTCCCCTTCCTTATTGTAAATATTGTGATTTCTTTGTAATTATTCTCCTTCATACATTTCTTTTTTTCAGTATTTGTAACACTTTTTTTTTTAAATTGTATTGAAGCAAATTATCATTATACATTATATAGGTTTATGGTGTACATGCGCCACTGCAAATCAACATCTACATACACAGGTTTATGTTCACTACCAACAGTCCAATGTCAGTGTACATGTAATGTCTATTGTTGTCCACATATATTTCTCAAATTATCTTCTAGAAATTATAATTTTAATAAGCATTTAGATATTTATTGAATCTGGAATTTTTATTTGTAAGTAGTTGTTAAAGTTCACATTTGTCCTCTTTTTGTTAGAGAGGAAGGGAGAAGTTTCTCTTAATTATTATTAATGAGCAAAATTCTCCTTTTGTGACTAGTATTAAACTATCTAAAGGAGGAAAATATTGAGGATTTCTTAAAATTCCTTGCAGTTCAAAATATTTTAAAGAAAATTCAAAATTAATCACTGTTTTGAGAGCTCGTTTTATAACCAGACAAACCTAATTGTTAAATCCTAAAAATTATTATGTATACTACTGCAATCTACTTCTTAAAGCTCATTTTCATCTCATATCGTTGTACTCAGTATGAAAGGACAGTGTTTAGCTAATATTTTGCGATGTTTATTTTTTACCTTTATTTACTTCAAGTCTTTCATTCTTAGGACCACAGCAGATTCAGCAAGGCTCTTGTTTTATGTTCAGTACTATAGAGATTTCTAAGGGATGCTTTACAGATATTAAAATACAACATGTAACAGCACTCAGTGACAAATTTTTGCTATTTATTTTTATTTTTATTTAGTGCTAATTTTTATAAATAACATGAACACTGATTTCATTTTAATTTATAAAAGTATAATTATACAAAAGAAAATAGTATTTAGTTTTAACTGAAACTCAATTGAGGATATTTGCGCACAACTAAATTAGCTATGTTCCCTACTAAGGTATTATGATTTATAATAAACCATCACTTCTCAATTTCATTGACACCAGGAACATTTGAATATAGCAGTGTTTTGAACTACTTTTTGTATTTGACTTTATTGCTTAGACATACCTTTAGTTAATAACATAAGAAATTAATAAATGTGAATATTATTGTTTGCTTAAATTACAGATAATATTATCATTTTAATTTGCATTTTATAGTAACTTATTCACATGTCATTTATATTTATAAATGGTAGCTAGAATATTTTCTTCCCATTTTTTTCACCTGTGTTATAATTTCCATAAAAAGAACACAAATTTGTATACTTGAAATTACATCATATTATGATTGATAGCTTCAGTGGCATTTCACTTATTTTCATACTGGTTAGATTATTACAATTTAGAATTCTTGTCAATTTAAAATGAGCAAAAATATAAAACTGACTAAATAAATAACATCACTAGAATTAATTTGGATAACATATGATTTCTACAGAGAGTAAATTTGAATATTTCTGCAAGATATAAAATGGAACAATTTGAAACAACTAATTTGAAGTGAAAATGCTTCATTCATTGTCATGAAGAATCCATATTGTTTGTCTTTAACCAGACTAATAAAAAGCATATGCAATTTATCATCAGTTCTCTTTATTTGTACAAGTCTGGAAAATTAACATCAGGAAGTTATCTCAAAGAGTTCTTATAAATGGAATAATTTGAGTGGAAAATAAACCAAAAGAGAGCAAATTTAATTCTTAATTAAATGATGACCAATGATAGAGTTAAATAAAAGAAAAACTATGCGTTATGTAATCAGTATGCACTACTTATTTTTTTAGTTTTATACACATCTTATGGGGTCCATTCACAATTGCATGAAAAAATTAATCTATCAGTTAGATTGAATTAATTTGAAAATAATTATAATTTTCAAAGATTGTTATGTCTAATTTTGTTCATTACATTAAAGAGAATTTTGGCAAACTAGAAAAGTCTGAGGGTGACAAACTAGATTTTAAACTAGCAGAAGTAGTAGTTTTGATATCCAAATCAAAACAAAATTTTGACAAACTAGAAAAGAGTGAGAATCAAAAATGATAAAATTAACAGAACTTCTACTTCTATAAATCAATTCCTGACTGATTATTATTTACATATCTACAATATATGAACAAATAACAATAAGCAATTCCTCAAAGAGAGAAACATTCTCATGGGGCGTATAAATTTAGAATAGGGTATGAACTGAATTTCTATATCTGTGATAAATATATGAAGTGAGTATATGCAGTGGAAAGGTACACAGACTTTGTAGTCAGGCACTCCAGAACAATAAAGTCAGAGAAATCTGGCTAAAAAGGAAACTGGTGAAATCTTAGAGAAGAAAAAGCCAGAGAGGATACATCAAATCCTACTACAAGGTGTTCAACGTTCTAAGAAGCTGAACATCAAAATTTTGTTTCTAATCCCATGAATGTATGATGAAATTAACACCTGTGCCATTAAGACATATTCTGCTCTCCTCCTGGGACCATGGACCACGTGGCTAAAGAACAATTTTTCTCTTTCTGCAATAGAGAACATAGACAAAGAATGACACATTAATATTCACAGAAATAGTGCTCATAATTACCACACCATTAGGAAGTTCCCTAAATGTTCAGTAATGGTGAGTTGATACGTTTATTTTGATATGAATATGTCATAAAATGCTATGAGTAAGTAAAGAAATAGTGCAGGGATGGAAAATTTGCTTTCATTAAATAGCCAGCTATTTAAGAAATTGATTTATTTCCTTGTTTACTATACCTTTGAATTACCTGATATTAACTATAGTTCTCATTGTTTAGGGGGATGATGATAAAATTTCTGATAAGTTGTTTTTTAAATCATTGTCTTTTTCAAAATCTACCCAATTAATAAATTAGACTTATGCATCACAGAGTCTTTTAAAGCAACTTAAGAAATTTATTCTTCTGAATTTATATCAATGATTTTTATATGTAAGTTGGTGGTCTAAATTCTTCCATTTAAGCTTTATCTTTTCAGTAATGAGCTGACCTTAATTAACAACAATATACCAATTACCTCAGAAGAATGTGAAGAAAGAGACGATTATTTCCTTCTTTTTGTGAGGAGACACCTGTATCAATGAAATGGCAAATCATAGAACTTTTATTTGCTGTGAAAATATGCTGACAACTCTGTACTAATGTACGAATATTGTGATTTCAGAAATATAGTATTTTGGGAGCATATGCTGAATTTGAAAAGCATCTAGTTGTCTTTTATTTTTTCTTTCATGCAGCTAAGCCATTTTATTGTTTCAATTATCTATTGTTGTATATTACTATATAACAAGCTTCCTCAAAACTTAGTTGCTTAAAACAAGCTTATTTCTCTTGATTCTCTAGGTTGACTAGACCTTGCTAAATGGTATTCTGTTGACCTTATTTGAGGTCTCAAGCAGGTTCAGTTATTTTGTGACTGGGACTGAAACTTCCCAAAATACTATTTCTCAAACTACGTAGACAAAACTTCTCACTGCGCCCTGTTTGTAGCAGAAAAACGGGTTCTTAATGGGTATCTCAGGAAGTGGAAAGTGGAACTTTCTGCTCATCAGTCTGATTTCAGAGATCATCAAATGTCATTCAGCAGAATTACATCATTTAAGGTGAAATTTAAAGAAGCATGGGGTGAGTTAGGACTAGTTATTGTTTGTTTTGGGAAAGAAGACTGCAGTTTTGAAGGGTGTGTATCATATGCCTTTTGTAGATTTACTTCCAAACAGTATTAGACAAACAAAATAAATTGCAAATGGGGATAGATTTAGATACTATGTGCAGTTATTTGGTCCTGATATTAGTTAAAACAGTAAGCTGTGTTAAGATGTTCTCCACTATAAGGAAGAGTAGATATTTGGAAAGGTAATAATGTAATCCTCTAAATGTTTCCATGAGAAAAAGAGAATATTTTCTCACTTAAGGAGTACAAAGTTACAACATTAAAATTTTGTTTATAATCCCATGAAATGTATAGCAAAAGTAATACGTATAACACAGACACATTCTATTCTCCTCCTGAGGTCATGGACCACTTGATTAAACAACATATTTTCATCTCTCGTTGCAATGAGTAATTATACCTTGTTTGTGCTTGCTGCCTGAGCAGAAGTAGTAGTTTTGATATACAAATAACTTGCTTAAAATTCAGTTGAATAACTGCTACGGATTTTCTGCTTTTATGGTATATAGAATGATGATTTGCAAGCAACTTTTGTTTGTATTGTTTTGTTTTGACTGTACAGATAAGATAATTGCCAGAAGTCAGATGGAGTAATAAGGAATAAAACAGGATTCCTGAATCTTGTGGGTCCAGGCTAGACCAGTAGGACTTTTAAATCACAGAGAAGAAAAGAGTTATTTTTCACTTATAGCTCTGCATTTTACTGAGTTTAATAGAGTGCTTAGTATTTTCCATAACTAATACAAAATTGCATCAGGATTTTGTGAAACTGTATAGTTGGGTCAATCTCACTTCAAACCAAAAAGAATTTAAGACTTCTATCAATTTTAGAAATGATAAAAATGGAAATCATTGAAAAATTTTACAAAAAGCATGTATCAGTAAAATAATGTAATAAATAAGGATGTCATTGCCAAACTTAAAATTTAAGGTTATTTATTTTCTTCAGTCTCATCGTAAAATAAAATGTATTTATTGTTTTAATTAGAAGTAAGTTCATGACAGAAATAAATAGAATATAATAGCACATAGATGTTTAATATCCAGGAAAGTCGTTTTCACACAAAAATGACTAATAAATAACAAATGTGAAGGTAAATCATGGAAAGTAAAAAACAAACAAACAAACAAAAAACGATAAAGGTCATTTAATAGAGACAATTATTCAGAGGGCTGTCCATGACTTGCCCATCCAATTTTATTTAAAAAAGAAAAAATACCCACAATCAGACCAAGATGGTGACAGAGGACATTTATGCTCTGATCGAAAGAGGAACAAGTAACAGTCTGGAGCAAGACACCATGAGGGAATCCTAAATCACAATGGGGAAGCTGAAGCCCCTGGGACTCTCATAAACCAAGACAGACTGCTTTAGAATGGACACCGAGGAGATCCATGCATCAGTAGTGCAGAGGATATCTGGAGAGAAACATGGAGACAGTGATCTCTGGAAGCTGGAGTTAAAAGGACTGGTAGTTCAGAGGGAAGAACAGAGACAATATGTGTCATAAGGCCATTGGCTTAAGTGAAGCTCAAAGCTCAAAGGGTGTTCCACATGGCCTGAGGTCACTGGCAACAGAGCTAAAGAAATCTCTTTAGAATATATTCCCCCACCTCCATCCTTCTGGGGTTCATATTCATGCTATCAAGTGTACTAATAGTATACAGACTGCCTAGTCTTGGATCTGGAACCCCAAAGAGAAAGATCCTTGTGCCACCAAAGCAAACCAGGATTCTACAACAGCAGCTGGACCCCCTCAAGTTCTCCCTCACCCTACTAAAGCAGAAACCACTCTTTACCTGTTAAAGGACTCGTAGAAATGACTAGCCATAATACCAACTGCTGGGAAAGTAAAAGATAAGCTTCTAAGCTCTGATCCAAATTCAAAACAGGAAGACAAAAGATTTTACAAGACCACTTGAGACCTCATGGTATTATGACATTATAAGGAGACAACATCTCTCCAGGATGGTATTGTCTTTCTTTTTCTTTTATGATTTCAGGTCTTATATCCATGTCTTTAATCCATATTGAATTACTTTCATATATGGTAATAAATAGCGTGCAGTTTCATTATTTTGTATGAAGCTATCTAGTTTTCACAAGACCATTTATTAAAGAGACTGTCTTGGCTCCATTGTATGCTCTTGGCTCCCTTGTTGCAATTTAGTTGTCCACATATGGTGGCTTTATATATGAATCTTTAATTCTGTTCATTGACTTTTTGTCTGTTTTTGCTCCAATAAAATACTGTTTTAATTACTTTTTTTTTTTTTTTTTAGTATAATTTAATGTTAGAGAGTGAGATTCCTCCATTTAGGAGTTTTTGCCCTCAGGATCATTTTTGCTTTTTGGAGTCTTTGGTACCAAATAAATTTCATGATTTTCTTTTCTGTTTCTGAGAAGTATGTAACTGACACTTTCATAGGGATTGCACTGGTTTATATATTGATTTAGGTAATATAAACATTTATCAATGTCTATATTTCTAATCCATGAGCATAGATTATCTTTCCCTTTCTTTATGTCATCTTTTTGTTTGTTTGTTTTAACAATGTCATAGTTTTTAATCTACAGGTATTTTATGTCTTGGTTTAAATTTAACCCAAGGGATTGTTTTCCTCATTTTTTTCTACTATGTTATTTACATTATAAATACAATGGATATTTATAGTAATTTTGCAATCTTTTCTTTTAGTTTTTTTGTTTGTTTTTTTGCTATTTCTAACAACTTTTTACTGGAGTCTTTCAGATTCTTGCTGTATCGTTTGATACCTTCTGCAAAAAGTATAAGCTTTGCTTCTTTTTTTCCAATTTGGATGACTTTAATGTCCTTTTCATGTCTAATTACTCTCACCAGAACTTCCAGTTATATTTTAAATCCACCCCCCACCCCAGGCAATTCTCTTTCCTTTGGTAACTTAACTAAACTCTATTCATTGTTTTAGGAATAGGTTTTCTACGATGCATAGGTGACATGGTATTGACCTGCCCTTCCAGTCTGGGCAACTGGCTCTTTCCAGGCTGTGGTGCTAGCAAGTGAATAGAACTGTCTAATAGGCTGATCATATGTACTGTTTTAAATGGGAAAGTACTATTTTTGTTTTTCTTATTTCCTAACTTCCATCACTATAAATGTCAATTCTGTCTCATTTTAATAATCTGGAGTCATCTTTAATGCAGGACAAAAAAGCCAGTTGAGTTGCCCCAGGTTCAGTGTGGAGAGGATGCAGACGCAGCTGCATCTTTTGCCCTTGCCAGCACTGATTGTAGGGGGTCATGGCGTCTACTGATGTTCCTACACTTTGTGAGGAAACAAGTTGCTGAATAAAGAGAATTCCTGCTGCCCCATGACACACTTGTTTCTTCAAAGGAAGCAGAACACCTCAGCATGCAGCTGCAGGTAAATAATACAAGAGCTGTTTCTGACACTATGGGGGCACTCTGGCACTTGTGGGGGCTAGTGGGTATTGCTGACACAGGGATGTGTTTTAGGTAGGACATTTAGAACAGGAGTTACAGGGACACCAAATATGGTTAAACCAAGCTGCCAAAATTCCTTGCACCCACCCTGAACATTTGTAAATGTTATGAGCATCATATAGTACTTAACTATTGCTGGCCTGGCTGCTCTGCTTCTGTTCAGATTGTTTTGCCTCCTTCCCATCCCCTTAGTCACCAACACATAAACATGTCCAGTTTTTGCCAATCCATGTCCCTTATTTGTCTCATGGAATTGTGGTCAGTCTACCTCTAAAAGTTCTTTTCATATGCATGTTCTTTTTAGCTGTGGACAAAGTCAGGTGCTAAGATCTCAGTTTAAGATCTGTGCCTTATAGCCCAGTTCTGTTCCTCAACTTTCCAATGAACCCTAACTGCAGTCAATTGTGTGTTCTAGAGTGCTTCAAATATGAGTAAAATTTCTGTTGTTAATTTTTCTTATCTCTGGACACTGTGCATGCCTGTGAGCATGTAACTTTTCTCTTTTGTGGTTTGCCAAACAGAGGAAGCTTAAAACATACTAATGGAGCTCTATCTTGTAATATACAACATCTCTTCACCTTTCTGCAAAGGAAAACACTTTAATTCTGTTTAAGAATTATCAAAAATGTATTTCCTAACATACTTGTGGGACTGTAGTTTTGTTTAGCACACATTTTTGCCAATGAAAATTTAATATTTTTCAGCTGCAACCTGTTTTATTTTCAAAGTATAACAATTGTCAGTGTTTCAAAAAGGAATATTATAAACATAAGTCATATGCTTATAAAAATAATAGTCTTTCATTTTGCTACAGTTGCAGACCCCTTCGCTGTCCTAGCAATAATTGAATTCTGTGTGTACTTCTCCTGGCTACAGTATAATTATTTATCAGAAAGAGTTATGCCATGTAATATAAGGTTATAAATAAAGCACCCTGAATTGCTGTGCACCAAGTATATTTTATTTTCATGTTGTATTGCTGTAATTGGTTCAAGTTCTCAATTTAAGGCCCTAAAAAGTTATTAAGATAGTCTATAGTGCCAGGGCAAAATTTCCCTTCATTATAAATTGTTATGGCATTGACATGTGGCTGTTATAATAACTAGACACTAGCTTGGAGTAGCATCTTCGGCAAAATGTTCCAAGTAATGCGAATGACTAATTTCCTTTGCTTGCACAGAATCCTCTTAAAGGAAGAAACCTGAAAATATGATTGTAAGTGAAAAATCAAAATTTTATGTTATGAAGATATCTACTTAAATTGTATGTATTGTAGAAAAAAGAACCCTGAGGTTATGCTGTATTTGTAAGAGGTGTTTATATCAATGTCTGTTCCTTTTAGCAATGTAGCTAAATGATTGATCATAGCTATGTCGGTATTCACCTCCATGAGGTGGTTTTCTAACCATACAGAAAGACATGCAAGCCATGTGGATCTTTCTGACATAAGTCAGTGTCCACATGTTTGGGAGCATCAGTGATTAACATCTACAAGATATTCCCACAATACTTATATATATCAATAAAAGAAAACATAAATATAATAACTTTATTTTGTATTGAATATAGGTATGTGCATTTGCACATGTACACTTATGTACACACACACACATAGACACACACACGCACACCCTACAGTTTGTCTTATGGTTGTTTCCCTGAGTCTTCAAGGTGGTAACTTGTTATTTCTTTCAGTCTTTTTAAATATTAAATTTGAATATCCAGTATGATGAGTGATATGAAATGTATAACTTTCTCTGTGTTTTGTTAAGGATTTTTATTTTGGAATTTTTTTGTTTTCTCTTCAACCTTAGAAAAAAAATGGTGTATAAGAAAGGGAAAACAGATTATAACAAGGTTATTATAACTGTAGGAAATCCATGGAAGCTGTTTAGTTGTAAATTTTCAGAGTTCCAAAGATTGACAAGCAATTTTATGAAAATCCATAGGAAGGTCTCTATTAAATTTATTTGGAGTTTCCATCAATCTTATGATTTTCTCTTAAGAATGAAAGACTGAGGCAATGTATTTTTAATGTTTCTCTAGCTACCTAGCACTTATTCTATGTCAAAGACAAACCAGGTCTAATTTATATACTTTAAAAAAATTTTTACATACTTCTATACCATTCTATATTTTTGAATTCTGCTGCATTTTTCCAAAGCACGCCTTCGAATTATATTTTTCTTTCTACCCATGTTGTCTAAAACTTAGTTATTTGTTGTAAATCATGGCAGACATTTATTCCAGTAATTGCCAAATTGCAGTCTGTGGATTGTTGACTTAGCAGTCACAGAATGATAATCACAAAATAATATTAACACAAGTACAGATATCTTCCCAAAAATATCCTAGATTGCTCTACTCAATATCTCTAGCATATGAACAGAGTGAATCCTAATTAGCTATTGAGGTTATTTTCATACACAATCAGATTTGAATACTATACATCTAATACTATAGTTTTTTCTTCAGGATCTATAAATTAAATCAAGTAGAACATATATTCTGTAATCATATAACACTAACATGTAATATTTTAGTGTAAATATTTGTTAAACATTAGTTGCAGAAATTATTTTTTGTGTTTAATGAAATTTTTTTAATAGTCATCATTCCTACTGAAGATAGAAAAACAAGGTAAGGTAGTTGGTAGTAAAATGGAAAGTTGTATGACAGGCAGATAAATGTGCAATTTTTTTTCAATAATTCTCGGGCTAGTGAAATGATAAAATCAGAGTTACAAACTGATTTCAAAACTAACAACAAGAAAAAAGAAAGCTGAAATGAAACTAATGCATTTTGTCAACCCTTCCCCTTTTATTGTCATAGAGCTATCATAGGTAGGACTAAATTCATATTTATAAAGAAAAGAGTTTACCAATTCTACTAAATAATATGCTGGTGAAATTCAAGTGTAAAAATATAATATCACATTTTTGCATTTTTTTCCAAAGTAAAGATTCAGGCAGGAATGAAGGTGAATAGGCAGATAGGCAGGCACGAAAAGAGAGTAGGAAGAAATGTTTATTCACTTAGTTGTTCATCTTGGTTTTATTCCCAGGTCCTTATTCTCAAACCTTTACATGGACTATGTGCTACTGTCATGGACTTAACTGCCTGAGCCACTAGAGCATGCTTAGACAACTTTTAAAAAATGAAATTTGAGATATAAATCAGATGCAAACATATCACCACTTTGAATACATATTTTCTGAAAATAGGAGGGGTTAATTTCTTAAGTGTATCTGATAACTGTAAGGAAAGACAATGCTGACAGAATTTTTATGAAAGAAGAAATATAAATAAAAACTAATTGTCTGTATCTCATTAAATAACTAAATTGTTTGCCATTGCCTAATTGCATGTCCATATATTGTACAATTCAATGGTCAGGAATCAAAGGTTAATTTAAGATATTGAGTTGTAAAAACTGAGGAAGATAATGCCCCAGAGCTTAGGGAGGCAAATATAATGCATCTGTGGAATAAATGCAATGTCTTAAATATTGTCATGGTATCTTTGGATATTATAAAAGGTCAAATTTATGGCTATAATTTAGAAATTATCTGAATCAAGATAATGATTAATGAATAGACAAGTACTTCTTGGGAAACTAATAGAGAAAATCAAACTGATAGTGTCCATGCACACTGTGAATACAAAGCAGGAAGTGCTTACTTGATCCCTCTTTTTTACTCAATCAATAGTCTGACAGATATTGTTAAACTGAAGTTGTCTTCAGGAGTGGAAGCACAGTTTTTCCCTGCGTTCCCACAAAGTATAAGTATCAAGCAAATGATAATAGCTACAAATACCATTAATTTTTGTTATTAATTACTAACATTTTTTATTTCATTATGTTTCATATTTACCAGGCTGTGCCAGTGATAAAATGTCTATAACTTGAAATTTCCATTACTTCCATGTCATTCTTCATGATAAACTATTAGATATTCAGAAGAACCATGTGGGAAAGGAAAATTTTTTCTCTGAGAAAGAAAACGTATCAGCCCATTATGACATATTTATAGAAAAAAGTGATCAATCATGATTACAGGGTATTCCTAAGGGTGCAGTTTTACATTTGTACTGATACATTTTCAACCCGAAATAACACACCTAGATTTTGATAAATGACCTAAGAAATTATTATGGTGGTTCAGAAAGAGAGATCAGTTTTTAAGGAGATTAACAACGTTGAAAATTAAAAGCAAATACTAGTTTAAATACTAGCATAGGAAAATAGGAGACTAAATGATAGCAATCTACTTTGTCAAATGTAAGTCAGGGGAAAAATATTTTTTTTTCCTCATTAACACATTCTTTTGAATAAGAAAATAAACTTAGATTTTTGTGAAATTAAAAGTTATAGACTCTTTGATTCTGATCTATTAATATTAACCTAATTAAAGTTATTCCCTATGTACTTCACAATTAAACAAATAGTAATTATTTTCCAAAATTAGAAGAAGTTATCTGTAATGCTCAGCACTGAGAAATGTCTGAAACACTTTCCTGACTTGGTTCATCAAAATAAACAGTAAAGTTCATCCATTTGTTAAATACCCTGATGACATATATGTTATAAATGTCTAGGACTTACATTGTTATAATGGAATTACTAGAAAATTTCCCAAAATGTACTTTCTTCCTCTTACTAAAAATGGATATAAATAACTTATTTTTTTCATAATATGCTTTTAAACATTTCATTATTATGTTAGAAATGTCCTTAGTTTATTGGTATAGTTGTTAGCTGCTTTGACATTGCTTTTTGCCTGTGTCAGCTGTGTTAACAATAATCTTAGATGTTTCTGAATCATTCTTCAAGTTTAAGAATATATATATATATACACACAAATATATACAAACACATAAGCACCAATGAAATAATTTTTTAAAAGTAAGTAGAAAATCATTGTTAAACAGCTAAAATTATAGAACAGGAACTGCTGTTTTGTTTTCTTAAGACTTCAAAATCTAAGCAGATATATTCTTCCCAGAAAATTATTTGTTTTTACTTTTGAATTCTAAATGTCCCACTAAAATTACCCATATTTGACAACACCAAATTTCAGGAAATAATGATTTTCCAAGCAAAACTATGTTTTCTTTCCTTCCTAGAAAATACAGTACCTTGTTTATCATTACTGTGCACTGAAATAATAATATGGAAGTTAAGTTTCTTCCCCCACACACGTGGATTCTCACACCAGTCTCCCACACACACATTGCACATTCATTTATATTTAAGTATTCACTGAGTGCTCACTTGGTTCTCAACACTTTCCGAAACTTTTGTGATATAGCAAAGAACAGGACAAAATAATCCTTTGAGACTTACATGCTTACAGCAAGATAAAGATAAAAATATTTGACAAATTGGTAAATGTACCAGTGTAAGACATTCAGATTGTTCTGAGTTGATTTCAAAAATATGACTCTACTCAAAGACTTGTAGGAAAAAAATTTATTTAAAAATAATGAAGTATGCATAACTTGTATAACTGTATTTATAACAGTGCTCTCTCTGACAAGTGGTGATAATCATCAGATGCCATTTTTTAATGAGTGAATAAGTGAAATATGGTATAGCCATAAAATGAACAGAAAAATAAACCAAAACAGAAATTTTGTGCAGTGTAAAAGAAATAAGATTTGATATATTACTTACTATTTGATACCACTATCTTACATTCTAGAAAAAATACCAAGCATATATAGAGAATAGATCAGTATGATTTTTCCAAGGTTTCGAGGTGGAAAGAAGCTGAGATCATATAGGGTTAGGAAGAGGGATATGTTGGAATGACGAAACTGTTGTGTATCCAAGTTTTCCTGGCTGTCATATAAATATATGAAAGTTTTGCAATTAATATAGATTTACAGTAAAAATTAAATATCACTATATGAAAATTTAAAAAAATAAATTTTAAAAGCAACAGAAGAAAAGTGAAGTGAATTATTGAAGTGTGTTCACTCAAACACAGAGGTTTCCATTTTAGCTTTCTCTAGAAATTCTATCAGCTACATACACATGGTAATAGCTCTAACAATATAGATTAATATGAACCAAGGTTAAATAATGTATTTATTAATTTAATCATTCTTAAATATATATTCTAAAAATAACTTACACATACTGGGTACCATAACAAAAATTTACTAAATTAAAAATAAAATGAAAAATGATTCTTCATTAAAGTTGGACAGCAGACTGGGGACAAATAATATAAATTAATCAATAAATGATATAAAAAAGGAGTTATACCTGTCCAAAAAGGGTGACAAATTGCACCTAAGAAATACTTATAGTATGTGTGAATCTGTATTAGACATTGAAGATAAAAAAAAAAAAGAGCTGTAAGAAACAGAATACCTGAGTCAATATAGCAGAAAAAGACAAGATAATCTATGAATTCATGTGAATGAATGATGTGCATTGGGTTTACTTGTATACCATCTCCTCACATGGGTCTTAGAAATCTCTAAACTGTATTCAGTTCACTTCAATTAAACCTTCATGTGCAATAATTTTTTACATCTTGTTGACTTGATGAAATAGCCCCTCAAACATATATTGTTTCTTCTCCAATATAACGAGGAAATTCTCGTGTAAAGATTACACCTTGCTTCTGTTCTAGAACTTTTTTGTTTCCTTTATTCATCATTCTTCTTTGATTCATTGTTTTTCTACCTATAGTATTGATATTCATTATATGTAAGTTAATACTGCAAATATGCAAGTATTTTAGTTTTCTTTATAGAAAACAAGATCATTTTACTTGATCTTTAAAGAATAGCCCATCTCAATTAGATTTTTTTTTTTGCCCTTTGTGTCTTTTTTGGAAGTTAAAACTATTCAAATATCTGTTTTGTTTTCTTCAAGAACACTTGATTAAAGCTGGGCGTTTTGAGATATCTACAATAGTTTAGTCAAATGTACCTTAATCTCAAATTAAAGCACTAACTGGAAACAATGACGTTTTTGATTCCCAGATAGTAGAAATTTTTTAGTTGCTTCTTCTTTAATTTTGTCATTATATATATATATACATATATAAATGTATATATGTATATATATATATATATATATATATATAAACAGCTAAGGTTTGTCCACCCTGCCTCTCATAAACCTGTACAGACACACAGTAGGAAAGTATACAAGACTTTTTTGAGATACTAGATTGACTTATTTTGACCAGCTGTCAAGGCCTAGTCTGTATTTACCTTTATCAAACAAAGACTTCTACCAACAACCTTTCATCTTCATGCCATTTAGTTTTCTGATCTTTATACTTCAAGGAAAGTAAGTTTATTATCATAGTTGACCTATGGCAAGTACATCTGTCATCTGTATCCACTTGAAATCACTTGAAATGACTTGTTTTCTTGACCATCACATCGTGTGTTCATGCGTGACTTGTGGAAACACATTGAGGAGTTGAAAGTTTACATTTTTATTGTTAAACTGCTTGCAGCATTTATCCAAAAACTGCCAAAAATGGAAGACATCTTTAAGTAGTTGAAATTAATAGATTTCTTAGCTTCTTTAAAAATGAAATAGTTTTCAGTATGTTAAATTTATAAAACTTTAGCTTTATTTTTTGTATCATTCTGATGGTCAAACAGAAAGATCTTCATTTAGTAAACATTGCATACTTATAAATAGAAGTTAATAAAACAAAATAAAATGACCAACTATCCTGTAATAAAATAAGCATATAAGAGTTTCAAGCAGAACTTTTAAAGTTAATTTGCATTTATCCTGTGGGAAAAAATGAAACTCAATAAAGAATTGTATGTAAACAATAGAAAGTAAATAGCAATAGATATCTTTTTTTAAAAAATATGTTTATATGTACATATTAGGATGGTTTATATCCCACAATTTTTTTTAGGAAAGTTGAATCACTTTTACAAGACCCATAGTAAAACTTTTAATTTCCAGATGAGGAAATAACTTTGGAAATATATGCAAGTAGATGAAGCTAATAAGTTATAAGGATATGATTTAAGTCAGAGTTGTCATTATAGTTAATACTTCAGGTTTGTGCCAAACTAATACAATATAATATGTCAGATAGGAGATTCAGAAAATACGCGGCTTGCTTTAAATAAATCTGCAACTATTGTTTGCGTTTCCATTAGTGCTTAGTACAACTGTCTCTGACTTTTTGTATAAGTAGCAAAACTGGAATAAAAATAGTAGCTTATATCATAGCATGGGGATTGCTTGAAATAGTTTATAATATCTAGCATATTGCCTGGCATTTATTATAAACCCAATTCTTATTTTCATTATATTTCAAAAAATCTCATTCCAGGGTGCATATGTACACAATGGGTGTGTATGCATGTGTGTATTTACTCTCTAGATGTATATATATGCATATATATACTTGCACATAACAACTTATTGTGAAGTATACTATGAAATAAATTTTCTAATGTAAATATATGTAATGAAATAGTTTCTTCTTTTTGAAAGAACTGACAATAACAAATTTTCATTTTTCATCAGGTCATGAAGCATAAGAAATGTCTTTATTTATATTTTTGCCATTTTCTACTTTTATGACATAAAGGATTAGGATCTAACTTAGAACATGCAGCCAAATACATGGAAAAATTATACACTTATAATGTCTTGCATCTCACCTGTAGTAAGTTCATCTTGATTTAATCAAAAGTACAACCAGTTCTTTTTCGGATGCTGTACAAATAAGTATTTGGCAATATTATTAAATATTCCTTGGAGTTCAGTGGAAGCATCCTGGATGAACAGAGCAATACATTACTGTTCTTATTTTGCCATTTTTTTTTTCTTTAGTGGATCAAAATTTCTTCTTTAGTCGTTATGTTTCATTTATTTTTTAATTGGCCTTTAAAGAAAATGGATCTTAATAAATTTTCTTAATTGTTGGAAATTCAGATTCTGCTGTTTTATCTGATATACTATCTGTTTACCTACTTAAGAATAATGGACAAAATTAAATTGCATATTTTAAAATACAACTAGACGTTATGACATACATACATGTCAAGTGTGATCATGAGTGACTAGTGGAAATATGCTGGAGTATTTGAAATTGTTTTTTTAAAGGAAAGGAGCAGGCAGGAATGAGGGAGAATAGGCAGACAGGCAGGAAGAGACAAGGAAGAAGCATTTTTATTTTATCTTTGTTTAGTTGTACATCTTGGTAGTTCTCCCTGATCCAGGACACAAGCCCAGGTCCTTCAGATGCATACATTTGGTACTTGGGCCAGAAACAGGTGATCAAACCACTTCTACACTAGGGCACATCAAAATTTAACATTTTTATTGTTAAATTAATTGCAACATTAGTTGAAAACTGTTGAAAGTGGAAAGAGTCTTTAAGAGTTGAAACTATTAGATTTCTTAGTTCTTTGAAGAATAATGAAACATTGTGAAATTACCACCACGATCAAGCTCATTAACATATCTATCAGTGCATTTAACAAATTTTAAGTGGACAATACAGTATTATTATTTTTGTTGCCATGTCTTTGCTTGTCATTTTTGTACAGGACATTTTGCACCACCTCCAGAGATATCTGGGAACAGCCAGGGGAGTCACAAATCTGAGAGCAGAAGTCATTTCTTAGACAATTAAGACTATTACACTGGTCCAGATATTTTAGAGCAGCAATGGAATGTTTACATTTCAGTATCCAATAAAAGCCCAGGTTTTACTTTGTCTTACCAAATCCTACATCTTAAGTGAACTTTACTACCTGGGGAGTTTTATAAGCATGCGAAGAATTTTTCTTGTGTCTATCAAGATATGCATTTAATGCAGGTTGTTGCTAGCTATAAAATTATAAAGTAATAAAAAGAAAAAAAAAAGCATTCGTTTTGCATAACTGAATCTGCATATTTTGCCCGACATTTCACCAATTCATCTGCTTTCCATTTCCTATCAATCACACTGTTACTCTGTACCTCTATAAATTGAGTTGTGTAAGAGACCACATATGCATGTGCTTATGCATTATTTCTTTATTGAATGCAACTAAATGCTTAATATATATTTGATTTGTGGTATTGAGTCAGATTATGTATCAATAAAGCATTATTAAAGAAAGAAAAAACACAAAAAGGATATTTGTTATTGTCTCTCTCTTCTACCAGTCTCATATTTACCAGGTAGTTTGTTACTACAGATGCTAGGTTTACCTTGAATTAAATAATTATTGGAGCACTCTTTTTTGTTCCATTGAAATTTTCTATACTAGTAAACCAGAAATATTTTTCTAATTTTTGAAAAGTTTTTGTTATATCTTAGTGCCTTGTCACCCTCTATATACCTGAAGGGAAAAACAAAACGAAACAAAACATATATGTGTGTGTGTGTGTGTGTGTGTGTGTGTGTGTGTCAGTGTCTGCTTTGAAACTTCACCAATTAAACAGACTTCATCTGAATCCCCTCTCCCCAATGACAGTGACAGTAGTTGGAAAGGAGCAGCTTTAATCCCTGAAGAACAGAGAAATTCGCAGATTCGCCTGGTGGGAGGCAGGCAGTCACCACTGGGTAAGCAGAAAGCAGCAGTCCTTACCAAAAGCTTGCAGTATTCTCCACAGTCTCAGGCACAGGTGTGCAAGGGGCAGGCTGATGATGATGAACCTCCATACAGGACAGTGTGATGCGGTTGGAGAGCCTGGGCAGGCAGGAAACTGGAGTGAGTCTTGTGGATGATAAGAGGGCTGCAGGGAGGTTATTACCAGGCCAGGCCCGGGGTTCTGAAGTTGCTGAGGGTTCTGTAGTTTGGGGTAGAGAATCCAGGATATCTCACAACCACACAGAGTTTCCCTGGGGAGAGGATTTCCTCTTTTCTGGAGTTCATGATCCAAGTCCTCCAGGCTTCCTGCTGCAAATGGTTAGCACCAGGCTCACTGTAAGAAGAAATATCTAGTGTGAGGGTGGGAAATGGGAACTGACCAACTGATTGTAATTATTGACACACTATGTGAATTTCTGTATGAAGAGATTTGCATGAAAATGTGGACATAGGGCTCCCTTGAAAAAATTAGAAGATTTATCAATAGCTGCTCATATTTGCTTGAAACAATGTTTGACAGGAGTGAAACCCCTCCTCAAGGGCAAGGAGCTGTCTATTTCATCTCTGTTAACACTTAACTGCCTCACTCATAAAATTCTGAAATGTCCTCTTTAGACATTTGAATTGATAAACTCTGTAATATGCCACACTTTAAAGAATCTGGGAATTGAAGAATTACTATTAAAGAATGTGATATAGGAGAGGAAAATAGCATGGATGACAGTAGAGGAGTTATGATTTCTGTTACCTTATTTGCTCCTTCTTTTGCTTTTTTAAAAAAAGTGAATAATTGCTAAAATGATTGTACAGGATAACAGAAATAAACTATGCATAGAAACAAATCGTTTACAAAACAATTTTACTATATTTCTATTTATTTTAATTTTAGAAGAATATTAAAATCTGATACTAAATGGCTCTATTTAAAATGGGAATGAATACCCACTCTTAAAGTTTTCGTGCAGATGAAATAATGCTTCTATTATAAAATACTTTGAGTAAGAATTTTAAAATAGCTAAGAGAGACACCTGTTATTAATGTATGGACAAAGACATCAATACAGATGAAGAGGAACTAAAATCAGATCATTGCGTGAGTCATTACATATTCCGTGGCTACTGCCTCAGGCTGGTGACTGTAACACTTCGGGGAAGCAAAGGCAAATCACAAGAGCGAGAACAAAAGATAGTACGGTAACTAGCCTAATGTGAAATCTAAAAGGTTGCATTTTTAATTTCTTGTCTCCCTGAAGTTATATGACTCCACTAAATTGTTCACTTGAAATAAGTAGAATCATTTCTTAAATAAAGATTTCAAGTATATGTGGTCACTTATTCGAACAAAATCTTTTGAAGGTTATTATTTTTTTTTTCCTAGGTGATCTCAGATCCTGAACACAGCTCCTCAGGCTTTAGATAGTCTCTACCTCCTGGAGCTGGCCGTGCCACCAGGGGGCATCCCTCAAGGGTATTTTTTGAATGTGCTTAAATTCCAAAACAATCAAACAGTCATTCTCATATAGCTACTGATAATACCAAAAAATCTTAAAATGATAAATATTTATATTGCATTTCTTATTAAGGTAAAATATGACCCAAATATTGTTTGAATAAATAATTTCATACAATATTACTTTCTAATTTTGGCTTAATGGTGATTAGTATATATTGTCTTCTGTTAAAAGTAAAAATATTACTCTGGGATGGATACAATAATTTTACATATAAAATGTTAAAATATCACATTTATTTTATAAGTTTACACTGTGTGTCTAAGACGTTTTTATTTCAGAATTATTTTCGCAATGTCAAGTAATATTTCAGAGTTTTTACACTGAAAATTTACTAAACAGTATTTGACTAGATCTTATGTAATGTATTCAGTTTTTACACATTTTATTAAATAGCCATTACAAATGCATCATCTTAATACACTAGATATTCTGTTAATAATAACATAATTACCAGGGGTGGTTAAATAAGCCTAAATAGGCTGAATATGTCACTGATACTAATGAAAGTTTATATAGGGATTCTTTCTATACATTTCATAATTGTAATATAAATTAGCAAGCCTTAAGCTCTTTTATGAAAGGTGAAGGCCAGAATGAAGTTGAGCAGAGACAGGCAAACAGGGAGAGGAGGAAAAAGCATTTTATTTATTCTTATTTTAGTTATTCATCTTGGGATGTGAACCCAGGTTCTTGTGATGTATGTGGACTGCCAACTTGAAGGTATCTGATCAAAACACTACTCCACCAGGGTGTGACAGAATCTACTTTTAAATGTAAATACAATCTAAAGAATGCATATAAAATAAATAGTATACATACAGTATACAAGTGTTCTGCACATCCTGTATTATTGACACAAATGTGTCAACATTTGTTGACATGAAAACATGAATAGCTTTTTATTTCTAATTCTATATGTAAATTTGAATTATAAACTAAGGACTTAAGTATAAAGATTCCAAATTGTACTTTAAGCTTAAATAATTTATGGGAGACACATTGTGGATGAGTAAAAGAATTAACAAATCAAGAGGAAAAAATAGTTACACTTGCTTCTAGAAAATTGAAATGATATAAACAGTTTTCAAAGACAATAATGTAGTTTTTGTTGTTTTAGCATTTTGCAAATGTTCACCAGGCCACTAAAACATATTTTTGCATATTTAAGCTTAGTACATTCTGATACTTTTGTCATATATTCAATTGCATCATTTACAGACTGAAAATTAGGGAAGAACCGTGTTGGAAAGACTAGGCAGACGATGGATGTGAGGGTGTGGTGTGTGTGTGTATGTGTCTGTGAGTGTGTACGTGTTCCTTTCTCAGTCATTAGCATTTTAGTATCTACGACACTATTAAATAGGAACTGGACAGCTTGTTAGCAGCCCTGTTTACAATTGCTATTTAATTTTTGGGTACCTTGTATTTAAAATGACAACAGAACACATCTTGCTGACTTAAAACTCTGCTCTGTTTACCATTTCTACAAATATAATATTATACCGATACAAGTATAATAGTATACATTTTTACGTTTAACTACTCTCTTACCTTGGAATCACAACAAAGACATTTTTCTTTGAGAATAGAAGAAGAAAATAGGTAAATGGTTATTATTACTTAGCATATTTTATCTAAGAATCAATGTGTTAATTGTTTCTTTAACAGTTATGTGTGAAATACCTATATATCCCTCATTTATAAATATAAAACTAAATCTTGATGAACTTAGGTCACTAATTCTTAGATTTCAAACTTAGTTGAGAGTTCAGTTGTGATGAGGTATGTTTTTGCTTTTGTCTAGTATCAGTACTGTTCCTATTATCAAGACTGTCTCCTAAAACAAATTGCCAAGAATTAATTATTGATGCATATGACATCGATACTAACTACTTTGGAAAGTCATTTTCACTGACCTTGTCAAGACTTTATGTGGCACTGATTAAAACTGTTAACAGTTAATATTCTAGAAAGATTCCCTTTGGAATTGCGGCCACCAGGGTGTTCTCATCTACTATAAACTCTTTCTTTTTCAATAAAATTCGGGTAAATTTTAGATGGTCTATATTAAATCAAAAAATAATATTGGCAGTTTTAGGAAAGTGACTCTAGATATCAATCAGTTCATATAAATAATCAATTAAATTTATGTTTATGTCAATTACAGGTCATCACTATAAATTAACTGCTAAATTTGTAAAGCCACATGTAAATATGTTTGTCTAGTGTTTTAAGTGTTGCATATTCAATTAAGTAATTTACATTTTAACACAGTGGTTAACACAATCTCCATCTATCAGATATTATATCATTTAGATTACATTTCCTATTAGATGTTTAGCAGTGCATGTGAAACTTGAAATAGTACTTTTTACTGTACTGGTGTATAATCATTAACAATCTTAATACTCAATCAAATAAGCTTTGACACTCATGTTTTAGAGAAATAATAGATAATTTAGAACACCTTTACTTACTGAAAATTTGTGAAAGATACATCAACATAATACTTAACTATCTTTTAACATTTCTCTACAAGAGTATGCTATCAGTAAATTAATATACATGCATATGTAGTGTATATTAGTTTTACTTATGCTGGAGACTACTAATTAAAGTGAAAAAATATGAACTCTTTGAAACTGTTCTTCTTTAACTTGATGTCAAAATGTATTCTAGTATACTTGAATTCTTTCTTTCTTTTTGTATTTATCACAGTTGACATTACTTATTCCAAAACAAAGAATGACAAATTTTATCAAATACATTGCTTTCTGAGTAAACACTGGTGTAAACTATATTGTTACTGAATAAGGTAGATGAAATGATTTTATTGAACTTTTAACAACCTGAGTCTCTGCTCTACCTTATTCAATACTGTTTTTAATACTCTGATCTTTATTCTGTATTAGATTGAAATGTTCTCTTCTTTCTCCATTTGTCAAGTATAAAATACAACTTCATATCCTAATAACATGAGAGTACATCAAAAGAGAAAAATGAAAAAGACTAATTAATTTTTATGTATCCATATTTCACCAGAACTATTTTTTTTGTAAGAAGATTTGAGTTGTTCTTCACACTTGATCAGTTCATTAGGAACTGCCACCTAGATTGCTCAAGTTCAAGACTAACATCCAACAGGAGTCATAAACTCCGAATTCTAGGTTGAGCACTGTCCTTTATCTGTTTCTCATAAATATGAAAGTAAAACAGAGACTCAGCTGGATGCTCCCTTTAGCAATTATTTCCCCCTATGATCTTCACACTAGGATAGCACGCTGTATGTGAAAAGACTTATGCACTCTGATACAGGTTCTCAGTGTGAAGCCAGTTTTGCTGTATCACATTCTGACATTTCTTACACAGATGTTTTTTGGTGTCTTGCTAATTTAAAAGGTGCCAGTTCTTTTAAATGGTTAAGTATTAAAAGTTTTTGAAGCTCTGACTCTACTCTGCCTTTGTCATTGACACAATTGAAGTAAAATAAAGGTGTCTGGCTGAGGTGATAATTGCATCATTTACATACCTTGATAATTCAGGAAAGAGACAGTGAGTTCTATTGCCAAATTAAAGTGCATGATAGTAAAAAAAAAAATTATGTCAGGGAACTGTATTTATTAAAGTAGTTATAAATAAATATTTTGAATTATTGTCTCCTATGGAATGTCTATATTTTATTAGAAAAATCAAGAAAAGGACTTTTAGTTTTTACTTAATATTGAGATCATTGATCACAAAAACAAAAAAGCACTGTAGATTTGCTGTCTCCCTTGAGACATCTTACTTGAGGCATTAAAATTCAAATTAAGCCTAAAGTTTTAAATTTCTATATTTTATTCTAATTACTTTTTATAAATAATTAGCTTAGTTTTATATTTTCAGTTATTGTCTAGGAGATAATGTCTGTATCCTTCCTTCCATAATTTGTCTACAGAATAAATTTAAAACAGAACTGACTTTTGCTTTTGCTTTACCTGAACTTGTTATAAATTATTATGAAATGATTTTTTTCATGATATTATTCATGATGCCTTAACCTGTTCACTAATAGTATGTATAGTTTCCTGTAACTAATCTGAGATTTATGAAAAGATCATTGATCCTGATACAAAATACATAAAGTGTCAATTCATAACAGAATTCTGAAAGAGAAAAAAATAAATGTAAGACAAACACTATTTTTGAGGGCCCCATAGATAGTTTATAACTAAACTCTTCCCTTGAGTAGTCATTTCCTTTTTGTTTTCTAATTTGTATCATCCAGATTACCTCCCACAACTGAGAACCTTCTCTCTACCAGTTATTTCATAACTATTTTCCCCTGAAAGAGGTCATTTTGATTTTTATCCTAATAATGATACTCACTGTTTTATACCTGTATCGGAGAAGAATTAAAACAGACATTATTCATAGCAATCTAGTTCCATTAGTTCAATAAATAATAGATTATTGACTTTCAGTCAAATAAGCAAAAATATTCTCAGTAAACACATGATATAAATGTAGGAGAATAGTGCATTCTTTTTTAAAAATTAATTTCGTTGAAGGTTTATTGCACCATAACATTACATAGATTTAAGGTGTGCATCAAAGTTTTAGACAGCAGGTATCCATGGGGAATTCAAGTCTCTAGAATTCAGGGTTTCTTTTCTCATGAGAAAAGAAAGACGTGCTGGTGCAGATTGATAAGGACACAGACATCAGTGCAGACAAGGATGATAAGGAATGAGACATACTGAAGTCACAGGAAAACAGTAGTAATGGGACTCCATCAATCAGCTTAAAGATCAGGGGACCCACCAATCATTGATCTTAGAAGAAAGGAATTGGAGTCAAACCTTATGGGCTGGTCCTATCCTGCAGGCAACTTTAACCTTCTGGTGAACCCGGTTAATTACATGCTCATTACGATAAAAATAGCATTGCAATTTTGACCCTCCTTTGGGCAACCAAGGAGAATTGTGGGTACTGAGCAAGCATAGAAGCCATCAACCAAGTTATAGGAACTCTCCACTCCTTTCCAGGAAAAAACCACCCTGAACCACCATTAGGTGGAAGCAAGGACTCGAACTGAGCCATGCCCCAAAAGGCTCAAACTCCTAGATCTCTGGGTCAGCTCCTAGGAATGACCTGCCCTCTACCCTTGAGGGCATACCTTCGCTTTGTCCACCTTTCCATTCTTGTTTTCACTTTGCCACTTTGCCAGTAAACATCGCTTTCTTTCTCCTGAGTCCTGGAGAATCCATATGTGCCACTGGTGTCTTGAATAACTTTCTCTTCAAAAATACAAGAGCCAGAGGATGGTGAGATGCCTCATGGTATCAATAGTAAGTCCGCATCTGTATATAATATATCATTAAGTTCACCACTATTTCAGTTTTTCCTTCACTATATAATAAATTCCATTTACCCAGTTTGCCTGCCCACCCTCTTCCATTCTATTCCCTCAACTACTGTTTTGCATTGTTTGACTGAAAGTCTATTTTTGTTTGATTTAGTTCATTGATATTTCATTAAGTAGAATTTCATTGTTTATAGATACCACTTCTTTATCCACTCATCTCTCTGTGGGCAAACAGGTTGCCTTCTGGTCTTGGTTATTGTAAATAAAAGGTTTCCAAATTGGAAAGGAAGAAGTGAAACTATCACTATGTGTAGATGACATAATATATACAGAGAACCCCAAAGACTCCAGTAGAATGTTGCTAGAAACAATAGGTAGAATACAAAAATAATATTCAAAATCTATTGCATTTCTATATATGAGTAATAAATGTGTAGAAAGAGCACTCCTATTTACCATTTTTTAATTGAAAAGAATGAAATAACCTGGAATAAACTTAACCAAAGGAGTGAAAGATCTATACTCTGGAAACTACAACACATTGTTAAAACAAATAAAAGATGGCAGAAAGAAATGGAAAGATGTTCCATGCTCATAGATTGGAAGAATTAATATAGTTAAAATGGCCATATTAACTAAAACAATATACCTATTTAGTGCAATCCCCATCAAAATTACAAAGAAATTCTTCACAGATGTAAACAAAAAATCGTGAAATGTAATCATCTTATTAATAAAATAAATCTTGAAATCTTTGCCTCCAGAAGTACAAAGAATCATGGAAATTTTTGCTTTTCTCTCTAAATCATGTATAAAACAAACTAAAACGGAGTCACTTATGTCAGGGACAAAATGCAGATAGCGAACACCAACACATAAAAGAGAACAAAACTTAACCTCATCTTTCAGGTATTTTTCATTTTTTTCAGAGATTAGCAGAAGCACCATTCAATCCCAAAATACCAGTCTGTTTGTGCCATCTTTATATTTTCTTATTTTGCTGAACCAGATATTTTTATCCAAATAAGGAAGAAGACCAATAGGTAACCAATATGCTGGAAAAACAGCAACAGCAAATAATTTCTGTACTTACCCCATAAAAATCCCTTTGTCTGTGAGCTATTCAGAACTCATTGTCCTAATAATCTTGAATATCCAGATTTGCAGACTGACAGCTAGTAATAAACTCATCTTTCTGCTTTGTTTTACTCAGAGTGCAAAGATTCGTTATGACTCATGAAGCACCTAATATTAGTTTTCAAGCAGAACTCAGAAACAAAGTGTTTCTCCAACCCTTGATCCCCCAAATATCTAAAAGCTCAAACACCAAAAATATTGGTGTGCTGAACTGTCATTTTGAGACAATAAAGATCTATCATTCTTGTCACAGGAAGGTTACTAGTATGTGCCATGCTTGCTTTGTAAACATTTGCACGTAACGCTATGTTAGGGAACCCTAAAAATATGTGTATAGTGTTCATATAATGATGGAAAGGGATATTAATGTTTTCTAATAGTACACAGCTACATGAATTACCTTTTGTGACAACAGCACCACGACTCAACACAAGCCTTCTTCAGAATTCTGTGCATCAACCAGAGACTGGGCTCATTGAAACATTCCTTCAGATGAGCTCACCTGATATCTCTCACATAGTTATTGACCAGTAGCCCCACTGAGTAGGACTGTTCCATAGGGTTTACATTAAGTTTGGATATTGGTATAAGCTTCAGCTAGGAGGGCTAAGTTCTTCTCCACACAATTTCTCACATACTGCTAAACAAGGCTGCTTTTTTCAAGATGGTGACACATTCTGAGAGGGGAAGATCTCATTTGGCCTCAGAGTCAGCGATATCATTTTTAGACACGCTCTATTGATCATTGGGAATCAGTTCTATGTTTTAGGGTGGGTAGGTGGACAGTTTCTCAGCAGTAGTCACTCTGCAAAGGATTATAGGCACAGGGAGAGGTGATTCAAGAATTTTGCATTGGAAGTGTATTTTACTATAGAACATTATTTGGTCTGAAAAATATTGGTAAAATTTGTTCTAACTACACTTTTGACGTAAATGTAAGGGTAGTGTTATTTCTCACTATTTCCTCTTTCCTAGAGGTAAAAATATCATTTGTCACTAATAAGCATTAACATCATGTAGTATTTTTTTTAGTTATTTCCCTAAGTTATCAACACTAATTTAATAATGAACTATTATTAAATGGAATTTATATAATTAAACTTTTTTCATTGAGAACTAAAAATTCACAAGGATAAGGCTTCAACTGCATGAGGTAAGCACAGATCTATATTTATCACCACATGGAACTCTCCCCTAAAAATTGCTAATATGACACAGTGCTGAGATTAAAATATGCAATATGTGAATGAGAAGAAAGGACTTTCGTGACAGATTTTTAAGTAAACTTAAGAAAATTTAGGAAGTGTATGATTTATTATGTTTTAGTAGTATGCCTTTAATGATGTTTTTAAGATGCCTGTATCTAAGGAAAAATAAAAGTATTACTAAAAATTTCCTCTACTCTTCCTGAAGGTAATATTTTTTTTTTTTTTTTTATCTAGGCTTAAACTTAGGAAACATGCATGTTATAAATCACATCCAGGAAAATTTTGTTCAGGGTAGCATTTTTTTTTTAGTGTAACCTGCATTAAAATTCTTTTAAAATCATTTTTATAAATATTATATATCTATACAATGGAACTGTAAGGGATCAAAAGTATTTGTGACCCCAGATTTCATAACTATTTTTAATCCATCAGACCATTTTCCTACCTACTGATCTTGTTCTTTCTCTAGTTCAGGTTTGTTGATTATTTCATGCTGTTAAGAATATTTGATACAATCCCATGATAAGCAAGACCCCAGGAGAAAATGAAAAGGCTGTATCAGTGGAGAATGTGGTGAGCTCCCACTGCCTTTGGTGTTCATGCATTACATTTCTTGGATTTCAAAATAAAAGACTTTACTTTCCCGTAGTATTTTCTGCTTATCCTACCAGTAGACAAGTCAACACTGATATGTACCACATGACTGCAAATTGTTCTTTTAAAGTATTGAATAAGATACACTAATAGTTATTAGGATGTACAATAAGTTATTGTGTATATATTTATTTTTGTTGCATTTCTGTACTGAGAAAGAGAAGCTCCTACATCCTACAACTGCTCTACAAATTTAGCACACTTTTAAAAACTCCAAACAAAATCAGTATTTACTAAGACTTGTTGAAGGGAATGTTCTACATACTAACTTGAAATCATTTCTTATAAAAACAAGCACCTATTATTAGAAAGCAGCAAATAGTAAAATTTAAAATAGAATAATAAGTTATAAATGGAATGATTATAAAAATTATAGTTCATATGATACCATGAGCCCACTTACAAATGCCCTATGTCCAACATTTCTCTGGGAGTTTAATTGTGTGCTGGAGTGAGGAGAAAAAAATCAACTATTGAAATGGAAATTATATTAAGAAAGTTTTTCTATGAGGAGAAAATTTAATTTTATAAAAAAAGAAAAAGAGAGAAAGAAGGAAATTTGTTTAGTAGCTTTGTGCTGTCATTCAGAACAAAAGTCCCCTTCCCATTTCACACACAAGCACACACATTCTTCTGAAACTCCATAGGGAATGAATAAAGTACAGTTAAAAAGAACAGTCAAAAACATATTCATGAGAGACGGTTGCATATTCTCCCATTTGTTATTTGGTCCTCAAATAAAATGACAAAACATGGTCTTCAAAAAAAGTTTATACTCAAACCAAAAATCTGTGAGATTTCAATACAGTCCAATAATGCTTTTAAACCAAAATAATAGCATGTGTCACTAAATTAGAAATAGATATCCTCTCTCCTGGAGCAGGAATAAGTCAGCACAGGACAGTTGTTTCTTTAGACAGCAACTACACTAGAAGAAGCATTGGCATCCACAGAAACAGTTACTGGAAAGTATTTAACAGAGTGTCTGACACCCATTAGGGTTAAATTAAATATTTATGCAGTGAATGAGACACAATTGCATAGTAAAACGTAAGAAAGAGGTAGTGATTTGTCCAATTACACTAAGGATGCTTTGCATGTTGGTAGTGCTATATAGGTGGTGGGAATATTAATGTTCTTGTTTAGTGATTAATGATATGGTTATTAGCTCTAGAAGGCAACATTTGTAATTTTAGAAGGAACAAACTCAAAAGCATTAGGATGATATTCAACTTTCTTGATTAACATCCTTTTCAGGTAGCAACAATGCTTCATCAATAGCAGTGGGCTTGACAGAAAGATGGAGTCATTAAAATTAAACTGGTGGTTCAGAGAAGCTTTTGTTAAACACACAATAAATGCATTATAGGATTTAAACACTTTTAGGAGTATGATAAGAACAGATTGATTGATGTTCAAATAATGGTGAAAGGGACTGGAATTAGCAATATGATGCTTGTGTTGCTGACATCTCACACCAGTAATTCAGAGTTCAAATTTGTTTCATATGGAAATTGAATGATCATGCCTCTCAGCTTTTCTATTGGAAAATGAACTGTGTGACGCTGACCTCTCTGGTGCATCTAACCATAATTTTAACCCAATTATCTGTAACAGATGGTTATATATCAAGGTTCAATTTTTTTAATAATTACATGGGAAGAATTTAGAAATACTCATGCCTAGATCTATCCTCAGCAATTCTGAGACAAGGCCACAGCATATACTTTTAAAGTCTCCACAAATTACTCCAATATGAGACCCATCCATCAGAAGAAGATTTCTCTAGAGAAAAGAGTAGCAATTCCATTCTTCAGAAATCAAAATCACTGGCTCATGGTAATGTACAATACTCATACTCAAGTGTTTATCATGGAACTTTGTTTGTGGTGAATAAATCTATTAAGTTTACATAGAAGTAGTTGTTATTCGCTGAGGTTACCTCAGTCCTCGGGTAGAACGTTTCTTACAGAAGTTCTATGGATGGAAAAAAAAATCAACTGAGTAAGTTTTCAAGCTCTGCATCTTAAAGATCTAATTCAAAGATTCATGCATAGAGCAGCATGCAATCTAGCAGACAAAAACGAGCTTCAAGTAGCTGTTCAAAATAAAACATTAGTATAAGGAAGAAGGAACAGAAGACTCAATTAGGCAAAATAATGTATTGGTTATTGCAAAGTGACTAACCTACTCACATTTTCTTTAGGGAATGGCAGGGATCTATCAGGCAACTAACTAATGTTGGTCAGGCAGTATCTGATGAACTGGTTTTAGATTCCCTATCAGAGAGACCTCAAAATGTGATTAAGTTTAAGACTTGAATATGAAACATGGTTTAAGAGACTATTTGAGACCTGCACTCTTGTTTTTTTAACAAAGCCCATATCTGTATTTTTATTTGGAGAACTAATCTTTAAAAATATTTTAATAAAAATACAAAAACTATTCTTAATATAAAGTATAAATTAATTCTGAAAATCTCAGATTTAAAATTTGCCCTCAGTTCTGTTTGGGTCTCTGCCAGTTCTGTAACATTATAAACATTTTCCACAGTGTCTCTCTCTGGTCCAATTGATTAAAGAACACTCAGTGGTTAGTTAGTTGAAAACTTCTGGTGTTTATTTACTACTCCTTGCTTTATTAATAAACCTTAAATGTGATCAGGATGGGAGTGGTGGTTGGCATGCAGCTATTTTATTCTTCTCTTTTTCATTTACATACAAAAATTTAGCTCCTTGAATATAATGGAAGGATGTAGGAAAAGTTCAAGGATAATTTTAGAGGTTATACATATAAAAGGGAGGTAGAAATGTAGTAAGGCAGATGTGCAGGAACAAGGTGGGAAAGTAACCCAGGAGAGGAAGAGACACATTGCTAGTCAAAAAAGTCAGTCCCTAATTGTTTTCCACTTGGGAACCAGATTTTAGTCCCCAGTTGCCCGTTTTAACAAATCCATTTGGAATGTGGTCTTCCTCAGAAAAGGAATGACTTTCTGTACCTATTCATTTTAAATGTGAATAATGTATTGTTTTTATATCACATTGCATATATAACTAGCATTGTAAATAGATATTTACTGAGGTATTGTTAAGTAATTATCATATGGGTATTTCATATCCTCTTAGAATAATTTTTTAAGTTCAGTGACTGTTACGTTTTTAAGATCTTGTCAAACATAATTGCATTACTTTAATTTGTGAAGTCAATGCCATCACAATTTTTTATTTCTGTATTAATTTCCTTTACAGACAGCAACAAGTCATGCTCCAAACAGTACAGCTTTTGACACTATTTTTATGTATGCACAGCTGCATCTTGCATTAACCGATGTCTGTGATTATTCACTAAAGAATTCTGCATATACTTATTATCCACAGGAGAGTATTCCTCTTCCTTATTTGTGAACAGCTGAGAAGTGAGACCTCCTGCAAGTTGCAATTTAGATGTAAAAGGAGTTTATTTTAGGAATGCTCATCTTTTAGCACTAAGGGGTAGTTACCCTTGGTGTATTGCATGTGAATCTTCCACAATTTTAATGAGACTTCTGTGTGTGCATCGGTAGGAAATGGGAAAACCTTTGGTCACGGACAATGTCTCCAACAGCGAGAAAAGCATATTCACTTTCTGATCTAGCAGTTATCAAAATCAGCATGAACTTTCCTTTCTCAGGTAGGAACTGCTGGATTGGGAGCCTGATTCTGGCTCCTAAGGGAAGATAATATAGAAGAAAGTTATCAAAGATAAATCATAAAATATTTATGAAGAGCTCATGTCTATATTATGCTTTACTAGTGCCTGTCATACAAATAGAGAAAATAGTTTCTCCATTCGCACTAGTTATAATCATAAGAAAGAGATTTTTTTTTTAAATGGAGAAAAATCTGAAAAAAAAAAAAAAGCAAAACTTTTTCTCAATGATATTTAAGTTAGCACCTAAAATAGAGCAAACAGACTTTGTAAGCCCACACGTGATTAAATTTGGCCGATATACCTCTTTAGGACTGAGAAGAAAAAAGTTCAGATGATCTTATTTAGATAAGGAATTTTCAGTTATGAAAAAAATAGGTATTTGAATATTTTTTTTAGATGAAAGAGAAAATATTATAGTTGTTATATAAAATTTAAGTAACGTTTTAAAATGAGAAATGGAAGTGATCTATGAGCCTCTCCTCTAAAAAAACTTAAGTTTTCTTAGGAATTTGGAAAGATGAAATTGATTCAATGTCTCAGATTTATTGTGTGTGACCACAGATGGCAAACTGAGGTGTTTGAGCATGGCTTTGAGAAGAATTATTAAAACTTTGGAAGTTGTACATAAAATTCAAAATTATTCTATTTTAAACAATCTGAATTCTCAGTGAAAAACTTAATGCAATGTCCATGCAACAGAATGTAAGATTTGAGCCTCATGATGATTTTCCCTACTGGTTAGACAATGTTCGAAAGATATTCTTCATAAATGGGTTTGAATATGAAAACATTTGACTAAGTATTTTGGAGTAGAAACTAAAGTGAAAAATCAAAAGACATGGTAAAGGGGAAAATAGTCATGGAGTAGGTTAAATTGAAAAAAAATAGATTTCTGTGTGTGTGTTAGCTCATCTGGGTCATGTAGAAGGAGGAAAGAATCAAAAGTCAAGTATGTTCATAAACTGCATTTGCTATGATGAGCATGGAAGTGATATTTTTTACTGGACATTTGTGATTTGATTAGCAAGATGTTCTAAATCCCAGTGATGAAAGCTTTCTTTTTATAAATAACAAAGCAGCTGAGTCAAACTTAAGTTGATTTCAGTTTTTAATGAGTAAATTCTGGACTAAAATGAGCTTCTGTTGCTTCATCCATATCCGATGTTGTAAAAGAAAAAATACCTTCCTGATGACAACAGTAGGAATGGAAGATTCTATAAAAGCGACTCCATTTATAAAAGTGAGTCACTCTGATATGAATCCGACTATGTTAAATAATGTAATTCCT
This sequence comes from Solenodon paradoxus, assembly GCA_004363575.1. Classification (NCBI taxonomy): domain Eukaryota; kingdom Metazoa; phylum Chordata; class Mammalia; order Eulipotyphla; family Solenodontidae; genus Solenodon; species Solenodon paradoxus. The sequence continues at coordinate 305,076 of RJWH01000310.1, forward strand.
AGCCTTCTCCCAAAACAAAAATGTTCAGCAGCATCCAATTTATTTAAATCTAGTTTAATATTCATTACATAGTATGTTAAAAAATTCAGTTCAGAAACTAAAAGCCTGACATTGAGAAGAAAATGGGCAATAGTATTTATTCTTCTAACTCCACAACACAGTCCGGTTTGTGATTTTCTGGTATTATAAGGATTAATTAAATTAATCCCCATAAGTAAGTAATAGATATGGTGACAAAATAAGTGTATAATCCTAGATACTGTTGAAAAAGCGTGCTATTAATAATTACATCAACACAACAAGTGTTAACTGACTATTCCAAAAAATCAGGACAATGTTTACAGTCCTCTGTTTCTTTTTCTACACCTGGCATTCCTGTAAATTGCCTTCCTCCCTTTTGAAATCTTGATCCTTTTCGACTTCTTAGTTCGATAGCATAAAGCCTCAATAGCTTGACTATCCTTTAACCTCATATCTTTGTGACTTTGTATGTATAAAGTTACACTTTTCTCATATTAATCTGTTCTTTATTACAGAGATGTCTCAATTAAAAACTTAGGAGGGTTGAGGAGAAATTACTTTTCTTCTCCTACGTATCATATATCTCAATGAGTAAATTTCTGTTGCAAAGCTATGACTGATCCAAAAAGTGCCTGGGAAAAAGATAATTCTAATCTTCTTACATGTGTTCTTGTAGCAAATTTTTTCAGTCAACACTATGGAGCGCTGAACAAATGAAACTGGAGAGCTTTGGGAGGATATAGAGCTCCAAAATCAAAGATAAGAATCACCATAATTAAAAATACAAATATAGTGTTAATAGGAAAGGAAAAAGTTGTGGGATTTTGAGAACTAGACAAGTATAAAAAATACCAAGTAAAAACATGTCTTTTTATTTTGCTTTTGTTTGGTTTGTAGTTGTCTAAGTCTCTGATATCAAATATGGTTTATTTTTCCCAAAGATATAATAATTAAAAGTATATACTAAAATATTCAAACTATGCAGGTACCATGGTAAATTTGAAGACTAAAATTTTCTATATAGTTTATGAATATTTCTTCTGCTGCTCTAAATGAAAAAATCATCAAGTTCAGACACAATAATGAGTTTCATAATTAGGTGGAGAAAGGTGTTAGGAAATTGATTGTTTTCACCCTTTTAATAGGAAAATGAGCAGACTCTACTATCTGTACATTTTCCTAACATTATTACTAAAGCTGTTTACATACATATCAAATCATACTTAACCTTGACAGATTAAAATATTGTAAATTTAAAAAGTTTCCCTGTGCTATTTCTAATTTTAAACTTTCAACACTTCCTCAAATTATGTGCACAAATTGATTACTTCTCTTATTTTTTAACAGTAAAATAAAAAGAAATGTTTTTATTAAACTTTCTCCATGTAATTATTTTAGCAAGAAATAAATATAACACAAAATGAAGTAATGGGTCAATCCTGTTTCAGTACATTGAAGTTGCTTTTTTTTTTTTTTTTTTTAAGAAGGGTATATAAAACACATAAAGATATAAGGGGGTAACACAGGGTTTTGTACTGATAGAAAAGTTCTGTATCTTGAATATGGTAGTAGTTACATAAATCTATACATGTGATAAAATAGTATAAAACTGCACATGCACCCGCAAACTAGTGGATAGAAAACAGAAACTACACTTGAGGACTGTGGATTGCATCGTCCATGTCAAAGTCCATTCCTGGTTTTGATATTGTCTGATACTTATGTGAGATGTCAACATAGGGTAACTGGGTGAAGAGTACTAACAGCTCTCTTTAATATTTTATCACTTTCTGTGAATTTATAATTATTTCCAAATTTAAAAAATATTTTAAAAGTTGTGTATCTTGTGAGTACATTAATTTGATATTCTTAAAAAGCCAGAAGCAGAGCAATAGAGAAAAGATCAGTGACTGCTGAGTGCCTCTATTCTATTATTCTTGCAGTTTGTGTAATGTTAAATATACTCAGGTAAACCAGGGATAAGCACTTTATAAGCTATGGACTAAATACAGCCTACAGCCTTTTCTTTTTCCTTCTTTTTTTAAGCTTCATTGATATAGAGTAATATTCATTTATTTATTGCCAGTGCCTGCTTTTATGTAACAATGGCAGAAGTGAGTAGCTGTAACTGAGATTATATGATCCACAAAACCAGAAATATTTACCATGTGGCCTTTTGCATGAAAAGTTTGTCAACCTCAATCTAAAGGATTTAGGGTAGAACGTAAATACCTCATTTTTATAGTGCATAGTGTCTTGCTGAAGAGTAAATTAAATGTTATAGTGAATTTTGAGCTAGTGGAACTACCTTTTATTTTGAATTTTATTTAGTCTTCAGAATACATTATGAGATAGATATTATTAACTCATTTTGCTGTTAAGAGGCTCAGAATTGTTAAAGACACAACCTTGTCAAACAATGTAAACCTAACTGCTAAACAGTAGAACTAAAATTCAAGCCTGAAGTCATTTTATATTATTTATTTTATGTTTTTATTTGTTTGCTTTCAGGTAAGCTCATTCAACTGCATCCTTCAGTTCATTAACTTTCCAAATGAAAATAGTCTGGCTTAAACAGACTAACATTTTTACTATTATTTTAAAGTTACTGATTTAACTAGAAAAGTCTTATTGAATGATGTAATAAAATTCCAACAGTAGTAGCATGTTTATACATCTTTCATGTGAATTTTGTTTTATTTCTTTTACTAAGATAAATATTTCATTTAAATTACATTATTCATTTAAGTTTTCTGGTAGATTTTATTCTTTCTCAGTTTTATTTTAGTGCTTCTCTCCTGAAAGGTCTGAATCACTGCATGAATTAAACTCTTATCTAATTGATGATAAACAGCCAACATATTACTGTGAATTATTTTCTGAAATATTTTTCTCTATTTGTAATGGTACATCAAATGGAAACTCTGTAGTCAACTAAAATCTGGTGTATTCCATATCTAAGATATTGCTAATAAGATAATAAGAACCTCAAACATTTATGTGAACGGACAGATCAAAAGAATGCACAAGAAATGTGAGTGATATTTTGGACAAGGTGTAAGCACTGGATTAGCAGCTTCTGTCCTGAACAGTGGTCCAAATATAAAGAAGAGCCCTTCTGAAATCAGGGCTTGGAAGACTAAAATTTAAATTGCCCATCCTTGTATTTTTAAAGTATATAAACATGCACAAAAGTAGAATAATATCAATAAAGTAATAGTAAATGATTAAACAACAATATTTGCTTCTAATTTTCATAGGAACTGGCATTAGTTCAATGCTTGAAAATTCTTTCAAAATAAGAGAGATAAGAAATAACTACCTAAGGTGAAATTTCTATGTATTCTCTTTAAAAAAGCACATTTTGAAATATATCATTTTACTTCCCAAATATATTTTATATGAGTAATGTGGAATTATACTTACATGAATATATATAATATTTTTCTGCACTAACACGGAATAATTTGTATTCAACTCAGAGCTACCAATATTTAAATTCTTAAAAATCAAGGTCTAATACATACTTTGGTATATAACCTTATTTAATCATAAGTTTTGCTTGAGTTGCACTTTTTAAAAAGAATTTAAAATGCAATTTATTTAGTAATATTTAATATCTTAAATGTGATCTAAATTATAATCAAGAGAAAACTACAACTATATCAACATGAGTAAATAATTTATAATCTGACCTTGGAAGAGAGAGCAATTGCAAAAAGAAATTCTACATTTTCCTTTAAAATCCATAGAAGCAAAACATCATACTGCATTTTCCTAAAGCATTCTGTTTTTAGGTTATAGAGTTTTCTGTGGTGAAATCACATCAGCATTTCCTCTTTATGTAAACTCTAGAGGTTTCAAATCTCTAATCTCTCATATAAATCATATATTATATAACAGGCCGTATTGTGATTTCCAGAGTGAAAAATTATATATATACATATATATAAAGGGACTATGAAAGAACAAAGCATTTAACAAAAGCAACCTTGGAAATTAACTTAAAACGACACTTTATGTGAAATCATTCTCTCCTTTTCCCAGGATGAGGAGATTATTTTGCCAAGTATAATAACTCTCTTTAGGGCGAAAACAGTTGCTTTTAGTATTAATACTTCAGTGTAGTACTGGGGGTACCATTAATGCTTAATTTAATGTAAATTAGGTATAAAATAATCTAGAATAAGTGCACTCAAGATTACTTTTGTAATAATTATGAGACTCCCCAACATGTTTGCAATCAGATTTTTGTGCCCTGGGGGACTAAATCTTAGCTAGCTAGCTTAAAACAGTTTTACATTGTTAAATTTCAACCTATAAGTATCAAGAGAAGATGTTAATTATGTTTTCAGACTTTCAAATATTATAACATTATACATGAGCATGTTTATTAATTATATATAAATATTAGTTGCCCTAATTGTGCTGGCATGTGTGGTTAGAAAATTGATCTGGCATTTTACTTTATTTTATTTTTTTTTAAGGAAAGGTAGAGGCAGGAATGAAGGTGAGAAGACAAACAGGAAGGAAGAAAGGAAGAGAGAAGAAGAGAAGAGCTTTACTTATTTATTTTTTCATTCAGTTGTTAACATTTGTTGTTCACCCTGCCTCTGGGTTTTGAACCCTGGACCTTGAGAGGTTTGTGGAACTGCTCTGAGGTGCACTAGACCACTACGCCAGCTCCGTGTACCCAAGTCAGCATTTTTATTGTCCCCATTTCTTTATCTTCTCTCACAGAATGTGTTTCAATGTAAATATACCCCTTCCTACAACTCCAGTGAATTTATTATGAAGACACTAAAGTATAATTGCTATATTATACTAGTTATTTTTAACCCCTTCTTTATGCAAATGACCTTGTAAATTACATTACAATTAATCTTTTTTCTTTTTAATCCTTAATCATTCTTAATCTTTTTTGAATAGTCTAGTTATGAAATATTCTTAATCATTTTTAAATACTTGTAAATATTCTAAATTATCTTTAAACATTCCTAATAATTCTCTGGGTTTAAAGATTCTTAAAAAAGTATGCGTTTATACGTGGTCTTATTATGTCTGATGATTTCATTCTTCTAATTCTTCATTATTCTTTCTCTGCAAAATTGAAACTGATATGCTCCATATACTTGAATTATCAAAGAAATTGGAAGTGTTGTCCCCTCACCTCATTTAGATTCTTTGATCCAAAAATAAAATGATAAGCATGATAGTAGCAAGAGAGAAACAAAATTAGTTTCATGAACCAGGGGGTCCATAAGTTAGGCAACCTAGGGAATGACCAAAACACGAAATTTACATAACTTTTAAATAAAAAAATATTAATTATGTGAAGAATAGTCAGTAGGAAGAAGTCCTTGCAAGATTTGATTTGGACCACTAATTTAGTGAGTAATTCAGACCTTGTTTACAAGCTTCCTCTGTTGATACGTGTGTGTCCATAACTGTGCAGGGAGAACAACTTTCTAAATACTCATTTCTTGGTTTCAAGGGAACAGAGAGAGAAAAGTTCTGCTTCTAGGAAAATGGGAGGTTTATGATGTCATTCATTCACCAATTATTTATTTCATTTGAAATAATCAATGTTAAATAAATTAAAATGTAAAATAATCAATAACACAGAAGACCTCAAATATATCGGAGTCATCTGATATGGGCCCCAACAAAATAAATATTCAAAAAAGAGATTTTTCAAACAACCTAAAAAATTTTTGATAATACTGCCAAAAATTTTTTAGCAGCCACTGAGTTTTTTTTTATTTGGAGTGCTGTGATCTTCATTGGCAAGGACATTTTGTCACTTTTTGCATAATTGCTATCTTAATGTTCAACAAGAACTAATGATTATGAGTCTGATGTCAGGCAGCATGTGTGGTGGAGTATTGAAACAGAAAGTTGCTAGTTGTCTCCCTTTACCCTTCTTCTGAATTTGAAACTTTATTTGTAGATTTGGATGATTGTGGTTAATTAGAAGGTGGGTACTTGAGTCATATTTCTGGGATTGTTTCTTTAGTATTCTTTTTAGATTCTCTTTTTTAATACTGTATATATTCACAAAGCATAAGATTCATTTTCTAATTTTGAACAATAACTACTAAAAGTAAAACCAGTATATTAGACAAGTTTGACATGTTTTAACCTGAATATTCTTTAATAAAATTTAAACTGTCAGAAGTTAATTGCTCATGTACTATGCTAAAAGAACAATTGATTGAATCACAGATTCTCTTGATACATAATGCGTGTTGATAATTAACAATTTGCTCAAAAGAGGAAATATTTCTTAGTAGTATATATATATATATATATATATTTTGGTTTTGTTTTGTTTTGATTTTTAACTTATTTAATTTATTGAGAGCACTAAATGATTTTCAGGAGAAAGCATCCACACCTCAGGGATTCTGTTTATCACACCACATCAACCACCAGAGTTCTAGTGCCTTTCAACAGTATCATTGTCCTTCTTCCAATCCCAGATTTCCTCTTCACTTCTCTCTCCACTCTGGTAGCCAGAGTCTTGCATCAGAGTTCTGAGATTTTGTGTGTGTGTGTGTTTTATTAATTCATTCATTTTGTTATTTTCCATATTCCTGTAAAATAATTTGGTACTTTAGTTTTTCATTCTGACTTATTTTTCTCAACATAATCACCTCGAGTTCCAGCCACATGTTGCAAAAGGCAAAATTTCTGTATTAGTATAGATAGTTTATATGTTTTTTTTTTTTGTTTTTTTTTTTGTTTTTAAAGGAGAATCTAGGCAAAAAGGAAGGCTGCAGAAGCAGGCAGGCATAAAGAGAGAGAAGTATTTTTATTTATTTTATTTGTTTGCCTCGGTTGTTGCCACAGGCTCCAGGAATGAACCCTGGTCACTGGGATAAACATGGATTGCAACCAACTGCTAATCCACCAGGGAGTACTGGTGTAGATAATACTTTGCACACCATCATCCTACCTTTTTTTCTTGTTTTTACCCTCATTATTAAACTTCCTTATTTGGAAGAAATATGTTGTGAGATTTATAATATTATGTAAGTAAACATGAAATATATATTGCTATTGTTTAAACCACCTACTCTATGATAGGTTATACAGCAGTCCTAGCAGACTAATGTACTCCCAACCACACTGTTTCTCAAAAAAATGTAAAATAAAGCTCTGTGATATAACAAGAAAATAAAAATGATATAAATACATTTATGAATCAAAATGGCTATCAAATGAACGAAAAACAATGATAATTAATCTGTTTAAAGAATGTGTAGTATTAAAGTTCATGACAAAGTTGCATTGACAGAAGGAGGGAATTAAACAAAATTAATATATTTAAAGGATCTTGCTTTGCGTAGGAAAGAGAGGATATATTAATTATATATTTTCTAACACAAAAAAAGCATGGTATATTCTCTAGTCACTTAAAAATAGTAAAAAAAAATATGAGTAACTATCAAGTTAATATAGGAAGACATAAAAATAATTTAAACATTTTAAATAACTCAAAAGAGAAAAAATACAGATCAGCCTGGACATAGAAAGTATAAAGTAGATTTGCTTCTAAAAAATATATAAAAGAACTATATTATATGAATATGAAAATATCTACTCCCATTCAGTAGGATGTCTTCTTGTCTTGAGGAGTTTCATTTTCTGTGCAGAAGTTTAGTTTGTTGGCATCCCATTTGTTTATTTTGGATTTCATTTGCCTTAGCCGAGAGTCAAGTTCCCAATGACATCTCTTAGCTCATCAGATAGTATTTTACCTATGTTTTCTTCTATGTATTTTATGTTTTCAGGCTTTACATGTAAATATTCAACCAATTTCTAGTTAATTTTATATGGTGTTATGTAATGCTCTAGTTTCAGTCTTTTGCATGTGACTGTCGAGTTTTCACAACACCATTTATTAAAAAGACTCATTGCCTCATTGTAGGTTGGTTTCTTTGTCATGAATTATTGACTTATGTATGTGTAGATTTATTTCTGGACTCTCAGTTCTGTTCCATTGATCTATATGCTTGCTTTTAATTACAATACCATGAACTACTGCTTTGTAGTATAGTTTAAAGTCATGGATCATGATAAGTCTACTTTTGTTCTTTTTCCACAGAACTGAGAGTCCTGTTCCATTGAACTATATGCTTGCTTTTAATTACAATACCATGAACTACTGCTTTGTAGTATAGTTTAAAGTCATGGAGCATGATAAGTCTACTTTTGTTCTTTTTCCTCAAGTTTGTGTTTGCTATGCTGGTTCTCTTTTAGCGCCAAATAAATTTCATGATTCCTTGTTCTATTTATGTGAATAATATCTTTAGGGTTTTAATGGTATTGCATGAAATCTGTATATTGATTTAGGAAATATGGCTATTTTAACTATGTTAATTTTTCTAATCAATGAGCATGGGATATCTTTCCATTTTTCATGTCATTATTTCTTTTAACAATGCTATACTTTACATACTATAGGTCTTCCACTTCTTTGGTTAAGTATATTCTAATGTATGCAGTTTTATTGATACAATTGCAAATAAAATTGTTCTCTTTTGCAAGTTTGTTACTTGCATATAGAAATGCTATAGTTAATTAATAATTTTGTAGGCAGTCACTTAATTGTATTTATTATTTCTAGCATTTTTTAATGGAGTCTTTGAGGTTCTCTAAATTACCATGCCATATGCAAATAGTGATAGCTTCACTTCCTTTCCAATTTGCATATATTTTATGTCCTTTTCTTATCTGATTGCACTAGCCACAATTATCAGCATTTTATTAAATAACAGTGGTGGGAGAACGCATTCATATTTTGTTCATGATTTTAGAGGAAATGCTTTCAATTTCTCTTTGTTGAGTATGATGTTGACTATGGGTTTGTCATATATAGCTTTATTATGCTGAAGTAAGCTCCATATATAACCATTTGTAAGAGTTTTTAAATAAGATTCACATTTAAATATTATTATTTTTTAAATTCTATTGAAATGATCATGTTTTTTGTCAATCTTTTTGTTGATGCAGTTTTCACATTTATTGATAGACAGATGTTAAACCACTCTTGCTCCCTGGAATAAATTACACTTGATTGTAGGTTATGATTTCTTTAATGAATTCTTTAATTCTGTTTGCCAGTATTTTGTTGAGGATTTTTGCATCAATATTTATAAAATACAGCAGTCTGTACTTTTCTTTTTGATTGACTTTGCAATCAAAGTAATGTTGACATCATTAAAAAAATTAGAAGCTTGCCTTGTTTTTCAAACTTTTGGAGTATTTGAAAAGACTTGGCATTCATTTTTCTTTGACTATTTTTGAGAATTCACTTTTGAAACAAACTGGTCTGGAGCTTTTGCTATTTTGTGAGATTTTTAACTAGTTTTAATTTTCTTATAATCAATCTATTCAGTATTTTTATTTCTTCATTATTCAGTTTTGTAATTCAGTATGTTTCCGAAATGTCCATTTTTCTAGGTTATTCAATATGATGCCTAAAGATATTTTAACTATGGTCCTCTGTATTTCTGTGTGTCATTTGCTGTTTCTCCTCTTTAATATCTGAATTTGTGGTTTCTCCTTTTTTTTTTATAAACTTGGCTAGTGATTTGTCTATTTTTTTTATTCTTTTAAGGACTCAGCTGTTTTACTGAGTATTCTGAATAATCTTTCCATATTGTGTTTTTTCTGCTCTGTTTTATTATTTTCTTCATTTTATGTATTTTGAGTTTATTTTTTTTCTATTTAATTTAGTTGAAGGTTTAAATATTTATTTGTGATACTTCTAATCTCCTGATATAGAATTGTATTATAATAAACTTTCTTAATATTGATGTTTCTGTCTTCCATAGGTTCTGATAAATCATGTCTTTGTTTTCATATGATCCCAAGTATGTTTTCAGTTTTGCTTTTGATTTTCTTATTGATCTAATAGTTGTTCAATAATGTGCTCTTTATTCTCCATCAGGTTTTTTGCTCTTTTTCTATTTTTATTGATTTATATTTTGATGCCATTGTGATCTGACATAAGATAAATATTATTTCAATCTTTATAAATTTAAGACTTGATTTGTGTTAAAACATATGCTCTACACCTGTGAATATTCCATGAGCACTTAAAAACAATGTGTATTTTATATTGCTTTAGGGTGAAATGTACTTTCTCTCTCTCTCTCTCTCTCTCTCTCTCTCTCGATAGCTATAGATACAGATATTCAATCTCATCTAATTTGTCATTTAAGGCTATTGTTTCTTTTCTGATGTTCTCTCTGGATAATCTGTCACTTACTATGAATAGAGTGTTAAAGAACCAACTATTATTGTGTTACTCTACATTTAAGGCTATTAATATTTGCTTTATATTACAAGTGCAGAATTACTTTAAAATTAATAATTAAAAGGAAAAAGGTCATTACTTCTTAGTTTATTTTAAGTATTATCTTATTATTTCATTAAAATTTCAGTGTCTATAAAGAAATAAATAAAATTAAGAAGCAAATTTAGTTAGATTTTTCTACGTGAGGTCTATATGCACAGATCAATTTTATTTTTGTGTGCTTGCAGCATGAGTTATTTTAAAAGAATAAATATGTGATATTTATCATATGAACCATAAATATCATAACACTTTCTCTTAGTCTTAAAAGGATGTGAAAAACCCACCACACACAAAAATGATACCAGAAGAAATTAAATAATATATAATCTGCAAGCTATGTAACTTTCTTGAATATGCGAAAATTAAAGAAAAAAAGGAGCTGTGAAATAATGAAAAAAATTCAATAAATTATTCTGACTTAAATTGAATATCTTTATGACTACTCCATGACTTTATATTTAAGATATATTGCCTATTATATAAATTAAAATTCTAAATATTTCATAAAGTAATGAATGTGATATATATATATATATATATATATACATGTGCACATATATATAAATAAAGAAGTAGGTAGAATTTTTTATTTAAGAAAAGGAAGGAAGGGAGAGGGAAAAGCATTTTGAAGAAAGAAAGAGGAAAAGAAGGAAGCACTTTTATATATCTGTTTATTTCTTTTAGTTGTTCTATTGGACACAGGTCCAAAACAGAGGTCCTTGGGTTTTGCATGGTCTGCATCTCAGCTCTTGGCTTAGGACCTGAACCACCAAGGTACACCAAAGTAGGAAGAAATTCTTAAATAAGACATTCAAAGAATTAAAAAAGAATAATCAAAATATATATTTAAAGAGAGTGAAAAGGCAAGCCACAAATGAGAAAATACATTTCCATACATTTAATTAACAAAAAACTTGGTTGCTCATTCAAAATAAAGGGTTAAGAGCAAGCGAGTAAAAATAAATTCCTTTGCTCCTTTTTCAAGATGTCTGCTCATTGCAAACATTTGTCGCATGAATATTTTGTTGCAGTTTACTAGAAGGAATATAATGAGGGTCATTTAGAAACTGGGTTGATCTTACTCTACTATTTTACATTGGTATTCCTCATTGTAATAAAACCTAAAATGTAAGAATTTATAGAATGCAACTGGCTGAATAGAAATTAGTCACATAGCTCAACTACTGAATAAAGAGAAGAATTAAAATAACTCTAAACTTAATAGCAATGTTATACTAACATCACTGCACTCACAGTCAATATTCATTACTCTGAAGTCAAAATTCTCCTTTGTGGGGAAAAAAAAGACAAAAGTAGCCAATGGGTTAGGAAATTTCCTTATATGAATGAGATTTATGTAACTTTGCTTTATGCTTTTCTTGTATAATTTCTTAATCACAGACTTAAATAAGACTTCCATTTCATGTGGTACATGGGTACTAGAATGCATATCAATGTTAATAATGAACTTTGCAAAAACATTAGGACATGTTTTAACTCTAATCTTTTGTATTCAAAGTATGATCTCTTCTTTCAGCAGCCCCACACTAGGGGTACCTGATGAAAATGCAGGGTCTGTGATTCCACTGTAGTAACTAAATCTGTATTTTAACAATGTCTCCAGGTGATTGTCAAAATAAATAAATAAGTAAATACCACTGAACACACCTATGACTTGATAGATTAAATATACAGAAGACCTGAACAATCATTTAAAATAAAAAAGCTATCAAAGAAAGTAATACATACTTTAAAAGACATGCAAATTGACTAGAAGTCAATGAAATATAAATTAAAACTGTAATTAGATATTATAAAACCCAGCAGAATACTCAACCTTAAAAAAAACAGATTCTAGAGAGTCAATCAATCACGACTGTCAAACACTGTTGATGGAAATGTTAAATTGTTACCCCTTGAAAAAGAGTTTCTCATTATTTTCCTAAGTTAAAAATGCACATTTTGTTTGACCTGCATTATAGATTACGCATTAGTTATATATAGACTGCAAGTTCTTGAATAAGGTTGTTTTACATCGATTCATTATAATGTTGATTAGAAAATAACAATCCTAACAAAGTTGGATGATGCAACATGATTGGAGGAACAACTTTTATTATGTGCTGTTTTGCTTAATGTTGCATTTTCCAAGAAACTATCTGTAATTATAAGAGAGAACCTACACTGTATGTCACAGTGATCAATGGATACATACTGCGTCTGAAAAATTCTGTTTGTGAATGTTCATAGTTGTTGTGTTCTTTAGGCAGTCCAGAGAGATCATTGTTTGTTTTCAATAGAATAAGATAGTTTTCTCCATGTTACTTCATTAAATAGAACCAGATACACAAATGATAACAGGTAATATATAAAAACACGAATGTGTCATGTTTCGTATCATTTATTTTTTCAGCAAAACTAGTCAGATTTAGATTAAATACGGTGAATAAATTTCTTATAAGCTTGAAATAAAGGCAAAGCTAAACTGGAGTGTTAAAATTTTGAATGCATGTTAACTTAGGAATGAGGGGTTAATGATTAGAGAGAATATGAGAGAACTTCTGGGGTGTGTACACTATGTATGCTAATTTTGAACTTAGTTATCGATGTATAGAGATTATGATAATTTTAGGTGTGTATTTATAATTTACACATTTTATCTATATGTGTTATTTTTCACAATAAATATGAGACAGTGGAGAGAGAGATCTATTTCAGGAATCAAATGAATATATCTTGTTTTGAATCTTATTGATTCAGTTTTAAAAAATATTTAAAAAATCATGATTTTATGTATATTATAAAGTTACATATAATTTCAAGTTTGTATATATTGATTACTGAATGTGCTAATATCTAGGTAATAAGTACTTTCATCATTGAAAACATTCTGTAAGAATTCTTTCCTCCTTTTAAATGTCTTTTTCTTTTTTCATGCTTTTCTTTTCTTTAATTCTGTGGTAAATAGATCTTTTCTTTACTTTGAGTCACTGTGAGTCTCTAAAGAATCCTCTGGTTGTTGTGAATTCTTTAAAAATTATATTAAACCTTTTGGAAGAAATATTTAAGGTTTTTATCAGATATGATTTAAAATATATTGTATTGCTTCTATAAATCTTTTCTAAAACTAAATCTTAGGGACGTGGAGTGTCTCAAAGGGTTACTTACATGTTCATAGTAAACTGTATGTTCACTACATAATTTTTTAAATTTGGTTAATCAGTTGTTAAACTTAAATGCATATTAAAATATATGTTAATATGTTGATACTATATGTCATTGCTTTTAAATAATTAATTCAATTTCCATTTCTGGTGTATACGTTTGTGCGTGTAATGAGATTGTTGTTGACATTTTAATTTAATCTTTTTTCTATAAACATTTTATAAATTGAAAAGAATCCTGTTTCTCTGCAGTTTTTCAAACTAAAATTCGCTATATGTTGTGATATTACTATGTATATTTAAAGGATTCTCTTCTAATAATAGCCTATTTAATTATTTCTTTTATGAAAGTTAAGATATTTTCAACCTGTCAAATAAGGTTTAACATGTATTGATAAGCATATTCCTGAGAGAGTCAGATCTCTGTCTTTCAAAAAAATGTCTCAAATTATACCTTACAGAAAAGAAAACATAGAGGTCTCTAATATGTAAAAGTTTTTTATCTCAGGGTAGATACACTGACAAAAATAATTATATTTCTCCTTTTTAAACGACAAATTTCTTTATTGTCTTCATTATGACTTTTCATTTAATATTTCTACATCTGTGAAATAGGGAAAACAACTAAGATAATAAATATGTAGTATCTGTCAAGGATAGAAGGTAATGTAAGAAATACTGCAGAAAAAGTACATGTGAATCGTGATCATAAATATCTTGCATTAAGTGGGATAACTAGCTTAAATTAATCTTATTTAGCAATACTATAAAACACATTTTTTATTTCACTGAAAAGTATTTATTAATCTTACGTAAATATTTGAAATTATATATCTGGTACAGATCTCATGCTACCCCAAAATTCCATTTATCTTAATTTTCTTACACTTAATTTTTAATTAACTCAGTTTTTTATTTCTTCACTTGTCTGAAGATTATCCTAAGTTTTGAGTAACCGAGACTCTACTTAAAAGTCTTGCTGGGTCTCTATTCACTATGTTTATTGACACATTCTTGTTTTTCATTTTACCTTATCAAAAAATACACACATTGCTGCTTAAGTAAATTTTGTTGTGGAAGTGAAGCTAATTCGTTTCTCTTGACTTTTCTAGGTATATGAATACATGCTGCTCCTTGTAGTCTATTCTACAATGCAGAAAACTTCTCAAAAAATAATAAAAAAAGCAATACAACTCTTTTCACTCTGGTATTTTGTTTTTCTATAGGGTTGAAGGTGCTTTCAAATTAAAGTTCATTCTGGAAGCTCTAGATTTCCTTTACTTTCATTGTAGAACTTCTTCCAGAGAAGGGAGAGAAGAAAAATTTTCCTGTCTTTGATACTTAGGATACCTATATTCTAATTTATCTACGAGATTTTCTCTTCTTTCCACAGTTTAAGAAGCAGTTCTGTTTTCAGAGGTCTGATTGGGCTGATTCCTAAATGGGTATCGTTTAAATTTGTTGTTGTTGTTTTCATTTTCTTGAAATAAATATATTTGCTTCATGAGAAATAGGTTATGGTTTTGAGACTCAAAGTCAGAAACTTGAATCCTTTCTATTATCTTATGATATATCGTTTTTAAATGCAATAGGCTATGAATATTTTCAGTATTAAAGAAAGGCCTACAGTTGCTAGAAAGAAATATGAGTAATTAAAACCTTGGTTTATCTTTCAAATTATTATACATATATATGTATATATGTAGATATAGATAGATGATAGGGAATAAAAAGAATATGAAAAATTTTATAAATAAAATAAGTCTATAAATAAAATAAATAAAATAACATTTGTAAAGTAGGAGAGTTATATGTCAGTTTCAGTAACATTGAGACTGCAATGCTAACTAGTTATCACTTTTACAATAATGAGAGCATTTCAAAGAAATGACTAGACAAAATAAAATATTCTATGTATGAAATGATAAATTCAATTGCAGATGGTGACAATGTAATTGCTAATAAAATAATAGATTTGTAGGATATTAATTATTTACTTTAAGAAAGAAATGGATTATTAGAGTATAATTTTTTAGGGGAAAAAGAGATTGTCAAAGTTGTAATGATTTTTCAGTTTGGGCAACTGGAAGGATTTTGACTACTTCTAGTAAGAAATTTCACAGAGAAGACCTTGAGTATGCAATCATTTATTATACATTTATTTGCAGTATTTAGTGTTAATTTATCATGGCAGACACAGTCACCCAAACTGTGAGACCAGTTAATGTAACTGAACTTTAATAATGAAAATTTACTTATAGCATTATATTTCAGCATTTCCGTTGTTTTATAACTGTTGCTGCTACATGCAGCTGTTAACAAAACCGCTCTGTGAGAAATTAGTTTTGATTAACGAAAAAATGCATTGGAAGAATATATCAAATCAATTGTATATCTAATTTCATCCTTCATTATCAAAAGTTTCCTGATGTTTTGGACTGAATTATAGTGAGTTCCATAAGTATTCCTAGCAAGTTTCCAGAAGTTTAAGGGGATGGTATTTGCCTTAAAAACTTTGATCGAAGTATACATATCCATATGTGCAGAAATCCTAAATTAACATAATAAACCATCATTGAAACATAAGAGAGCAATACAAGAACGAAAGCCTGAATGTATTGCAAACTTAAGAAGAGAGTGAGTTATTCTTGCTTTTAGCCACAAACTCTCTGTGCAAAGTAGGAATTTGAAAAAATACAGTTTAGAGAAGCAAGGAGTTCAGGAATTTGATGGTTCAGAAGGGAGTGCTAGTTAATGTCAGCTGTTAAGTGTGGTTATTCAAATGGGACTGATGGTAACAGTGTTCACTGCAATGGAGCTTTAGCTGATAGGCTTATCTTCAAATTATAAGGCTATGACTGAAAAGATGACTTTCACTCTTTTATTTTTTGATATCCATCACTTTATAATTGACCCATTTTACCCGATTTTCCCTCCCCTCTTCTCTCTTTCCTTCTTGTAACTATCAATTTGATCTTGTACTCTAAAAGTTTATTTTGTTTTATTTAGTTTATGAAATTGTTTGACTTCTCTGTATAACACATATTAGTGAAATTATTTGTTATTTGTTTTTTCCTGTCTGATTTATTTTACTACAAATAGCAAGTAAATTCATTCATGCTGTTAAGAATGAAAGGATTTCATTTTTGTTTATAGATGAGTATCATTCAATTGTAGACCTGTATCACATATTTTTTACTCAGTAATCCGTCGTTGTCTACTTTGGTTGCAGCTCTTGGTTATTGTAAATAATTCTTCAATAAATATGAAGGTACATATATGCATCTCTTTGAATTAGCGTTTGCTAATTTGAGGCTAAGTATCCAGAAGTGAAATAATTTGATCATACAGACCTTTTATTGTTACTTTCCTGAGCAATCTTTATACTGCTTTCCACAATGATTAAACCAATTTACATTTCCACTAACAATATAATAAGGTAACCTCTCTTTACTTGGCTTCCATTTTATGCGGTTCCTTGTCTTTTTCAATAATAGCTTTGATTTTCATTTCCTTAAAAATGAAACATTATGACATGTTATTCATGATCCTGTTAGCCATGTGGATATCTTTTTTAAGACAAGGGTCTATTTAGATTCTCTGCCCGTTTTTTAATTATATTGCTTTTTTTGTTGTGTTAAGCTGTATGAGAACTTTATGAATTTTGGATATTAACCCATTGTAGAATTTATGATAAGGAATTATTTCTCCCATTAATTTTTTTTTTTAATTTTGATCATAGTTTCCTTTGCTGTACAGACAACTTTAGTTTAATGTAGCAACTTGTTTCTTGTTTATATTGCTTTTGTTTCCCTTGACATTGAAACTGAGTACCAAAGACATCTCTAAACCTGATGTCGAAAGTTAACATTGCTTGTATTTTCATCTATGTATTTTATACATAGATCTTACACACAAGCTTTTAATACATTGTGAATGAATTTCTACATATGATGTTATATAGTATGTTTGGTACATTCTTTTGTATTTGACTGCCCTTTTTCACAACAAATTTATTGAAGAGAATGTTCTTGCTCCAGTGCATGTTCTTGGCTTCTTTACTATATATTAGTTTCATGTATATGTGAATTTGCTTCTTTGCTCTAAGTTTTGTTTCATTGATCTATATGTTTGCTTTAATTCCAATCCATAATCCTTTTATTACTATTGCTTTGTAGTATAGTTTAAAGTTGTATTTTAGAAGTTTGTTACTGGTTCAAAGTGCTGGTTGATTAAACTGAAGCTGGTCATCACTTTAGCCAGCTTAAAACAGAATCTCAGGGTTACTTGTTTTTATGAATTCAAAAGATCAGTATTTTGGAGAGCACAGAAGTATTACAATGTTTACTATATAAAATATTATATTTGTAACATAATATACATTATATAATTGGATATATTTCATAATAAATATATGCCTGTGCAGTCATCACCATCACCAAATTTACAAGATAGTGACATAAATAAGTAAACTTTTTGCATAAAAAGAGTTTAATGTGAGCATTTTGAAAATATACTAAAAGTTGAGGTGACTGAGACTATAAGTGTAATACAGTCCAATTAATCAAATTTAAGTAATTTTTTCCTTGAAAATATAATTTCTTATTCAATTCTGTGGATACATTTTCGTATTATCTTCTCAAAGTTCTACTATTTTACTTTTTTATTTTTTATTCTACTTATCTGATATTGATCTTTTTATGGATGTAGTTTTTGATGAACTTTTTTTTCACACTGAGCTTGGTGGTTCTTTTGTCAAAATAAAGTGTCTATATATTGGTGCAACTTACATTCCTCACTTGTCTTATCACTATTGCGTATAACGGTACCTAATTTCTGTACTACTATAACACTAAGTATCTAGTATAGTGTTTTTATCAGTTTGTTACTCTTCAAGATCATATTGGCTATTCTTGGTGCTTTGAATATTTACATAACTTTAAATATTGCTAATTAATTTCCATATTCTTGTTATTTGTACCTATTATAAAGACAGACTTTGGAGAAATTAAATAGAAGTGTTTTCCTATCAACGTACATGGTAAATTCTTCCATTTAAATAGAGATCCTTAATTCTACTCAATAATTATTTTTGCAATGTTAATTAACTTTTTATACTTCAGCCTTTAATTGTATATTATTCTATATTTTGTTTACATTTAGTTGTACCTTTTTCATTAATTTCTTGGTAAATTTATATACATTGACTTTGTATTTAACAATTTTGATACTTTCACAGATTTCTTTTTTACTAGTTTCCTATTGTGCCTTTTGTTTTCATTTCTCTTTTTCGAGTTTCAAAATATAAGGGAAATACTTTAATTATTCGCATGGCAAAATTACTTGATGTAATTTTGACTGACATATGGGGAAGCGGTTATCATAATGAATTTTGTCAGCATCCATCATCTCATATAGATACCAAAAAAGAGATATTTTCTTATGAAGGGAACTCTGGATCTACTCTCTTAACAGTTTTTAAGTATAGCATAAAACAGTGTTTTCTATAATTGTCATATTGTATATTGCATCCCTAATAATTATCTTATAATGGAAAGTTCATATTTTTTTTTTATTACTTTCCTCTAATTCCCCTCACCCACACCCCAGGACTCTGAAAAACACAAATCTGATTGACTTTTCTGAGTTTATTTTTCTATTATTTTCTTAGATTGTACATATAAATGAGGTGATATAGCATGCTTTTACTCTATGCCTTGTTTCACTTGGCATAATGCCTTTAAGTTTCAAATATCCATGCTGTCACAAACAGCAACATTTCTTTCTTTTTATGTATGAATAGTATTCCATCATACATATATGTATGTGTACTTTTTAATCCATTAATCTGCATAAGACCACTTAAAATATTTTCATATTTTGACTATCATAAATAATGCTGCAGTGAAAATGTGAATGCAGATCTCTCCTTGATATAAGATTTTTGATTCCTTTAGCTATATTCCAAAGGTTGAATTTCTAGTTCAAACTGTAGTTTTATTTTAAATTTTGGAATACTCTCCATATTGGTCTTCATAATGACTATATCATTTGCATTTTTATCAGCAAAATACAAGGTCTCCTTTTTGTTCACATAGTCACTCGCCAGTGCTTGTTATCATTTGTCGTTTTGATGATAATACAGTCTAAGAGGTATATGGTAATATTTTATTATTATTTTGATTTATTATTGTTTTATTTTGGTCTAATGATATTTTATTTTTTTTGTCATATGTCTCTTTTTCTTTCCATCTAGACAATGAAGTGGTAGACAGTGTATATTTAAATTCCAAAGATTACCTTAACCTGTCTGTCACAGTCTTCACAGATCACAGGAATCCAAGAGACTGAGCTGATTCAAAGTTGGGCTTTTGTTCCTATGAAGATTAAATATGATGCATGTTTACTCATATTATAGCCTGGATTCCAAACAAAAACCTGGACATTTTACACTTTCTTCAACTTAACCTTTGCAGATATTCTTTTTTCTAACGTTTAGATTCATTAACTATAGAAAACTCTGCTAAATTTCTCAGACTTTTGGTTCTGCTCAATCTTCTTAATCCATCATAATATAAAATACCTAATAGCTAATGGAGGCATAATAATAAGCAGGCCTCCTATTCCATTTTATACCATACATAATAAATAATATGGTAAACAATTATTATCAAATCTTTTTAGATAGTCTTGTTTTATGGTAGTTATGACCTTTAAGTTTGTTCTACTTCCTTTGAGCTTGTTTGAAATTTCCACAAAAAGTTACAATAAAACCAAACAAGATTTTTTTAAAATTTGTGAAACATAAAATATTCAGAATGTGGACAAAACTGTTCAAATATATATGGCATAGACATTTATTTTTGTAATGTGAAAACTGTAAATTAACTAAATATTAAAATTAACTTAATGAAAAGGATAATTATAAAATTAAAGGATAGAGAGCAGCAAAAACACATGAATTAGATATGAGATGGTAACTCGCAGAAATTAATGTAAAAACTTCAAGAAAAAGTAAACAGGTAAATATCAAGAAACTCTGATCATGAAAATTATTCATAAATTTGAAAAAAGGTAAGAAAGTAGATGTTTACAGAGTTTACTCACAATACCCAGTGAAATTCAAACTACGTTTGAAAAGAATATTTCCGTTTATGTGACTGAGATTATAGAACTAACAAAGTCACAAAGAGTAATAGTAATAGCATAATGATGCAAAGAATGAAAGGAGACTTTTTTTATTTTAGAAAATTTGGAGGACTGTCATGTATATTATCAAAGTATAAGAAACATCCCACATTATACTTTGAAAATGCAATTTAAATTCAAATTGTGTTACCTTACTCATTTGTTTTTGTTATAAATGTCTTTTGAAATAAATCAAGTAATAGCATGCTCCCTTCTGAGGAATAAGTGCAAATTTGCAACTTTATAGAAACAAAAGATCAAAATTTGATATTTTATTATTAATTTGATGAACTATTCAGCATAGTAGAAAAACAAAATTCTCAACCAAACCATCCAGGGTAATTTCAAATTAAAATAATATGATGCGTGCAATGGAAGTAATAATTTTAATAAATATGTAGTTTAAGTAAAATTTGGCATTAAAAATAAAGTTCTTTAAAAGCCATTTAAAGCACTAGTGATAATCAAATATACATGGTGATATGTTTGAACAAATATTAAAAGAACACAATAAATATTTGTTAACAGAAATTATTGAGACATCATTCTGTATGTTGATAATGTTTATTCAATCTCACCTTGTTTCTAGTTTTCTTCATTTAACCACTTGTGTCTCAGAGGTTTTCTGATAGAAAGGAAAAATACAGCTTGAATGCTTCAGATTCATACACTTGGATTCATACTTTCACAATTCATAGAAATACTTTTGTGAATTACCGCTGCGTCAGTGAAATGAAGTGAAACACTAACATTGCTTTTTACCTTAGGCATCCTTTTCAAGGAAGCGTAGGAAACTCAAAAATGAGATTCTTTAATTCTTCATTTATCATCTTCTTCTATTTCTTAAGGCAATTGTCTTTCATTTTCTAATGCAAACACAACAAATCCACCTTTCTTGCATAGTAGTAGAACTACAAAGTGTATCCATGACAGCACCATTGTATTAAACTGTACATCACAATACCCATAGCATTGCTTCCTTGCTTACTTAAAAATCAAACAATGCAAACTTTAAATATCTATATAGTATTATCATATGTAAAATAGCTCGTTTCTCAAATAAATTTTTCTCCAAACTTAACATGGTTGAATAAAATCATGTTTCATGACTTCATAAGATATGTAAGGATATAGTAAACATAGGTTTAGAGGCTCTTAAAAACCTACATGTGAAAATGATAAAAATAAACCAAACTTGATCTATCTCCATCCTGCTTTTCACTTCATCAAAGTTTTTACATGTTTCATAATCATTTTTTCCATATCCAACTCATATTAGCCAAATTCCTTATTTTTTTATGTAATGAAAAATTGATTTAGAAAAACATGACTATATTTTGTTGACTATTCTTATAATAGAAATTATTTGAACATGCTGGATACATTTCCGCATTTCCTAGTAGACCGTGGCCCCTCAAAGAGCTATCACTCCTACATGTGAAGAAGTTAATTGTATGCTCTTTCTCAGTGACTACCCCAATAGTGTCGGTGAAAGAGATATAAAGAAGTTTTGAGCTCTTTGGAAAAAATAACTTTAATCATAAATTCTAGTTATAATAGTTGACATGAAAAGAAATTTCATTATGAAACACACAAGAGTTATTTTTGACTGAAGATTTGAGGCAGCATTTCACAACGATGCATTTCTATAAACAGGTGAGAAATGTTCAGAAAATTTTCAACATGTAAATATGTTTACATACATAAATGTGCCAAAGCTATTGAATAAATATTTCAAGAAGGTTAAGAGAAAGACAGGATTTTTAGTAACTAAAATAATATTTGTTTTGAACAAAATAGAATTTTTTTTAGGGGGCATTCATGAAAGGGAGAATAATCATTTCATTAAAATATCAAAGATGTCAACATTAGGGTCAATATCTCACAAATCTCATAGATTTTTCAATTGCCCTGTGGAATAAATGAGAAGAATAAAAGTTAACATATCTTGATGAGTTTAGGTTTTAGAATCTTATTGTGAAGGAGTACTTGATGCATGCTATTTGGAAATTACACTAAATTTCTAATTTCCAATCCCTCACTTGAGTTAAATTGTCCACCAATCTCTGAGTCTTTGCAGGTGAAGATATATCTGAGTATGTAGATGAAAGCACATTTTCACCAGTTTTGTTACATTTACCTTAGGTAAAGAGGAATTAAAATATCCAGCAACCAACAAACACTGCTCTTTTAAATAAAAAATGAAAAGGTAAACTCATGGCTTTATAGTTACCTTCACTAATTTTGTCTCTTCATATATTTTATGTTATACTATGTACTCATTCACTGTAGACATCAGTTACAATCAAAGATGTAGTGCTTACAAAATTGCTATCATAAAAGATGCTTATTTTCTTAGTTGAACACATTAGAGGGGATACAAAGCATTGCTTTGTAGATTCAGAAGAAAGAAATGCCCTTTCAATGTTAAGTTTCCTTCTTGTGTTTCTTAAAACTGCTCTAAGAATTCAGGGAGTGTCCTAGTATCATCAATGTATTTTTCATTAACCTCACTGATGCTTCTATCTTTCAGTTCCTTAACCATCTGGCATATTTTTTCAAGGTGACTCTCCATTATATAAATTCTATTCAAGCAACTTTAGGTAGGACACAATAGTTTTCTAAGTAAATATGCATTAACAAACTTTATTTTCTAACAAGTGTTTTTCTAGAAGTCAATATACACTGTGCCAGTAATCTTGGTGTTTGATGGACTTAGGCTAAATTTTAAATTAAATTAAAAGCAGTTGTGACAAATGCGCAAAAATTGCTACCACAAGAAAATAGTGCATTTCACAGGGAATTAATTAAATCAATCAAGATAAACTTGAAAAAATGTCAGGTAAACAAATAGAAGATCAAAAGAAAAATATTCTTCTGAATATAAGCAAACATTGTTTAGTGTCAAAACTGAAAGTGGTGAGTATTAAAGAAATTGTTAGTATGTTTTGATATTTGCAAAAATGTATTATAGTAATGACCGTAAAAGGAGTTCAAGGAATGGACTGATTAGGATAGATATGAAATAGTTGTGCTTAATGTATACAACTCTTCTTCCCTTACATACTGTTCTGTAAAGGAGGAATGAACACAGAAATATTGTGACTGAAGGCAAATGGTGATTTTATAGTTCAAGGGAAATATAGAAAGAGTGAAATAAATACAAGCTTAGTAACAAAATAATGAATCTGTAAAGGTGTCAGATAATATATAGTTAAAAACTGGTCTAGTGGTCTCTGTTATACACTTTTAAAACTAGATACAATGATAGTGTATTTCTGTGTGATAAATTAGCTTGATAAATTTAATTTTAACTTGATGTCTACTTGGACTAATTAATAACATAATGAAATCACGATAGCAGTTTAAAAAAACATTCAATGTGTCAGACTATTCTAAAGTATTTTTCATGTTAGTATATTGATTACTTGTAATTAATGAGAAAGGTGATATCATTTTTTCCCATTTTATCAAGTGAAGTTTAGACAGATTTAAATAACTGTACAAAATCATATTATTACTAATTTTTTGCTAATTTTTCTTAGTAAAAACTCAAAATTAGAGCTCTACTTTAATTGTGTTTAAATATGTGTACAAGAAATGTATTGCTTGTTATTTGTCTTTCTATCAAATTAATTTCTTTTAATATCAAAACTGACATGTATTCTGACACTAAGTCTTCCAATCTACTCAAAATTAAAGACATTTAATATTTTTGAGTGACTACTGACTGCAGATGAAATGTTTTAAGACTGACAAGTTAAAGGATACCAATCATCTGACAAGGACCATTTTGAAGAAACAAATAATACATCTAAAAAAATAAATTTAGAATGAAATAATGGTTTCTTAAAATAGGCTAATCACAAGAGTGGAAGTCAAAAGATCATCACTGACCATGCCACTAACAGCCTCAGAAGCATTCTGCAAAAATCTATCTGCTATTTTAAGTCTCATTTACTAAACATTTAATAAGTGCTTCCAGTGTAACAGACACAAACAGAATTGGGAATTAAGATAGCACATAGGAGTCATCAAATATAAGAAGACATTACAAGCATTGGTAGTGCAGAAATAATAGAAAATATTTTAAGCCTGTGTTCCTAGACATTTCAGATCTTTGAGGTCTATAAAATGAGAAGGAAAACATAAAGGAGACTGAGAAGCAACTGGCAATTCAACAGAAACAAAACTAAGGAAGAATGTTGTTAAAGTCTAAGGAATTAAATGGTTTTAGAAGATACAGAGTCATAGCAGTGTGTTAAATTATTCTGCTTTCTATTCAGATATAAGCTGATAGTTAATGACTGTGTTTGGACTGGAAAGTGGAGGTAAGATGGCATTTATATATGTATATATATATATATATATATATATAATGTATTGCATTTATAATATAAATATATAGCATTTATTATATATATTTCCTATGTTACCACTTCACCTCCACTCTCTATATAGTATGTATGCATATGTATACACATATATATGTCTATATATGTGTGTATATATATATATATATATATATATATATATATATATAAAGGGGAAGCTATGCCTGATTAGAGATGATTAGACAGAATGGGAGGAGAAATGGAGACAATATGTACAATTACCATTTCAATGAATGTTGCTGAAACACAGGAGAGACAAATTAGGCAACAGATAAAGAGAGAGGCAGAGTAAAGGGGTTTTTATATTGTTTTTAAATTAGGAGAAACTACAATACAGTTCTACACAAAAGAATGATAAAATAGCAAAAAGAATGTTGAATCAGGAACAAGACAGGGAAACTGCAAGACAATTTACTTTGTACACAACATATGAAGTATAGTAATATCTATATTTGATTATAAAATAGAATGAACATAATTATCTGTAAGGCAGAGGAGTAAGACGTTATTGTTAAGTTTCAAAATCTAGAAATCTGTTCTATTAAGCTTAGAGGTCATTAAAAGAGAGTTCTTCATGTCATTTCACCCACAGAGAGACACTGTGTGCCAGGGACTGTTATCATAAGCTCCAAAGTAGCTGGGAGTTTGAAGAAAGGAGAATGTATATAGCTTGTTTATTTTAAGAGGGGAGGGTAGTTTATCTCACCTCAGGTTCTATGATATGGGTGTAAAGAGAGACAACAGTTACCATTTTAGAAAACTATGGAGCAAACATGGTCAATATTTGAAAGTGCTATTTATTTACATAATACTATGATAGGCATTGTGAGAACATCTTAGAAACATATAACATCGGCTTTGATGATTATAATTTTAAATTAAATGGAAATATTAAAAATAAATATAAAAACAATGAACAACACCACAGATCATTATGACAGAGTGTGAAACTTTTGGATGGACATTCAGGCATGCAGATTAAGATCATATGGCACAACTGTATTTCTGGAACCCAAATCAAATGGGTTAAGTAAGTTAGAGAAATGTGCTGGTATTTTATTCGTTTCTACTATCTTTGTTCAACACTTAGACCTCTCTATATGGGCAGGATTTTTGTAAATTGCTTCCTGCTTATATATGACCTGGTTTATCTGTCTTGTAATCACATCATTCCCTTCCTCATCAAGAAGACCTGAGTGTTTAAAACAGTTATATCACATTAATGGGAGATCTGTGCTTTGTCCCATGCTCTCAATCGGCTTTCCTCTCTGCTTATGGCAGTATTTCTATATTGATGCTACAAAACAGAGGACAGAATCTCAAATAACTAAGATAATTCAAATAATCAGTTAAAGGTAAGCAAAATAAACTTTTGGAGATAAAATGAACCTTTACAAACTATAGGGTAGACACATATTAATATAAACATAAATAGCAGTTAAGATCATATTAAACCTAGGAAAATAAAAAAAAATGCAAGTTTTTACCTTCAAATTGAGTTTTTGAAAGTTGTAATATTCAATATAACACGTAGGAATTTAAGTTTATTATCTATAGGGAATCATATTAAGATCACTTTAAAAAAATTAACTCATTCGGGAAATATGTTTGTATTCTACATGTTGTATTCTTTGGTCCTAGAGGAGGGCTTGAAATATAATAGCCATGAAATAAATATTTTTACACATGCTAATACATATGTGTCTCTAAAAGAAAATATTTTTATTAATGCTAATATAAATGACCTTGAGAGAGAAATTTGCGAACATATTTTACAACTGAATGAATAAACAACTAATGCATAAAATAATAAAGAAAACTTATTTTGATACTTGAAATAAGTTTGAATAAAATGTTGAGAAGTCTATTTGGACTTGTTCTGTTCGCTTCCCAAACTGTAGAATACTCTGCATTTGCTTTTGACAGAAAGATGTACCTTAACATAATAAATCAAGATTCACCAAGACTCAAATCCATCGCTTAAAATAATTTGAATTTGGAAGTACAGATTGGTGAAAATGATGCACTCTGATCATGGATTCATAGGCCATAGTGTTCATCTTCATGTTGCTACAATAGACCAGCCTAAGTAGTTACCTCTTTTAAAAATTCCCTAGAGAAACACAAACTTGTAGTCACACTTCTATTAAAAGTTTGATATAGGAAGACATTCCTGTTCTCATCTGCTCTAACTGAGGGAGGAGGTGAAGATCATTATCTTTTGTAACTGTTTTTATACCTGAGCTTATCTTTTAGATATTTCTTATACACAATACTGTTTCTTTGACCTTTCTTTGTATCTTATTTTTGTGACTGATTTTATTGTTTGTAATGAGGTTTGTTTTGCTGCTGTTTTGTGGGGAGGAAGCTATTGGTTGTTTTTTGTTGCTTATCTTTCTTCATGGTGTGTGAGTGTGTGCGTGTGTGTGTGTGTATTTAGATAACTTTCAGATAAAAACTGTCAGAAACTCAGGAGACTCTTATTGGTGTAGTGAGAATATCCATTTCTCCTAGGTTTAACTCCATGTGGGACATTTACATGACATAAATTAAATCTCGTTAAGTAAATAGGAAGAGAACTAAGTTAGCACAGTTTCTAATAGTCCCATAAGGTGTTACAGTTCAT
Organism: Solenodon paradoxus; assembly: GCA_004363575.1. Taxonomy (NCBI): domain Eukaryota; kingdom Metazoa; phylum Chordata; class Mammalia; order Eulipotyphla; family Solenodontidae; genus Solenodon; species Solenodon paradoxus. Next base: position 332,838 of record RJWH01000310.1, read on the forward strand.
CTGAGAAGAATATAAGGCTGTTTCATTAATATGAATCATTATGCTCTGTCTTAACATTCTTCAAAGTAAGACTGTTTACTTTAGCTCCCAGGAAGCAGTCACATTACCATCAGTGATAATTGCCATAATTAAAACAATACCTTAGTAGAACACTAATTTGAGGCTCTTTCATAGGAAGTGTCACATAATGAGTGGATGTCACACTTACTTTAACAGAAGCACCTAATAATAATAATGAACCGCCGGAGAGCTAATCATTGGGAAATAACCCACCAAACAGAATTCCACAGGAAATAGCTTTAATGCACTTACAAGTGTAGTAATAGCAATTTCAATCTGGTTAGTTGTGTTTTTTTTTTTTAAGTCAATAAAGAGTAAACAAATGCAAAGTAATTATATTTTGAGTTGGGCAAAGGGACATCATCACCAGCTGACTTGTTTTAAATTATAGTTAGTTTCCTTGATCAAGGAGGTGTATTAAATATATCTTTTCCACCTGGTTAGCTTAAGAATTATGGTTTATTAATTTTGAAATATCAATGAAGCTGTGTGGGAACAACAGAGATAATAATGCAGTAAGTATAAGGTTTAAAATATCTTGAATATGCCTAATATTTGCTCAAAAGAATTCCTTAGATCAGTAGGTCTGTCCCTTGGTTGCACTTCAGTATCACTTGGGAATTTTTAAAAACCATAATGTCCTGGATGTAATTCAATTTAATTAAATTAGAGCCTCCAGGAGTGGAACCCAGAAATCTTTAAATGATAAAGCTTCCCCGATGATTGTATTATGTAGAAAAGGATGAGAAACACTGAGGATAATCTGAATACACAACAAGGTAGCTGAAAAACTAAAGATGTGAGTTAAATCTAAAGTGAATTTTATTATTGATATTAAAAATATATGCTAAAGAATACACTGCAGCTAGAACCTGCAGATGCCTAAATGAGACTGAGCTTATTTTAAAATGCCAGCAGAATGTGAATGAGTACTTGGGTAAAACACAACCCATGGTCATACAATAAGCAAGTTTCTTCAGTTTAAGTGCAAGTTCAATTATAGCTTATAGTGAAATCAGGACATATAATGTAATATGAGATACACAGCGAAATCCTGGTAGAGACACATAACCATGTCCACTGTAAGAAAGACCCATTTTCACGCTTGAGTTCCTAAATTCCAAGTATGAAAATTTCAATGGCACCATTTCAACTTGTCAGAGTAGGACTAGCACGTGTGGCACAAAGTAGAATAAATCAAAGCACATGAGAGTCAACCAGCAGAAACTCAAGCGCACATGCACCAGCAGAGAGCAGAGGTCATCAGGAAGACAGGGCACCCAGATGGAGGTGTCCATTATCTAGGCATCCTGCTCATGCAACAAAGGTTTCAGGGCTCCTCAGTGGTTCAATCCCCATCCAAAACTGGTTTCACGTCAGGAGTGATGATGTCACACATGCATCAATAAAGTATTGAATAATTTATTTCTCAAATTATGGCACATTCTGACTTAGTGTTTAGGATGTGGAACCACAGTAAGGATTCCTGTGCATGAATTCAACTTTCAGATTTTGGCCTATAGCAAGGAGAGTAGTCTGCAGGCTTTTTCTTGACATATTCGAAAAAACAGTGGGGCTTGAAAACTGTTAGTAATAAAATATCAAAAACAGTCATTTAAAAAGATTCTGTTGCACATAGCATTCTACAAATAAAAAGCAATTAAGAAAAGAAAGTGAAAAAAACCCAGAAAAAATGTGTTTGGAAATTAAAAAAGTATAGTTTTTAATAAACCTGTGTCTTAAAAAAATGAGAGCAAATACAACAATAGGGAGAAGTTGTATTATTAGCTACAAATTTTATAAAGTTATAAAAAATAAAGCCATTATAATAAAGACTGAGATTGGTGCAAAGATAAACATATTAACAACTGGAATGCTCCCCCCCCCAAAAAAAAAAAAGGTTGCTATGACAACACAGCTAGAAGGCAGTGACCTTCACAGTGGCCTGTGAGCCAGGAAGAGCATCCTCATCAGAAACTATCCTTTTGGTAGCTTGATCTTGAACTGTCAGCTGCAGAATATGGGAGGATATTTTTTGTTGCTTAAGTCGTCCAATCTGTATTATTTTGTTTTGACAGTTCTAGTCAATGACATCATCATGTAACAAAAGATTGTGATGAGTGGTTTAAGAATACTATTTAATATCTTTCTGCTTTTAAAGGCTGGGGCCTGAGCAGTTCTTCTGTTTGTCTTACCTGGATCAATTATGAAGCTGCATTCGTCTGGCATCAAGGGGAGACAGTCTCAGCCTCATAGTGCATCATACACAACTGCATATTCCATCCCACTAACACTGGAGAATGCTTTATGAACCCTGATGCCACACCCGCTTCACCTCATGTGCCTTGAGCACAACCTCACTAATCTCAGATCTTTCCATTTACCCTGGGTGGTCAGATGCTCCTGTGAACTCCCTTAGACAATCACTAGCATTTAAACAATGACATCACTTCTTTCAGCCTCCTCGTTCTTTGTGTCTGTCCAGCTCTCTGTCTACTTTCATACTCATTCATTGTTTTATAACATCATTCTTTTAAGGCACAGTCTCTGGAAACTTGAATAGTCTTTTCACTACTTTGAAAATATCATTTCTTGACTTTCAACATTGCTCTTCTGATATCTTTCCATTGTAATTTGATACCCTAACAATCATTATTTTTCATTATTCAGTCTTGTCACCAAAATGTGAATACTTCTAATTAAATAAGAAAAGAGTCAGTATATCTAATTCAGAAGGAGAGGGCTGCTAGAGCTTAAACTATGCTGCTTTAAAAATATTCTAAAATAATGAGAGCTTATAAAAAACAGAAGTGTAGCTCTTTTTTCCACTCATTTCTTTATAGGTCATTGGTTAATTGCTCAATGTCTTCTAATTTACAGGATTAAAAATAGTAACTTTTATCTTTAATATTTCTATACATTACAAGGGGAATGAGACTCTGCTGTCTTTCTAAAGTTCACTGCCAGCAATAAGGGCACACCCCACTGTCTTCCACGTAGAAGGGTAAAGTAAGAAGGGAATGTAGAATATGGAAGGAAAAGCTAAATTTACAATATCACATTATTTTTATTACTAATATCTATTGCTGAAAATATGAGATATAGTAAAAAATGACGCAAAAATTTTCAATCTTTGATTTCAATGAATTCTCACTGTGATTTCATGAGTAAAGTATCCTATATACCACACAATTTTTAGAGACAGCTCTTACATGAACCCAACCTGTGATTCCCAGTTAAATGCTTTTTGACAAATTATCTTTCATATTAATGAAATAAGAAGCTACATATAGCTTCATAATTATAACAGTATGCCTTTGTATATTATGTATATTATACTAGGAGTTCCTTCCAATTTTCACTTGAAAAATTAATCTATTCATAGATTCATTTAGCAATTATATAGTAATTGAGACTAATAGTCTAAATTTTGACTAATAATACTACTTCAGAATAATATTAAACTATAAGCAACTAATATATTCCTTCCCCAAATTCCTCAGGAGAAGTGTTGGACAAAACAAACAAGAGGACTGTAATCGTGTTATTGGGCATTGTTCCATCTTTAACCCCATCAGCATCCAGGGCATTGTTTTGTGTTAAAAACACATCAGTCTTTTATTTACTGACAACTAAAGTACAACTGAAATTGTTTATCACATTCTCAAGTGTTTTTTTGACTAAGCAATTTATCAAAAAGCATGAGGTAAGCATGTCCGAAAGATGGTGAGCTCTGCAGAAAGAGTGTTAATATATTTTGGAACTTTAAATGTGGTGACTTTCTCATCACCTCCTACAACTTCTGTCCCTCTTGTAAAATTCTGGATGAACACAGGTGGCTCTAAAAAGCTTGCAATAAATGAACCTTGTGGCCTGTGTGAAAATTGCTCTTAATCAAGTCAACTGCTTTTGAACTTGACTTGTATAATTGCCCTTGATTCATCACAGCTGTCATTCTCAACACTGTCTATCATCATAGTCTATACAGGTTTTAGAGCTGTGTTCTTCTAGGATATATGGCATAAACAATAGATGTAAAAGATGATCTAAATAATCCTCTCCGTGTGATCTAGTTTTCTGACTACCTGAACAAATTTTAAAATAACACAATGGTCACTGCTCATCTAACATCCCCCCAGCCCCATGAATTGTTATTTTATTTTTTTGGATGTCTATTTTATTATAATTTTTTTGCAATTTTTGTTATCTTATACTTGACCCTGATTACATAATACCAATTATGGAGAAGACATTTTGTCTCACAGAGCTTTAGGATTACAATTAGAATTGTAGATGTTTTTAAAAATGAATTTATTGAAGGAAATTGCATTGTGTCATATAGCTTTAAGGTGCACATCACTGTAAATCAACATGTGCTTATAATATATTATATTCATAATTTAACAGTTGAGTTCTAGGATAAGTAATGAATAATAGTATATGGCAGAGAAAAAACATTAGGAAACTATTTAAAACTCAAAGGATGAACAATATTAAAAGGAACAAATCTACAGATATGTCTGTATTTGATTTAGGAGAATATTCCTCCAATAATAATACATTAAACCAAATTAATAAACAAATACAACAATTAAAAAAAAACATTACATCAAAGGAGCCCCTAATGTCTAATTACCCAAATAGTACCACAATAATTAACCTGATAATATAAAAATCAAAGGATATGTGTTTGTGGGCATTTGTATGTGTCAAACTAAATAGAATTGCTAATGATGAAATGATTATATTTTGTCAAAATGATTGCTGGCTATTAGAGAGTGCCTCATTAAAAAATTTAGGCATGAGAAATGAAAAAAATCTGATGAGTTAGAAAATATTCTCATCTCAGCTGATCATTTTCACACGAGAAGATAATCTAAATATTCTATAATTTCTACATCTCAGAGTTCTCTTTTTTCTCTAATTTGCATTTTCCAACTTAACATAGGTTCTTAATGTCTCTTACTTTTTGACTACTCTCAGATATAAATTCTTAGAAAATAATGTTACATTAATTAAGTACATTTCTCTTGGTAGAATGACAGTCAATATCTGTTTTTGTTAAAAAAATAAAATTATGGTACCCTTCTATTTCTGAATTAATTGCTATCTTCATATTCCACTTTCTGTTTAATATCAGTTTCTTCTTTCTTTACATTGTCTGACATTGGTTCAGAAAATGATATTTAAAGCCAACAACTTATTTTTTATGGTTATCTGTGGTGATGTGAGACTGTTCTAAAAATGTATATACCTAGCATATCAACAGAAAAAAAATCTGAATATAGGTTAAACATCTAATGTTTTTATTTAATATAGCTACCATTTATAGATGAATTATAATTAATATAATCTTCCTTATTCATCCCTCCTCCTATTATGTACATGTACTCCTAGTCAGTAAAATTTAACAATTTGATAACTTATTTTAATATTTTTATTTAGATTTGTTGATGTTTAAATAATTGTGCATATTTTAAAACTACAATCTTAGGGATTTTGACGTAGGTATAAATTTCTGGAATAGACATTGCAAAATATTTTGAATATATCCACCAACATCAAGACTACTGTCATTTGAAATCTATACAGAATTTTCTTCCTCTTCTCTCTGCAACTACTGTCTTTCTATTATATAAATTAGTTGGCATTTTTTAGAATTTAATGCATGAGAAATATTGCATTATGAGCTCATATTTTTCTGCTTTCTTTTACACAGCTTGTTTTTGTTTTCTAATTTATTTACATTTAATGTATAGCATTACCTTTGCAAATAGTATTGCTTTTTTATTATTGTTAAGTAGAATTCCATTTTATCGATACTTCAAATTTTGTTTATCTATTTCCGTTGATGGCTATTTAAATTGTTTCCAATTTGGTAATATTATAAATAAGACCATGAAAATATGTTTACAAATCTTTGTGTGAACATAAATACTTAAGAATGACTGCAATTTATGGAATTTTATGAAAAACTAGCAGAGACTATATTAGAGCAAGTTGAAAGCCAAAATTCTTAACATTTTAAGAAATCTCATTTTTAATGAGTCAAAATTTGTTCCAATTTATAAGGCTATGCCAAGTAATTGCTTACCATTTTTATAGGCTTTCACAAAGTGAACAGTAAAATCATATACTTATATTTGATTCAAATAATTTGATTGTGTAGTTTAAATTCAATCTCTCAAATTTTAATATAATAAAATAGCTGACCCATAATGAAGTGATTGAATAGGTAATCCTGCTTCTTCGTTATTATTTGATATACAGAAAGCTTTAATATGTTAAATATATTTTGAAAGGATTTATGAAGTTTTAAGGAATTCATTCTTTGAAAGCATTTTGATTATGTGCACAAATATAATTCATACATATAAAAACCATCAGTGTTGACATGATTCTAGCAACATAAGTGTGTAAAAATGACTGCTTGTTAGCTTTTTGTGACATAAAAGAAAAATGACTTAACGTATGTTTTTAACAAGTTTTTCTATAGAGGTCTAATGAATCCATTATTTTAAATATTTAATTTAACTCATAGTATAAATATCTCTATAGTGTAAAACATTTCTTTAGTTGTCAGTATTTGATTACCCAAATTTTCACAAATTTACTTGAATGTAACATTTTAGAGATAATTGATTAATTTAACATGTAAATATAATTCCCTACACTGACAGTAAACTAAATCTGACCACTTCATGTAATAGCCCTATTATTCCTGCAGTACACTCTCTAAAGACCATTATCTGTTACTAAACCCTTATGATGTTCTCCATGAGGCTGTCCATACTGTTCTATTTGTTTTCACTCCTGCCATGGAGGAGTCAGAAATACTTTGTAAGCACAAATCATCTCATTTGACTCTCCTTAGCTTGAAACCCACTTAAACGCAATTAAACACATTTAAAAAAAATCAAGAATTCCTGGTTGTTTTCTTGTTTTTACTGAGCAATTTATTTACCCTGGACATGTCCATTATCCTTCCGGGAAAGTAAGGGTGATGATTGCTTTGCTTTATCCCAAGAATGTAGTAGGCAACCAAAGTATATTTGACTAGCAGAAGTTTGTCATTTTCTTTCCTTAGAATAATTGTATTCATACATTCTTCATGCTTAATTAAGCTGTAAAAAAAAGCTTTATTCAAAGTAAAATGTATTTGTTGATTTTAGGTAAGAAATAAAATGTCTATTGTGATGATAAAAAAAAATGTACCCAACAATATACAGGAAGCAATTTTGTAGGGAGAATAAATATTGAACAATAAATTAGCTGAAGCTGAACTTTATCCAAAAATCTAAATGGATGTCTAAAATAGAGACTTAGAAAAGTGAAGAGGGTGAAGAGTAAAAGCTTCAGGGGATTTGTTCTTGTTTTAATATGGATGTTGCTAAAACTGGATTTATTAAGCATGAATGTATAAACAGGAGCTCCCTAAACTTAAAAAAGAAATTTCTGGTGTAAAAGATTTGTCTGCCACTCTTGGATGGAGTCCCAAGAAGAGAGTCCTGTTGAATGTTCTCTTTCTATTCCCTGAGGCAATGAAAAGAAAAGTCTCTGCTTTGTTTTATTTATACTGAGTGGTAAGAAAATATGCTGAAATCTGTCTGAGAATTTTTGGGAACTTCTATTTTTTGTAATGTAGTGTTTATTAATTTTTCTTGAGTTAAAACCCTTGGCATGAGAGATGCACAAAAGCTATCAAGATCTTTTTAAATACTGACTGTGTAGAGCAACTATGTCCTAAGGACAAAATTCAATGAAATAAAATCTCTCCTTTCAATTAAGTAATAAAGTTTGAAGAAATGACACATTGCTATCTGAAAGCAGCATTGTTTTCCATTAAATATTAAAGCATTCACCATGGTAATGTCAAATAAGCATGGATAGAGCTTTTTCTTCATGGAATTTTTTGTATGTTGATTTTGAAGTATTCAATTCAGCATGATTTTACATTCTGTGTGTTTATGGGTAGATATAATTTGATCTACTTTTTGTTTAGCTTATATTTAAAGGCTATTTCTTTGAAATTATCCAAGTCGCTATCTTGTGATTTTTGTTAGGAATAAATAGAATGGATTTAACACAATTACACAGTCTCTCCCGTATGAGACATACAAAAGCTTCTGAAGCATTTGTAACACGTAATGCTATACGAAAGTTGTTAGAGTAATGTCATTCATCATGTATTTATCACAAGAAAGTTTTCAGTGAACATTCCCTAAATTTAACCAAAAATTGATGAACCACTTTTGGAGAGCATTACTGAAACTTTCCAAAGATAGAAATGACTTTGAGTATTCTTTTCAAAATTATCTAGAATAAAATTCATTCTCCAAAATACACGGCCTATACAATTGACAGTAATTTGTCATTATTTTGGTATTATTTCAAACATTTTTTAGTTTATGAAAAGGGCTATGTATGCTATCATGATTTTACACATTTATATGTCCATTAAGCCTTAAGGGTTGGATTTTAAATATAAATAGTAATAATTTTATTATCAGGTATTGAGTGACTTTCTTGTGATAATTGGTTCAGATAGAATGCATGTTTAACAAAATTAAAAAAAGAGGAAGTCATTTACTATTCTTATTTTATAAAGGAGGAAAGTGAGAGAAGTTGTATGACTTGCTCAATCTTGCATAACCAGTGAAATGAGAAATTGGATTATAAATCATGTCACCGTAATTTTGCATACCCTAATACCAACAATAAATGTAACAAACTAAACAATCATGTTGACATAGGTGTTAGATGTCTATTTTTTTTGTAGATGAAGATGACAATAATGATGATGGTAACAATGTTATATCTTATTAAACCATTTGAGTTTTAAACATTTTCTATAGCACTTAACTGGTTTCTCTCTGCGTGCCATTTTAAGCAATGATTACTACAAATACATGATACACATTCAAGACACACAATAATAGCAAAAGACAAAGACACTAAAGGCAGATTTTTCATTTATTCGGCTTACATGCAATTTAATAAAACAATTAGGAGCAATACATCTGGTGTACTTGTTAATATATGAAGTAGGAATATATGAAATGAATACGTTTGATGTGTTCTATTTATATTGTTTTCTTTAATCATATGTACAATTGAAAAATTGTTTTTAATTTTAAAATAAAGCACTGCTCTATTAGTCTTTTCTTTAAAAATTTTTGACCGCTTCTGATTTTTCTTTATACATAATTTTAATAGATTGTAATATGCCATCTCATATTTTTCAACTATTGTTATGTCCTGGTTAGGTCAATTGCCTCTCAAGGAGCAAGCCACAAGCATGGGTTTAAGTACTGGGCCCAAGTACGGGGCCCAGTGAATAAACACTCTGTATGAACAACTAAATCAAAATAAAATAAAGATGTTTCCTCCTCCTTTCTCTTTCTGCCTGCCTACCTGCTTGCCTTCTTTCCTGCCTGCACCTTTCTTTTAAAATATTTGTATATGTATTTTCAATTATTTATTCTTATGGGACTTAGAGTGATTTAAAAATTTTTAGCTTAATATCTCTCATTAATAGAACAAAACATCAAACATTCCTCTTTAAATAGTGATTCTGATTGATTTCTTCCCTTCTCTGATATTATAGTTACTAGTGTGCTTGCCCTTTTGAGTCTATCTCCTCGTGCTCTTACTACTCTTCATTCTGGATATTTCTTTGTTCCCCTGCCCACCTCAGTTCATTAATTATCTCTTCGGCATTGTCTAATGTGCTTTTAAATCCATGTGTTGAGTTCTTCCTTTCATGTATTGGTTTTTTTTGATTCCACACATTTCATTTCTTTATTTCAGTTGGCTGCCAAATATTCCTTATATAAAAATATGTATAGCCAGATATGTTAACTATTTATAATAAACTATGACACATCCTAATGACTTTAGAACCAATATTATTTTTAATAATTTGCAAATCAGCTAGACTTGTGAACATATATAGGGTAGATTCAGTTGATGTCATCTGATCTCAATCTGAGAGTTGTCCTGAGCTAATGTTTTAGCTGTGGACTAACTGCTCTTAGATCCTCTTAGTTGGAAAAATCTTCTGTGAAACACCTGCTTTCTCAGCTGCTAACACCCTAGCTCATGCTTGGTCTCATAGCAGTTTCAGTAGAATATGGAAGTGTGTAGATTTATGAGACCTGCATTTGGAACTATTATATCATCATTTCTCAGAATTATATAGTTTAAAGAAAAGTTAGAATCAAAAGGTGAAGATACAGATTGACGGAAAATTCACAGTGATATTGTAACGGACACATAAGGAAAAAATTAGGCAATGTGATGTTTTTTTCAATCAATCCAAACTGATAACTTTTACTTGAAATGTCCAGATTTTACTATATTAAATAGCACAGTAATATGAAATTTTATAATTATATCTGAAGGACTATATTAATTAAAAAGACTGATCAAGAAGAGTTTAATAATCATGTAAAACAATATTAGTAATTGCAATAATAATGTTTATAATGAATGGCATATCAACACATTACTTTAACTATATATTGCAATTTTCAGAAACATGTATAATATCATTAAGAGCAAGGTAAAATGAATACAAAATTATCCATACTTTCTCTGTAAATAAAATTACTCAAAATAAATGATATCGAATGGCAAGCAAAATATTCTCTATAAATGCAAGAGTTAAAATTGTCTTTTTTCTTCATGTTAGCCAGTTTTAAGATTTAATCTTATAATTATATACTATTTTCATTACACATGAAAATTTAATAAAGGTCTCCAAGAAATAAGAATGTGTATTTAAAAGATGCAACTTTTAGAATCTATTAGTACTATTTGAAGAAATAATGTCTTTTGATGCTACTTCAGACTTTAATTCGAACTTCTTAGTGAATAAAGGAGTTTAGATATTCCATTAGTGAATTAATTTTGACGTAGTACATTGTATAAGACCAGTGACCTCAATTATGGAATAATAAATGGTTGCAAACATTCCTAATTCAAGAATCTTGTATTATATCATTATATCTTAATTTCTGAACAAAATTCAATACTTAGTTAATAACTTTAAATCAAGGTCATCTTAATTACAAACTCTCACATCATTTATCTTTATTTCTGTATTTCATAGTAAAGGAAATCACTTTTCTCCTTAAACATGCTTTTTTCAACATATTAAAAACAAAATAAATATATAGCTTTATGTTACTTAGGAGAAAAAAATTTAATTCCTTTCTCCACCAACATCCATGCACCAGAAAAAACAAATCACTTTTATGTGTTTGTTTTAATAGCAGTCAAAAACTCACGTTAAAATGATGTTGAGGGAATTATATTATCTACTTAAAGTGAGTTCTTAATACTTAGCAAAATTTAGTTACTTTATAAATATTTGTTTAATAAAGAATTATATAAATCATAATTGAAAGCAAACATTAAACTGTCAACAATTAATTTGAATTATTAGACTACAGCTATTTAATTACGAATGGCCTTCTCTAATCATTGACAGAATGAACATACAAGAGGTGAAACTATTCCAAGGACAAATTTCAAAAAGCAGTTGATTTTTTTAGTTAACCGCTTCCACATAATCTCTGATTTTCCTTTTCCATGATAATTTTCTCTTCTTTTTGCATCAATATCCTTTTGCCTCAACAGAAAGGTATCCAGAGCACAGGTACATGACATAATCAATACATTTACTGAGACCTGCAATTCTTAAGCATGTGCTCTGTGTCGTATGCTAATAAATATTAGGTCTTGCTGTTGCAGCTTTATTTCTCTGATCTTTGCATGTGTTTCCATAATTAACATACCTGGAGAAATAAATGACTTGGGTAAAATAGAACAAAATGTTGTTTAGAGTAACAGAACTTAAGACAAATTTATAAAAGAAAATATTTTATTAAGTGTAAGGTCAAGGTTAGATCACTTACTCTATTCTTATTCAAGGATAATTCTTTTAAAAAAGTTTTTTTTTAAAGATTAAGAAAAGAAAGTTTTCTAACTTTTCTGAAGCTGAAATATATATTGTGATTAAACAACTTCCTATGTTCTTAAATATTTTTAAATACACTAGAAGAAGGGTAGAAAGAGGGATTGTAGTTTATGATTCTTGAATGAGTTTATTGATACAGTTGTCCATCTTGCTGATATAAATTTTTTAAATAATAAGTTGTTAAAGAAGAGTTTGTAACCAGGCCCCAGTCTGCTGCCTACCACTTGGGAAGGTGAGCATTCCTGAGCTTGGGTTGTTGGTGAAAAGTATGGAGAGGCACCAGCGGGGGCTTTGGGAGACCCCTTTGTCTCAGATCCACTTCCCTGTGTGACTGGGCCGCAATGATTATATAAACAGAGCACATGTGCAAGGGACACATAAGGAGGTGTTAGATTTTCATAGCACTTGTGAGGACAGCCAGGGTGGCACAATCAGGGTCTGCTCACTTATCAGGCAATTCAAAGAGCCCTTTTGCCTCATGAAGAAATCCAGTCCAATCCATTTTATGTGTGTCTCCCAGGTTTAGTTCATCTGTAACTAAATTAGATGTTAATTAAATGTCAGAAATTCTGCAGTTCTGCTGGAGGGCTAGGTCTGAGTCCCAATTGACTGTCCTGTTTCAAACTGAGGTAGATGACATGCATGACCTTGCTTCCTTTGTTCTTTTATTCCTTAGAATAAGATTACCATTACTCTGCTGAATACTATTTTCCATTTCCTCAGTTGATTTTTCTCATGTCACTGAAATCTCTGAGGTCAGAAGAAAAAAGGGCAAATAACTTAAACTCTCAGAGTCTCAGTGTCCTTGTGTCATTCATTCCCAAGATCAACCTCAGTTTCCAATATATTGTAGGAAAACTCCACATGTAGACATGTATAGGGCCATGATTAACTTCACCAAAGGTGCACAAAGGCAAAGTGATAAAAGAAAAAGAGGGGGCCTATGTTGTTACTGACATGAAAGATTGTACATCGGTTCTTGTCTTCAGCATGAGAAAGAACTGAGAATCACCAGACAGGAGAAGCAAAACCAAGCAAAATTAATTGGTTAAAAAGAATGTACATACAGACATGGTTCAAATGGTTAACTTCAGTTTCTCCAAGGCATGGAGTTTGAAGTACACCTCCTGTGCTCTAGCGCAGGTTTCTATTCCACCCTTTATCTTCAAGGGCCCGTCTCTCTGATTGCTTCAAGACTGCCCCTGTCAAATGTTTGCATAACTCTCAGCAGTTTCAAAGTACCCCTTCATTTTAGTTTCTTTCTGCCTCTCGCCAGTGTGGTCATTTGTGTCGACATGGCCATGGCCATTTTGTCAGCTACTCATACATGTGCTTTGTCTGCCCCCAACTCATTTCTACTAACTGCCTGTCCTAACAATTCCAGAGAACACCAGACAATAGCTTCCAAGAGTCCTTCCCAAAAGAGTCACACAATGTGTGTTGATTTCCTCTAATGGTGCATTATGACAACCTGTGTGAAATATTGTCGACCAGGAGACTCGCTGAAGACTCAATGTCCAAACTAGCCTGCCAGAGCCAAAGAGACAATGTGAAGCAGAGATGAATCAGCTGTTTATCCCTGTCAGGTATGTTTAAGAAAAAGCCCAGGCATGTCAGCATAACCAACATGCCGCTGACCCTCAGTTAACCTTAAAAACAGAGCAAAAGACTCTTAGAACAGACATATCCCAGCTGACCTAGACTTGTGAAATAAATAAATGCAGTTTATTTTAAGCCAGTCTTTTCAATATATTCTTTGTAGCAATGACTGATATGGTACCCTATAGAAAGAGCTATTATTCAAAGCTCCCCGTTTTTCTTATTCTAGTGCCCGCATTAACTAACACCACAGTGGAATGCATGAATGCAAAAAATATGTCTAAATAAGTGAATGGTTGCAAGTGTTACAGTTCTAGAGATACACTGGGGACCCCTCTAGTAAAACTGTTTGGCTCACAGCAATAGAAATTAGCCAGAAGCCAGACAAAAAGATTTATTGGGGCCTCTTAGGAGAGAGTCAGCATCCAATGCCACTCTACTGGAGAAAAGAGATTGGAGGGGTGTGTGATGGGGCGGGGTTCCCATGCACGAGGTGAGGTTGAGGTCTGGGGATCAGGCAGTAATAGAGTCCAAAGCTATTCCATTCAAATAGCCACAGGTCAAAGCTTTCAGTTCTTCAGCCACTTGAGAGTCCCCAGGAAGGGTAAGGGGGATCTCTGTGAAGTCAACAATTAGTAGTGACTGTGACCTGTAGTCTCAGGAATTAGACTTACTTTCCAAGAATGTTTTGGTTCTCAAAATGTCTGGGAAAAAAGTTGAAGACACAGGTTACTCATTGTTTCCCATTTTCCTCTTTTTGTCTGGCAGAGTAGAGATTTTAACAGCAAAGAGGCTCTAAAAGGCAGGGGCTCAAGGCTAGCTTATGGGCTGTGAGAGATAACCTTACCTTCCTGGCTGAGTGACAGATATCCCTTGATCCCCCAGGCTGAAGGCCAGGAGGCTCCTGGTGTGTCTCTAATGATAAAGATGTGACTGGGAAGGAATAGCTGGAGACAGTCTGCAGTTAGAGCGTTTCTTTTCCCTGCAGTGGCACATATTTCACACCCATCTTGATTGACCTTGGGAACTTCATTTTCTTAACCAAATCAGGGAACTAGAATTGGAGTTTGCACAATTATAGGTGAAATTAGATGGTAAAGTGACTCGAATAGAGGCAAGGTGATCTATAATACTCTAGTCTGTGACCCTATGACTACTGACTCTTATTCTGCCTGTTAGAAAAGCTAACAAATGGCAATTAACTTTTCTTAAATATATATATATATATATAAACATATATATATACACAATTAACAAAAGTGGTTTACTTCATAAGCAGCCCCTCATTAACAAAAATAATAATTCTCTATTTTGTTTGTCCATTTTTCTTTTTATTGCTGGTATATTTTATACTCCTTGAATAGCACAGCTTCTAGAATGTAGCAGGAGGGTTATACATATGCTTGTTTTAAACACTGATTTTAAAATATTAAAGAGTTAATGAGTTTGGCATAATTTGCTAACTGAATTTCTCTTTTTAAATAATGTGTTAGATTAATCCCTTTTTCTCCTTTATACAGAAGACAAAATGAGAATACTTGGTCAAAGTGCAGGCTGTAATGCTAAACCTAGACATGGCAGACATTATGGTCCAATCTCTGCCTGTTTTATAGATCCATTCACAAATAACCTGATACTCAAAGTTTAACCGAGAGAATTGTTTCCAAGATCTCTTGAATTTCAATATCTAGCATATTTTTTATTATTTTAGGGAGCTAGTGACAATATAACCATTGATTGTTGACAAATTAAAACTATTATTTACAAATTGATATCACCCATGTGTTTATCATCTGAAATTAATTGCTATATTTGGTATAAATGATAATTTCACATTTATCAAAATATTCAATGACCTAGAATTATTTCATTTTGTGGGTTTTTTTTTAACATGTATTTGTATATTTTTGTTTGTCTATTTGAGGAAAGTACATGTTAGCTATCATAAACTAGTAGATATATTTATTTTAAATACATAGATATTGTAAAAACCAAAGTAGAATAAACAGCAATATTTTGACTGCATTTTTGCATGTATTAAAATCATCACTTAACACATAATTTGATAATAAATGTTCAACTGATCAGAAATATGTAAACATTTTATAAAGTGATTTTTGTCATTTGGTTCATGTATTCAATTTTATTAAACAGTTTGATGTGTACTCTGTTGGAGTCAAGGTCTGTGCATTCCAAATATGTTTCAAAGTCACCTATTCAAGACCATATCTAGGGAGAACAACTAAAGTGAACTACTAAGTAGATTAAATAAAGTACTCCTTCTTCCTCTCTCTTCCTTTCCTGCCTGTCTGCTTCTTTTCACCTTTATACCTGCCTGCAATTTTTATTAAAAGTAAATCAAAATTTTAAAAAGTTTGAGCAATAAAATTCATTCATTCATAGAACAAAAATATAATTTTGTTAAAATGACTGAACATAATTTTAAATATATTTTTTCTGTGGTTGTAATCATATATTTCTTTTTGAATGCTGTAAATACTGCAATTATAGGAAAAACTTGAAAATATAAAGAAAAAAACATTAGTATGAGAGAAAAGGTAAGTTTATCTCTATCTCTATGCATTTGACTTATTTGTGAAAATAAAATTACCACACTTCTGGCATTTAACCTAAAGACACAGCAACACTATTTGAAAAGATATATTTACTTCCATGTTTGTTGCAGTGTTATTAATAATGTCAAAGAACTGGAAACAATCTCAGTGCCCATCAAAAGATGAATGAATAAAGAAATTGTGGTATATATACACAATGAAATACTACTCAGCTATCAAAAAAGGTGGAGTCCTGTCATATGCAACAACATGGTAGACCAAAAGAGATTATGTTCCGTGCTAACCAGAAAGAGAAAGCCAGACATAATAATATTTCTTCATTTGTGATATATAGAGAAACAAAGCAAACAAAAATAGACTTTTAGTCTATAAAACAAAATTAGTGGTTGCATAGGTACAGGAGGGAGGGCATAAATAAATTGAGTGGCAGGGATCAGTTATTTGGTGACGGAAGAATTGGAACTGTGATAATAAACTTGCTATCTTTTACACAGATGATAATTTGTAATGATGTACAACTTAAACCTCTATAATGCTATGCTACAATGTTCCTTCAATACAGTTAGTTAAAAAACAGAATGTATGAATTGAATAAAAGGTTATTCATAGCTTTGAATATGTCATGATAATTTTAATTCTTTTTTGATAAATTATGTTTCTTTCTCTCGAAAATGGAGTTTTATGTATTCTGTGACTGAATAAAATATATCCTCTCTCTAGGGTCAAAAATAGGTGGCTGCAATTAATAAAACAGTATTGACTAATATATATGTTGCAAACTATAGAGTTACAAGAACATGTTATGTGATCTTTCAAGGGTTAGCATAGCATTTATGCTCTACTGGTTTCAGGCATACCCTCTTATAAGTTTTACATGACACACTTACTTACATAGGATGGATCTAGAGAATCAAGGATGATAAATTATATACTGATTCCCAGAAGTGAGAGCTGTTATTTTGCTTGTATTCACTATAAAAATGAACTATTTGGATATGATCTAATTTAAACAGAGCAAGCAAATTTAGCTCTTCTCTGGACTAGGAGGGAAAAGAACCTTCACCATGGATTAGCTATAGTGAGAAATATCATGTCATGTTTTAGGTAATAGAGTTATATACTTAAATATATTGGGAATATCACACTCGCTTGAGGAACATATTTTTAAGGTAAATTTTTTGACCCAATGAAAACTAAAGTTATGCACAATAGCATTATTTATTGAAAATGAAAATCTCTAGAAAGCTTCATGACTTAAAACACAGTCTAAAGTTGAATAAAAAAAAAAATTAAAAGAAAATTGTGTTTTTCTTCCTGCAGATTCCAAATTGATTTATGAAGATACTAATTTGCCATTTAGCTCTCAAAATTGACTATTAATAATCTTTGACATGAAAAGATAAATGTTTTTTCTCTTTTACAATTAAAATAAATTTATGACTTTTCCAAAAATCAGATCTATGTTGTAATAATGACAATAAAAGCACTTTGCAAGTTTTTTCTTAATAAAAATGATGGCAGTAAAGTTTAAATAGCACTTTAAGAATTCTTCCATTTTCAGAAATATTCAATCAAAAGTAAAATACAAATGAGTTAACATGACAACTACAAACATATTTCAAAATGTCCTGATTTAATTATGTGATAAGAGGATCATTTAAAATTGCTCCTGAAAAATCTGTAATTTTGAATAAGTAATTTATTATTAGTACATATTAATAGAAAATAACTTTGGTTTGTGACATTTAAAACTAAGCACTTGAGACAATTTTAATAAATATGTATAAATATATATATATCAGGAAATTTATATAAAAGTCAACTTTCAGTTTAAACTTGGCTTCTTTATAATATAGAGAGCACTGATTTTTGAAAGTTGGGGGTAGAGAAATATGCTTGTCTCTACTTAGTCTAAATTGCCTGAATTTTTGATCTTGGTAATTATCATCTTTTACATACATATTTTAGAAACTTAATGTACAAAAATTTTCTGTGGAACACAAGAATATTTCTTAAGAAAAAATTAATGGCAATTCAGTGGTTCAGATCTGATAAATTGGAATCCAAACTCATATAAATTCTGGATTATTTAGTTTCGAGATGAATCCACCGAATTGTATTCTTCATGCTTTTAATTCTTGAACCAAATGGTAAGATTTTATAATATGTTCTAATAAAGTGAGAAGGAAAATAAGAATGGAAAAAATAATGATTGGAAAGACAAAATTACTATGAAAGTGAAACTTGCCAGTGAGCAATGATACAAATTTTTTTTGTGTTTTATGAGTTAAGATATATATATATATTTATATATATATATGTATAAACAGAGAGAGAGAGAGAGAGAGAGAGAGAGAGAGAGAGAGAGGGTTTATCTATATATATTAGACATATAAATTGGACTATAAACTATTTTAATTTATTATGAAATATTAATTTTAAAATCTATATTCATTCTAAATACAATTGAAATTTAAATTGTAGCATGTTATTTACTAATATACAGACATTCTAAAACATACATCTAGTATTAAAACTTTGCCTATAAATTCTTGGTGTAGAAGATTATGATATCTTTTCAGTATGTAGCACATTTTCAATTTTTTTATATTTTTTCCTCTTTTCTGGCCAATTTGGATCTTCCAGTCAGAGGATCATGTCATGACCATTGTATTGAATTTGGTGAGTGAATGAAGAAAGAAAGCAACACAACTGGATTATTAAATTCTGGGTAACAAAGATCAATAATACAGACATTCTTCAGATGTCAAAATATTAATTCATATTGGAATAAAAATATTTGAATAACAAGTTTTTTTTTTAATTTTGCTAAAAGAAGATTGAGTCCTAACATTACTTAGGTTTAAGGTGTGAATTTTCATTAATTAACATCTGTATAAAATATATTGTTTACCAATAGTCCAATTCTTTACTTCATCATATAATTGACTCTTTTTACCTAATTTGGAATACATATTAAGGTCAAAGTTTGCTGTCTTCACATAAAGTTTCTTGAATATATCTTTTTGTTAAAGATGCAAAATTTAAACAATGTGTCCTATAACTTCACATATATTTTTGTATTTTATATTTTGAGTATTTATGTTTTTATATTCTACCTTATTCTATCTTAACTAGAGAAAATAAGGGTATGCAAAATAAACATACATATACACTATATGAAGTGTTCTTATTTCAAAGTATTTAATTTTGTATGGGTTAAAATATCACAAAAGGCCATATTTTCCTAGAATTTCTGAATCTGTTCTTTCAGAAGTTTAGAATGACTTCCTTTATTAGGATCATTTTAAATAGATAAGATATTTGTAGAAAAAAATCCAAGTTATAAAGAACTACTATTAACTTTTCAATGTGGTATGTTAAATTTGAGATTTCTTATAGCTTATCAGAACTTGCAATGCAATAAAAAATGAAATTTAGCATTTAATAGAAGTTAACCTGGATTTTTTAACAAATCTTGTACTTATTACGTTATCTAACCTTTCATTAAATCCATTTTTAAACACAATTATCATTTTCAGCCCATGTAAAAGGAACTACACTTGTCATGTTTAATATTGTCATTATCTAATATTAACATGTCATTTAATCCTCACAACATCCAAGTAAGAGAATTGGTATTTAGTTTCCCTGTTATTTGATTGTTTGATAACAGGTCTCATCATTTCAAAAATGAGAACATTGTGCACATAGAGAGTATAAAACTTACCCAGTGTCACACAGTTTGTGATTTCATATACTTGAAGTTCTGATAAGAATCATATTGTTCTTCTGTGAATATAACCATTAGTGATTCACTGACCCTTTAAATAACCACCCCAATTTTCAAAACTATTTATCTCTATCTCTTTCTCTTTGTTTACCACTCTTACCTTCTCTCCTCTTCTTCCAACTGTGAGAATTCATTACTCATACAGGTAAATCTGAATTTCATTTTAGCATTACTGAATTGCGCTAATTACATGGAACAGAAAAACACCTAAAGAAAAACATGAAAAGCACACTATTATATAAAATACGTTCCAAATATACTTTGTGATAGCTTTATTAAATATGGAAGGTGCTATTCTTTCAATGCACATGATTTCATTTATTTTAACATTAAAGAAGAATTGTCTGTATCTTATTTTCATGGTTTCTAGATTAAGGGGTCACTAAACACATATCCTCTGGAGTTCTGCTTACGTTTTTTAAGAACAACATTTGATGTTATCTTCTGAGTGAGAAAGAGACAATATAATGTATTTTGACAAGTATCATTTTTGCTTTATAAACTCAGTACAAAGAACAAGCAAATGGAAGAAAGAAAATATATTAATATATCCTTTATCAATGACATGGATATTTAAAAATATCATACTCTTCATTATTTTAGACTGCTCATCCATCTTATAGAGTTATGTCATAAGTAATTATTTATGTACTTCAGGAACAAGACTCTAAGTATATTGCCTCGGTTTCTGCTGAAAAGTAATTTCTTAAAACATAATGGTGACTTTCTAGTTAGGTCAGTAACACTTCTGCTTTTTCCACAGTAAGCAGTAATAGGTATTTTTGAGCAGCAACTGTGATTTCAGACTCTCTGATAAAGCTTTCAGCATTTTCAGACTCTGACCTGACCAAGTCAAGATATCAAGTTTTTCAAACTGCTGAGATATTTAGAAACTTAGCAATTGGATTCACTAAGTAATCCTTTACAATAGCAACAAGACTCTTAGAACACTTTCCTTTTTCAATGGGTTTAGGTGAATCATCTGATTTAACTTGACCTCGTGTCTTCCTGTTCCAGCTAAGACAGATTCCTAATTTAAAAATACCTGGGGAGTAAAATCGGTAGCATCTGGAAGGGAAGGCTTTGTAGCATCTGGAGTGATGAGTGCTTTTGATCCCCATTTCCCAGTTGGTCCCTGACTTTGCAATTATATTTGAAGGACTTCTCTACTGAATAACAGTTCCAGTCAAAGAGATATAATTACAGGTGAAAAAGTCTTTAATGGAAACTTTGCTTGTCTATATTTTTATTCTATATCAAAATAAATGGTATTTATGACTCAAATTGTTTTTTTTTTTACTTATTAGCATGATTTTAGTCATTTCACAAATAATTTTTAACTTGTATGTTTTGAAATTAACATCTGTAACATTAAAAAGACACTTATCTAAAAAATGCAGCAAATATACTTTGTGGTAGCTTTATTTAACATGAAGAGTGACCATTTTTCAATACCCACAACTGATCATATTTATTTTACAATTAAAGAAGTGTCTGCAAATTGTTTTCATGTTTTTATGATACTAACTGAGCAGAATAAGCAAAAGGGAGAGTAGGGTGAACTGAGAGAGAGAAGAAACAAAAATACTGATGTTCTGGTATTCTATAAGGCAAGGAGTTTGGCTTTTACTGAAAGAAAATACTAAACAAAGGAGGGAAATTATTTTCCCTACTTTTGAATAGGATTACTTTGATGCTATATAGAATATAGATTGAAGAGAGACAATGGTTTAAAAAGAAAAATAAAATCAGGCAGAACATTGAGGAGGTAATAATAATGATCCAGCCAAGAGATGTTGGAGCCGAGTTAGAGTAAATAGCAGTTGAGATACTGAGATGTCAATAGATTGTTGATATAATTTGATATTTGTTATGATTAGATTTCATGACCAATTGAATGTGGGGACATATGCAATAAAAAGAGAAATAAAGGATTATGTCAAGATTTTTGGTTGGAGAAACTGAACAATGAAGTTTCCATTGACAGAGATAATGTTGCTTGTTCTTAACATGCCTTCTCTATGGTAATTGAAAATGACACCAAAAAAACTGGTGCTCAAAATTAGTTTCTTTCACAAGCCTGCATGGTTGTTGAAATTTTAACTATATTTCAGTATTAAGGCATCTTCTCCAAAAGTCTTACCTTTAAATATGTTTCTTGTATAAAGAATTGATGTAATAAGAAAAAAAAATTGCACCATTTAACAAATTACTAATGTGCCAAATTACTAAGCAATTGTTGTCAAGTGATTTATTGATTAATAATCTATTATCCAGAATCTGAATATACAAACTATAGAAAAAAATACACAAAGCAGATCCTGAGGTATTGGACATAGACTTGACATAAGCAAAAATTATAAGTTTGAAAGGGTGGTAAATCCAGAAACTAGGATGAAGGTGTGGAAATAGTTGATGTATTAGACATATTTAAATTATTTGGTTAATTGTCCTTTGACTAACATGCTTTCAATCTTCATTAAAGACTAAAAGTAAAGCAATACAACAGAAACTTCACTCTCATAATGGATGCCTTACAGATCACTCTTTCATAGAACACGGTTAAACTTTTAAATGTATAAAATAGTGTGAATGCTGGCTTGATGGATAAGTACATCTTATTCAAAAGCTTGACTTGCTACTATAGAATTCTAAATATCTAAGATAGATTAGTTCAGTACCTCCATGTGATAAAGCAGAAAATGCGTAATGTATTTTAACAATATTCATTAACAAAGTCAGTAATACAGCCAATGTTCATATGCTCTTTTTCATTATAATATTCCTCCTTAAAAACTCTCCTGATTTCTTCAAAACTAAATAGAAATTAGTATCACATTAGCATCATTCTTTTCTTGTACCATGCTTACCATGATTCGTGTCATGTCCTATATTTTGTAGGGCATGTTTTTGATGACAGTAATAGGGTTACAACTGGATTCTGTAATTTATTTATTTTATTTGTTATATTTTGTTTTATTTGTATTCAGCTACCAATGGTTTAGTGGTATATAACTATCTCTATACTGACATTTAGAAATTAGTCTATTAGATGAATTTCACAATTGATAGCAAATATTATATAATTATGGTAAATAGGAACTAAATACATGAATTCAATTTTTTTCCAATGAAAACACAAGTACTTCAAATCTTGGAAAAATATGAAATATGAATTGTCTGTTTCCTTTTGTAACTTTCCTAGAGTTATTTAAAAGAAATATTAGACTTGAGATGGACATTTGATTCCCAATGATTTATTTGTCGACAATGGAAATTAAGTTCAATAAGTAATTGTAAAATGCTAATTTTATCTAGGTAGTGTTCTAAGTGCCAATTCAGTCTTTATTAAGAAAACCATTTAATAAAATATGTCCATGGAGTGGGGAGCAATGGTTAGGTGATCATGGCATCAAATTTCTCTTGGATCAAAGATATGGAGAAAACAACATGTGCAATTTTGTTCAATTTTCTTTTAAATGAAAGATAAAGGCAAGGATGAAAGTGAGACAGAGGAAGAAGCAATTGATTTATTCTATCCAGTTGTTCACCACAAACTGTTTCCCTGGTCCCTTATCTTGAATCAGGAACCTTGGGATATATGCGACCTGTACCTGTTTAAAACCATTCAGCCCCAGGAAACAATACGCAATAAACAGATTAAATGAATACAGGACTTAGGAGAAAAGACTTCATCATGGTATATAAAAATGCAGTCATTTTCTCTGACATAGTAGTACTCAATAATAACTTTAAATAATTGAGGAATTAAGTAGTAATTAAATTCATCTCAACTTTGGTTTCTTCTGAGATTACAAAAGAGAAACCAGAATTCAGACGATAGAACATATTGTGGTGATATTAAGGAGTGGTTTCCCTAATTCTTTAACTTAAATTATAAATTAAAGCTCTTGAGAAATGCAATAAAATAAGTTTGAGATACACATTAACATGCAAGTCTACCTGGCATGGAGTAAGTTTAATTATCTAAACTGACCACATGCTTATCTCCAGTGCTTCTTAGATCTGAAAAGCTCTTAGGACTAAAAGTGCTGCAACCACGAGTCTGTGAGTTGTTTAGGGAGCAGACTGCGATGGCATTATTTAGTAATAGTAACTGTTTTTTTAAAGTTACTACTCATATTTTTATATGGTTCTGGTAAAGCCTGAGGAGTTTTGAAGGATTTGGCTGATTATGTAACTAAAATGTGCTTACAATCAGCTGCATTGAGTTTTCGCTCCTGGTCCTGAGGGCATCAATGCCCGATGATGAATTTTGAAGAACAGGGACCTGTACAAATGTATCAGAGACTTCCCATCTGGAAATTAGTTACAAATTTCTATTTCTGTGAGAGATTATGCAATTTTCTCAGAGACAGAAATGATGGCTGTGAGATTGGAAGCCCACCCCAGGCTACACTGGCCATTCGGAGAGAAAAAGGAAACATGAACCCAGAAATTAAGAATTCCGTGCTATGGTATCTTGCTTCAACAAGGAATTATTATTTAGTGGCTTGCAGGACGCTCTCATTGTGTTACAATATTCGCTTACTTGACAATGTGCATTATAACTAGTGTTTATTCTTTTTAACAAAATATCCTTTCGTTTCTAAATTTCATTTCAAAGCTGAAAAAGAAAGTTGAAGAAGCAGTTCTTAACTGATTTGCTTTGTGACTGTGATTGTATACATATAAGTGCATGTCTATATGTATGAGCATGTGTGTCTCTCACTGAGGTGGACAAATTAATCTTCTTCAAGAAATATTAGGGTTAAGATGGTCATTTCAATTTCAAATTATTTAAGTTCTATAGCAGATTTTACAATCTGTTTAATCCTCCATGGTAAAATGGTGAGCAAGGTATTATTATCTTTTTACAGATCAGTCATCAGAGGCATAGCTTGTTTAAGGGACACACTGCGGACATGTATTTGGTTGGTATTGAAACTATGACTTGAATCCAAAAGTTGCACTATTTTAGTATAGTAGCAACAGGATTTTTTACTCAAAACCACAGAATGGCTCAGCTGATTTATTCAAATAGCAATTAATGGGGTTTCTGAATTAATGATTGTTTCTGAACTAAACAATCCAGGGTGCAAAATCTGGCAAATATGAAAGAAAATCCCATTTAAAATCATCATTAAATTTGAAGTGTAAAAATGCTGCTCCTTGTTTTAATTAGCGTAATGTCATTATTGCTTTTGTTTGAACTCACATGTCTTTGTGCCTGTTTTATTCTGCTGAGAGTTTAACAACAAAGGAGGGAGAGACATGTACAGTGTTGTTTGCAATAATATACTTTTAAATATTAGGACGATAAGGCAGGAGACAAACCCTTTAAGTAAATAGTAATAAGAATTCACCTTTCTGTACAAGCATGCAAGTAATGAAAGAAATTAGTGCAATCTTACCATCCAGGATTTTATCCTATAAATGTTTAAACCTGTTTTTATGACTAGTAAGTCTAATCTTTTATTTTTTTTTTTATATTTCAACTTAAGAGCATAGTATATCAGTGGGACAGATGATATTCCTATTTTCAACAGAATGATGAACCTCTAAAGTTGACTGAAGCTCTTGTACTCTTAATAAAAAAAAATTTTGACAAAGGCACCAAGGTTTAAAGCAATCCTATCCTTGAGTAGTGATTTAAGAATCTTAGTTTAGAGTTATTGGCTCACTATTTTTAGAATTTCACTTCTCATGTATCTTTATTGATTCAAAGTGTCATTAAATTTCTGGAGTTGTAAGGAAATTGCTCACAACTCAAGGATTTTCTACTATGGAAAAAATCTTGGATAGTTCAGTTTTTCATTTTATTGAGCGGAAGGAAATTGCTCAAGTGAAGTTTAAAGTGCTGAGCTAAGAAATAGCCTTGGGGTTTTATTGAGTAGACACTACATTTATAATTGACAGTCTTGGAGTTTCCAGGAAAACATTTGTTTTTAAATCACCCTGAGATGTTTACAAAGGGGAGGAGGTGCTTTTGTTTGAGCACATTAGCCAAACTCAAAGTAAAACATAATTATTTCAATAAAGAATAAGCTGAAATGAAAAATAACAAAGAGCATAACTTAAAAAGCCACCACATTATAAATATTATCTTTTAAGTACATGATCAAGGCTGAAATCAGATTCTCTAAGAATTGATGTAGAAAGGACTCCAGCTAGTAAAATATATGCTTGTCACACTGAAGCAAAATGGTACCCACTGCTGCAAAAATATCATAGAAAAACAACATCCTTGTTTGTGCCGAGTGAAACAACAGTTAGTGTAGAAATGCATATTGCACAAAGAAATGATCATGTAATAAAATAAATAAAAAATGCATAAATTTAATAACTGTTGTAGTACTGCTATTACTGGCAGTGAAATAGAAGAAAGGTACTTGAGAAATGAAAATTGGTGACAGCAACTAAGGGAGTAAGACCTGGGAGAAGAATAGATTCATAATGGCATAGATATAATGTAAATATATTCTCTGAAGTTCTTTATACTTAGAGAACATGTTAAATTTAAGAAAAATAGAAAGTAGAGAAGTAAAGTATATTTGCTCATGGCCTTCAACCTCTACTCCTGTGTTTGAAGGGTTCTGTGTTGTGATCTGCATCAGATGCTATTCCTTCTAGTATCAGCAGCCCCTTTGCTACCTCACACTCATGCCACTTTGGAAGAAAGGTAGCTTTTAAAGAATAATCACAGTTTGCAGTAACTTTGTTAGTTAACTATATATATTATTCTAGATGTAGCTTTTTTGCTGGTGAAAAGTTACGTTTAGTGCTATCAATTTAACAAATAATTTTATTCCAGTCCAATAGAAAATCTATACCCATTACCACCAAGTTCCTGTGTAATAATAGATTAGTGTTGAAAGAACTGTAAGACTCAGACTCTTTTAAAGAAGTTTCTAGAGAAACTCAATTAAATCAGGGGAAGCTGAGAGATGAGAGAAATTTTTGCTTCTATCACCTATAGCAAAAGAGAATAGCAAACATAGTCTAAGTTCTAGCCAAATAAATAAAAAACTTTATATTAAACATTTATTTGCCTCAATTCTTTTTACCTTGTATATCATGTTTACTTTCTATTAAAAAACATATGAGACAGAAAAGCAAAGACTAGACTCTGAATAGAAAAAAGCAAACATAAGATCCAATTATGGCAGAGATTTCATAATTATCAGACAGGGAATTTAAAAGAATAGTTGGTCAATATTCCAAGGGTTCTAATAGAAGAAGGAACTATGTACAATAACAGATGAGTAATGTAAGCAGAGAAGTAAAATTTCTAAGGGTGATAAAAAGAAGTCCTAGAAATAAAAACCTATGAAACAGAATGAATTCCTTGTTTAGACATCAGCAGATTCATATGGCCAAGGAGATATCAGTGAAATTGAAGAAATGTCAATAAAAAAAATTTCCCAAACTGAAAAGTGAAAGAAAAAATAATGGAAAAATGAAAGAGACTACGTAAGAGTTCTAAGACACTTATGAAAGGTATAATATATGCATGTTAAGAATATGGGAAGAAAAGAAAGACAGAAGTATTTGAGGTAACAACTGGAAATTCTTCCAAAATTAATGAGGAAGTTTCAACCATAGATACACTAAGCAAACAGGATAGAAATCAACAAAATCTACAATGAGGCATATCATATGGAAACTGCAGAAAATTAAAAGCAAAAAGAAAATCTTGAAACAAGCTAGAGGACAAACACTGAACACTCTATCAGAGTTTTCTATCTTGACTCAAGTAGGAGTTCCTTTGCCAGAATTATTCCCTTATACTTCATCAATATGCACATTGTGTGCATTTTTCTACATGCATATTATTATTTCAAACAAAATGTTATTAAAACAAATTGCAGGTTGTTTTGATACATACAATGTGTTCGTAGACTATTTGTATTTTAATATTCTATTTGAATTTTAATATTATAACTGTGCCATTCAATGCATATAATATGTATAATTATTTGAAAAAAATAATGTGTACCAAATTACTGTATTTTTATTTCTTAGATTTAGAAATGTCTTATATATAGTAAATCAAACATAGTAAATGCAAATCTGACCCATTATCAAATGTACTTTTTGTGTAACTCCTGATGAGTAGTTATGTCGCCAAGGCTAGATTATTTCCATTGACAGGTATGTTTATTGTACTGATTTTTGGAACTGGAACTGTCCTACTTATCAGGTATACAGAGAAGTTTTCTTTGCATTTCCTTCTATTAAAGAACCTATGATGTCATAAGGGAGAAAAACAGAACATATTTTAATGTCATTATTTTATAAATAATAAAAGTACATGTAAAATGAGTTAGAATCATAGAAGATACAGTAAAACAATTTTATTAATAATACTCTTATATGAAGTATGGTAAAATCCACTCATAAAGTTGTGTTTTCCTATGGTTTCATCTTGGAGTAGATTTTTACTTTTTAAGAAAAGATATAAGCAGGAATGAAGGCAAGCAGAGACAAGCAGGTAGCAAGAGAGAGGAGGGGGAAGAAACACTTTTTTATTGTATTTAGCTGTTCATCTTTGTTTTCTCTGGCAACCCTAGGACTCAAACCCAGGAATGTACGTGGCATGCACCCATACACTACTTCACCAGGGTGCACCAAGGGATAGACTTTTGATTACTATTTTCTTTTTGTTTGTGACAACTCAACTGTTCTATTTCTTTTTGGTCCAGTGTCAAAGTTTGTATTAGTTTAAGAATACTTTTTTCTTCTGGATTATCTAACTTTTTAGCATATATATGTTTATAGCAATCTCTTATGATACTCTGCATATCTGTGGTATATGTTGTAACTTCACTTTCATTTCTGATTCTATTAGTTTTTTTTTTTTTCTTTTTTTATTATGTTCTAATTTTTTTATTCCCATCCTTCAACTGACTTATGGTTTCATCTGTTCTTTTTTTTCTAGTACCTTTATGCATAGAATTACATTGCTCATTTTAGATATGTTTTAGATGGGAGAAAGACAGAAAATCAAAAAGTAACTTGAGACCAGTGTGGATTTATAAATGCCAAGGTGATTAAATGTCAATCTATGTTTACTAGGAAAAAGCAGCTCTAATTATTAGAATATTTCTATAAATCTGGAAAATGATATCTTATCTCTTCAGAAATTTCTAAATTTTCAAAATTTTACCTCAGTACAATTTTGATAAGATTATTGAACATCCTTGTTTTCCTTATGATTTTAGAGAAAGCATTTAGTCTTTCACCAGTAAGAATTAAACAACCTGTGGTTTATTGCAGAAAATCATTTTCATGTTGAGGAAGTTTCCTTTTTTCTTAAGGATCAAATAGTTTTTAATCATAAAATGGAGTTTTGTTTTGTCAGATGATTTGTGTCTATTGAGATCACTATATGTTTTTGTTTTTTATTGTATTATTGGAATGTATTATATTCATTGATTTTCAGATGTTAATCCAACTTGCCCTCCTGGGATAAGTATCAGTTGATCATGATATATGATTATTTTTGCATGTTACTAGATTTTGTTTGTGAATATTCTGTTAAGAAGTTTTGTGACTACGCTCATAAGAGAGCATATAGTATGACATACAATAGCACCTGACATGTAATATAATCCAAAATTACCATTATTATGGCTCTTTGACTACTGATTTCTGATTTATTTTGTGCCTGAGGAACTATTTATATTTACATATTGCTAGCAAATACTTCAATCAAATAATAATAAAAAAACTTCAGTGTATTGATTGTTCATGTCAAAATATGATTTATACATTATGATGGCACATTTTACATTTGTAGTTGATATTTACAGCTTCACAAATCATTAAGTTAGCTTCCTCTAGTTGTGATATATCAACTTTTCAGATATATAAATAGGCAAGCACCTATGCTATTAAAAAAAAAAACAAAAGCAACAGAGCAAACTCTTGCATTGGAAATACTAAACAAAATTGAAAGGAAGCATAAACACACCATCAAAGAAAACCACCGAAATTCAAGGGAAGATAAAAATAATAAGAAAGGGATAGAGAAGAAAATAATAGAGAAGAAATGGAAATACACTACCAAATTGGAAATAAATACATACATATCAATTATCACATTAAGTATAAATTGACTAAATTCTCCAATTAAAAGACATAGAGTGACTGAATACATTTTAGAAAGACCTAACAATATATTGCTTATAAGATATTCTCTCCAAGAATAAGGACGCTTGTAGGCTAAAAGTAGAGGGATAGGAAGAATATTTAAATTCAAATGAATTTGAAATAAAAACTGGTATAGTTATATCAAACAAAATGAACTTTAAAACAAAGGCTATTAAAAATAGACATCATATAATGTAAAGGAGGTCAATGAATCAAGAAGATATAGCAATCACAATTAAGTATTCACGTAATAAAAAGCACTGAAATATTAAAACGAATATTAACAGGTGTAAAGGGAGAAGCTTATGGCAAAACAATAATAGAGGAATTTAAGATCCTCCTTAAATCAATGAATTGATCTTCCAGACAAAAAAAAACCAATAAAAGAAATTTTAGACTTAAGCAACACTTTAGAAAAGATGAGCATAATAAATATATATAGAACACTCCATTCAAAATTTGTGAATTCCACACTCTTCTCAAGAGTAAATGGAGAATTCTTAATGAGAGATTAATATTGGGGCACAAAGTAAGACTCAATAAATTAAAGATCAAAATCACATGAAGCAATGTTTTTGTCCATAACGATGTGAGTGTAGAAATCAACTACAAAAGAAAGTTGGGAAAAAAATACAAATGCATGGATATTACATAATATGCTACTAAAATATCTGATCAGAGAAATCAAAAATCAAAACTAACTGGAGATGCACCCTGGTTGAATAGCAGTTAGGTCTGCTGCCTCTGGTCCAGAGCAGTCCACAGATGTCCCAGGAACCCAGGTTCAAATGCCAGGACTGGGAGAAACAACTAGGATGAACAATTTAAATAAAAATAAATAAATATTTTTTATTCCTCCTCCACTTCTTTCTTACTTACTTGCCTCACTTGATTTAATTCCTGACTGAATCTTTCCTTAAAAAAAGAAAGAAAAAGGAAAATAAAAATACTACTTACCAAAATCTTTGGGATGCATCAAAAGCGATATTAAGTGACTAAGTGGAAACTTTATAGAAGTAAAGTCTTAGCTCAAAATACAAAGGGTGACTTCAGAGGCAAATTGCACAAAATATTTTTAAAAATCTAATAGCAATTTCTTCTCAAACTCTTCCAAAAAGAAGAAACACTTCAAACTCCATTTAGGCCAACATTATTATGATATCAATATCAGACAAGGATATCACCAAAAAGAAAAAAAAATAGAAAAAGAAAATTATAGAACAATGACTCTGATGAACAGACATTGCAAAAGTCCTCAACAAAATATTAGCACACTGAGCTTAACAATATATTTAACAATCAAGTGTGATTTATCCCAGGGATGCAAGTATGATTTATCATATGTAAATCCATCATCGTGATATATATTATGTCAACAAAATGAAGGATAAAAATCATATAATAATATTAGTAGAAGCAGCAAAAGTATCAGGTAAGATTCTACATCCATTTAGGATAAAATCTTCAATAAATGATAGAAAAAAAGGCCTAAACATAATTAAGCCCATTATATCACAAGCACATGGCTAACATCACATTCAATGGGGAAAAACTGAAGATTTTTCCTCTAAGCAGAATCAAAAGAAAAATGCTTTCTCTCTTACTTATTACTTAACAGAATATTTGAAGCCCTAGTCAGAATGATTACATGATAAGGTTGTCCAATTGAGAAGGAAGAGGTGAAACTATCACTATATGCAGATATTATATATAGAAGACATTGACTCCAAAAATAATCTTCTCAAAATGATAAAAGAATAAGGTAAAGTTTTGGGATATAAAATCAATATGTCAAAACCTACTATGGTTCTATATATAAGGAGCAAATTATGATGAAAGAGAAATTAAGAAAACTATCATTTCTAATCTCATTAAAAGAATTAATATCTAGGAATAAATGTAACTATTAATAAAGTGAAGACCCTTACACTGAAAACTGTAAGACCCTGTTGAAAGACATTGAGGAAGACACGAAGAAATTGAAAGATGCTATATACTCATGGATTGGAAGAATGAGCATGCTAAAATGATTATTTTATTTAAAGTATCATACAGACTCAGTGCAATTCCTATTAGGATCTAAAAGGCATTCTTCACAAAAACAAAACCAAAATTCTAAAATTAGTATGAATCGGCAAAAATACTAAAGAAACAAAACAGTCCCCAATAAAAGACAACAAAAGAAAGTATCATTCTACCTAACTTCAAACTATACTTCAAAGCCATATTTAGTACAACAGCATTATGCTGTTATAAAAACAGGCACATAGATCAATGGAGCAGACTCTAAAGCTCAGAAAAACACACACACACACACACACACACACACACACAAAGTATAGAAAACTAACTCATGACAGAGTTGAGAACACACAATAATGAAAACATAATCTCTTCAATATTTGCTTCTGGGAAAACAGTACAGCCACATGAATAATAATGAAACTATATCACTAATCAAAATACCCAAAATATATAAACAACTACAGTTCAGCAATAAAAAGGAAGTTCAACCCAATTAAAAAATTGAGTAGAGGATCTAAATAGACATTTTTTTTTCTAAGAAGCTATACAAATAGCCAACAGACAACTAAAACGCTCCACATCTTTTATTATAGAAATGTAAATCAAAACGATTTTTGATCTCACATTGTTAAAATGGTTATTATTCAAAAGACAAGAAAAACAGTCTGGCAAAGATGTGGAGAAAAAAGAACACCCCCTGGACTGATAGTGGGAATGTAAATTGATAAAGCCATCATGGGAAACAACTTAAAGTTTTTTCATAGATTCAAAATAGAAACACCATGTGATACAGACATTC